>JAOTQR010000109.1:1197842-1214149 GCA_025774065.1 Solanum ossicruentum | reverse complement strand
AGTCATACTTGTTCCATGTATCAGAAAACCTGTAGCTGGTTCAGTATTTCTTATCTGTGCTTCTTTTGTTGTTTCTTTGGTTTATTTTTCTCTTAGTTGATTTCAACTTGGTCAAACATTATGGTACTCACTTTGAGGTTTGGGTTGTCGATTTTCAGGGATAATGCCTCTGAAAGATGAACAAGCCATATAAGCCTTTAGGAGGAAGTTAGTGGATGAATCCTCAGACACATAACAATCTGAAGGATCTGTGGAAGTCCATAGAGTCACAATAGACACTGAGGAGAATGTGCCTCAAACTCCAGCCTGCACTACACAAGCCCCAGTAGTGGTTGATAGTCCCTCCTAGTCTGAGGAGAAGGGTAATGGTGATGGGTCCCATAGTAGCTCCCCATGGATGACTCCTACTCACATCGAGATAGATTCAGAGGAGGCATTATAGACAGAGCAGGAAGAAGCAGAGTCCCAACCTCCAGCCAATCCATGATGGGGAATTCCAGGAATGAAAGCGATCTATAATAAGAGGTTGGAGTCAAAAGGATAAGGGAAATATGTCAGGCAGTTCCACGAGGAGTCAAGGTTAAATGACTTCAGGTTGGACAAGGTGTCGGGTTTAGATGTAGAGATCGATATACTCAGACTACGTGGACTTCGCAGCGATTGGGCAAGTATGCCCTTTATTTGGTCCGGGAGTTCTATGCAGCGTATTATGCCACTCTTGTCCAAAGCCTGCCCAAGAACAAGAATGCTATTGATCAACCTAGATTACGAGAGGTTTTGGTCAGGGGTCAAAGAGTTGACATTTCTGAGGAAATTATCTGACGGATTCAGTTCGAGCCCAACTACAGAGTGCCTCGTTCCACCGTAGAGTATGATAGTCAAATTTCAAAGATGAGGAATGTGGTGAACGAGACAGATGTTGGGGTCAAAATTGAGTTACTTCAGTGGATAGCCAACCAGATATACGAGGAGGGTTTGGAGCCTACATGGGTCACAAAGTACGCTTGTCAGATCGTGAAACCCCACCTCTCCTTCTGGGTCAAGTTTTGATGGTCTATTAACCTTTCGCATATTAGGCCGACTTTCAAGGATAATGTGATCAACTTGGAGTGAGTCATACTATTGGCCAGCATTTAGTTGGCTACGAGATTGATTGGACCCGAGTCATGGCTGAGCAGATACACGAGTCTGCTGTCAGGACAAACACCTCACTGTCGTTCCCTATTTATTCACTGTTTGTGCATTGAGGCAAGTGTTCGTGTTGACCCCCACCATGACCCGCATGTAGAGGCCATGGGCACTATGGATCCCAGCCTGATCAAGGCTAGCGAGAACTCGGTGGCCCTATAGAGAGCAGCTTCTCCTCCAGTACCAGATCTATTCCCTCTAGAGCCTCAGACTCAACAGCTAACTCCAACCACCACCCGTACTACTCCAGCTACTTCAGGGAACTCTCCAGCTATTGATATTGAGGTGATGCCATCCTCTAGCACACCTGCACCAGCACCTTCTACTACACAGGTTGATTCTGCAGACTTGTCTTTTATGTCTGCTCTTGCTTTTTAGGTATTGGTGCGTAAAATTGCGTCGACAGAGTTCCAGTTACAAAGGTTGGTTGGCCAGATCATGCCATGGGTCTGTCAGACGGTCCAGGACTCATAGGATAAGGTCAAGGCATTCACTCGTGAGACGATAGATCAGAGAGCTAGAGCAGTGGATGCACGAGTAGATGCCTTCGAGGAGAGGGTCCAGAAGAGGCTCGAGGATGCCCAGCCTACTGATATGATTGTAGTGATAGAGGAGTTGCCCAAGTTCAAGGCCAACATGTTGAGGAAGTTAGCATCCCTAATAGTAGTCCTAGAGGTGGCACCGGTAGGTGATGATATATTTGATTGGTTTGTTGACCACCCACATGTCCATGGGAAGAGGCCCCTCGAGAGTGATGACCCAACAGTGAGCCAGAAGAGGCCCAGGACTGATGATAAGGAAGTAGCACTAGAGGAGCCGATATCAGAGAAGGTGGTGCAAGAGTCCCTAGCTCTGGCAGTATTAAGTAAGGATCGGGAGCAGCGGATAGCATAGGGAGAGAGTAGCTCGCAGGCAGCTGCAGCCCAGACCACCGAGGAGGTGACCTAGGCCCAGGACCCTGATGACCAAACCGATGCCGGTGCTTAAGAACCATGTGTTTGATATTTTGACCTCCATCGTTATTTGATATTCATGATACTTTGTTCTTTGTGTTAGACAATATTTTCTTTTTGTTGGTTTTTCGATACTTTTAAATATTGTTTTTTGAATGTTGTTTTTAACTATGTTTTGGATGTTTGGTTTTAACTTTTGGTTTTTGATATGTGTGTGTGTGTGTGTGTGTGCACGCGCGCGCACGCGCGCGCTTACTTTGACAACAAAGTATTTTCTTTTGGTGGGATGTGGGAAGTTATGGATTAGGGTGAAGTCTAAGTAACCTCAAGTCCATAACTTCTCCTATTTTTTTATCCCAAGGTTTTCTTGTGGTGTTTCTTTTTCATTGTGAATGTTTTTACTTTCTGTTGAATCGGCATGTCTAGGTAGTGTAGATAATTTGTAGATATATAGTAGTTATTATCTTTTCGCATATATATAGCCTTTAAATTCTTTTTGAATGTTTGTAAATTCAGTACCCTCAAAATTTTTTAGATTGTTGGTTATTAGTGCAATCATGCATATGATTATGTATATATTTGATTATGTATGCAATGTCATATGTGTGTGAACTTATTTTGCAGCATTCATGTATTATGTATGGACTCAGAACTTGCCTTATTACTCTAAGATTGGACTGGTGATGTGGTTGGATTGGGAAAGGATCTCAGGTCATTGTTCTTTTATTGAATTCCACTTTTGCCTAAATGACCTACAAAATGTGATAGTATCCCTTGTTCCAATTGTTTGACTTATTCATGCACCTGTTCTTTCTTGACACCTAGCTAGTCCAGCCTTGTTTTGTGAAATACCTTGATATTGGCCCTGGTCTATCCTTGAACATGTGAACCTTGATTGAGGCTAAAAGCCTAAGTTGAGAGTGGCTAAGAGTGGTGGCCCTGGTTTGGAGAATAGATATTGTGTGCTTCATCTCAGGCTAAAAGTCTAAGTTGAGGGCGGCCTTTATTGTGATAAAGTACTGAAAATGAGGTGGTTAGTTAAAAAAGAAAGAAAGAAATGAAAAAGTCATGTGCCGGGTGAGAAAAAGAAAAGAAAAGTTGTCTTGGATTGATGAGAATAGCAAAAATGAGTTCAAAAATAAGGCACAACTGAAAAAGAGAAAGAAAGCACCCGGAAAAAGCTTGAAAAGGAAGAATAAGGGCAGATTTACTGAAAATGGTTGATTTATAGAGGTAAGAGTGTTGATAAACATGGTTCAAGGATAGCTTTAAGTCACTACTTGCCTAAAATGCCATACCAAAGTCCCATGAGCCTATGTTACAATCCATTAAGTCCTAAAGTGATCCAAGTCCACTTTGCAATCAGTCTGGAGTTGAGCATAAAGGAAAGCCTATGGTGTTAGTCATTTTGCATGAATTTCATTTGTGAGAGAGAATACTTGCATAGTCAGTGAATTTTAAATGCACTTTGAGTGAGAAAGAGGGACTTCTTTTCTGTGAGGGCATTTGCACTGCATGATTGGCCTATGACTAATTCAGTGATTGTGAACTATTGATACTCGTTTAGTTGTCATAGTGGATTGTCGGATACAACTTGGTGTTTTGGTCTGCTAAGTAACTTTACAATCAAGTTTTGAAAATGAGAGCTGGGTATCTGAATGGGAGTTAAATGATGTATATACCATTAGAGTAGCTACTATGTGTTTCTCATTGTCTGCTTAGATTGAGTCATCGCTTGAGGACAAGCAACAGTTCTAATTTAAGGGCATTGATATGCTGTCAAAATACAGTATATTTAGTGCCTAAAACAAGGGATTTCATGAGTTCTTAATCCGATTTTTATGATTTTTATGTGTTTTTATGTAGTTATTGCAGAAAAGATACATTGGCATGATTTTGGGAGAAAATTGCAGATTTTGCTGAAGTACAGGACATACGAGCCATCCTACGAGTCATAGGGTGATCTCGTAGCGAGAAACAATGAGCAAAATAAAAAATCTTCCAAGTGGAGGTCAGCTATACAAGGCCACTCTACGAATTGTAGGCCTCACTATGACTTATATAAGTGGGTTCATAGCAAGAAATAGGGAGCTAAAAGTTCGGACCAAGAATTCAAGGCCTAGACTACTAGAGGAGCACACAAGTCGTAGCCCAAGCAATGACTCATAACAGTGGGTCATAACAATCAAGTCTAAAAGGTCAAGTGTTGACTACAAAACCCCGATTAGGACTCGTAAGTCACCCTACGAGTCATATCTGCGTGATGTACCTGCTGCCAACTATCTTTTCTATTTAATTTTTAGGGTTAAATTGTAAATAGTATAAATTCTTAATGATAGGGTTTTAGAAAGAGAGTTGAGACATTGAATATTTTGTAGAACACTTTGAATATTCTCTCTTGAATATTCTAAGGGTTTTTCTAGGGTTTAGTGTAGATTCTCAATTTTAATTTGAAGATCCACTTTTGGGGATTGCAAAACTCACATTGTGTTCATTCTCCATTAATCCAAGCTTATGGTTTGCAACTTTTGGTGTTCTTGTTCTTCATAGTTTTGGCTAAAGTCTCAACTATGTCTTCAATTTTTATTGTTGTTGATTTTGCCTTAGCCATGACTAGCTAAGCACCCACAACTTGGAGTTGTGGGAACCATGAGTAGTTGACTAGAAATAACCTACACTTTGTACATTTCTTTGATTGGAGTTTTGCATGTATTATTTATTTCCCTTCATTTTGATTGATGTTTGGTGGTGGACAATATCAAACCCTGCCTACTATCACGATCCCGACCAAGGTAGTGACGAATAGGAAAAGGGAAGTAGACGACAGGATTTGATTGATGTGTTATCGTCTAATCAACTAAACTTGACAAAGGGGAGGTTGACTGGGATAATGGGTAACGATTTGTTGGCACACCATTGTTGTCGACCAAGCACCATAGTGAAATTCGACCTTCACCTTCACAAGAGGGTTGGAAGAACCTAAGTTACCATCCTGCATGTGAATTCCAATTAGAGTTATGTTGTCTAGGGTAATTGAGTCAACGAATCATAGGGATTCCCAAGTTGTCCCCAAATTTGAGTGTCTTCCCGCATAGTTAGCTTCATGTTTATTTTTATTTGTGTTCTTAAATCACAACCCTCCTCCTGACTTAGAGATTTTAGTAATCGGTGCTTGAAATGATTGATAGTGGATCTCTATAGTTAAGCCACGTATTCCCTATGGATTCGACCTTAATGGTTAGGTTTAATGCTGACTATGACCGCTTTGTTATTGGAGTGTGAACATGACAGGTGGTGTTACAAATCTTGAGAGAGGAGAAGTTGTGTGCCAAATATGAAAAATGTGAGTTTTGTTTGAAAGAGGTTGCTTTCCTAGGTCATGTGGTGTCGAATGATGGTATTCAGGTGGATCCTAAGAAGACGAAGGTAATTAGAAATTGGCCTAAACCTTTGACTCCATCGAACATTAGAAGTCTCTTAGGCTTAGTAGATTACTACCGAAGGTTTGTGAATGGGTTCTCTTCTATTGCTTTTCCCATGACCAAGTTGTCCCAAAAGAAGGCAAAATTGTGTGGACCGATGAGTGTGAAAAGAGTTTCAAAACTTTGAAAGGAAGCTTGTCTCCGCTCCTATCTCATCTTTGCTGGAAGGGTTTGTTGTGTATTGTGATGCCTCACGAATTGGTTTGGATTGTGTTTTGATGCAAAATGGTAAGATGTTAGCTAATGCCTCTAGACAAATTAATGTATATGAAAAGAATTATCCTACCCATGATCTTGAATTGGATGCCATTGTATTTGCTTTGAAAATTTGGTGTCATTACTTGTATGGGGTTCATGTTGATGTGTTCACTAATCATAAAATTCTCCAATATATGTTCACCCAAAAAGACCTCAACTTGAGACAAACAAGGTAATTAGAGCTTCTTAACGATTATGATATGAGTGTGCATTATCACCCCAGTAAGGCTAATGTTGTGGCCGATGCTCCAAGCAGGGTGTCTCTGAGTAGCCTAGTTCATGTTGATAATGGTGGCAAGGAGGTGGCTAGAGAGGTTCATTGGTTGGCTAGATTAGGGGTTAGGTTTGAAGAGGTGGATAATGGCAGTGTAGTGGTTGTTAATGGTTCCAAATCTTCATTGATTGAGGAGGTGAAGGCAAAGTAAGATCTTGACCCCACCTTGTTAGAGTTGAAGTCCTTGGTGAGAGATGGTAAAGTGGAGGTTTTTCTCCCAAGGGTGAGATGGTGCCTTAGGTACCAAGATAGGTTGTGTGTGCCCGATGTTGATGACTTGAGAAAGAAGGTTTTAGATGAGGCTCATAATTCTTCCTATTCTATTCACCCCAGTTCTACCAAGATGTATAGAGATTTAAGGGAAGTGTATTGGTGGGGTGGTATGAAGGGGGACATTGCTAAGTTTGTATCCGGATGTCGTAATTGGGAACAAGTGAAAGTCGAGCATAAAAGGCCGGGTGTCCTAGTCCAAGATATAGCGATTCCTACTTGGAAGTGGGAGGATATTAACATGGATTTTGTGGTTAGGTTACCTAAGAATAGGAGGCATTTTGATTCTACTTAGGTTGTAGTTGATTGAATGACAAAGTTGGCTCATTTCCTACCGGTCAAAACTACATATGGTGCTGAAGATTATGCTAGATTGTACATTAAAGAGTTGGTTAGATTGCATGGGGTTCCTTTGTCTATTATTTCATATCGTGGTGCTCAATTCACTTCTCACTTTTGAAAATCCTTCTAAAAAGGTCTTGGTACCAAGGTAAAGCTTAGTACGGCCTTTCACCCTCAAATGGATGGCCAAGCTGAAAGAACTATCCAAACTCTTGAGGATATGCTTAGAGCTTGTGTTTTGGAATTTAAGGGTAGTTGAGATGATCATCCTCTACTCATTGAGTTTGCTTACAATAATAGCTATCATTCAAGTATTGGTATAGCTACTTTTGAGGCTCTCTATAGTAGACGTTGTAGATCCTTAGTTGGATGGTTTAAGGTGAGGAAGATGGCTTTGTTAGGTCCTGATTTGGTTATGGAGGCTATGGAGAAGGTGAGGTTGATAAGGGAATGATTGAAAATAGCCTTAAGTAGACAAAAGCCCTATTCTGATGTGAGGAGAAGGGATCTTGAATTTAAGGTTGTGATTGGGTCTATTTGAAGGTCTTACACATGAAGGGTATGGTTCGTTTTGGTAAGAAGGGTAAATTGAGTCCACAATTTGTGGGGCCTTGTATAGTGTTGAGGAGGATGGGTAAGGTAGCCTATGAGTTGGAGTTTCGCAATGATATACATATGGTTCATCCGGTCTTCCATGTGTCTATGTTGAGAAAATGTGTGTGGGTGACCCTAATGCTATTGTACCTTTGGAGGTAGTGGGTATTGTAGAAGACAATTTGACTTATGAAGAGGTCCTAGTAGAAATTTTGGATAAACAAGTAAAGAGATGGAGGAACAAGGATGTAGCTTCCGTTAAGGTCCTTTGGAGGAACCACCAAGTTGAAAGTGCCACATGGGAAGCTGAGACAGACATTCAAAAGTGATATCTATATCTCTTCAATTCTACTAAAGCCTAAGGTACTAATGCAAGTCCTCTATGAGGTTTCAAGTCTTATATATCAACCCTTATGTCATTTGCATGCATTCATGTTTATGTTGATAAGTTTGTGGTGATTTTTGACACTTATGTTGAGATTTTTGAAAATGGTGTTCAAGTGTATTACATCATTCTTGTTGGAGCTGATTTTTTTATAATTACTCATGTTATGTACGCTTCTTTCACATTCGGGGATGAATGTTCCCAAGGGGAAGATATTGAAACGCCCCCAAAAAGTGCTCGAAAATGTGCCTCGAAAATGCCTATAATCCTAATTTCCATATATCTCAAAATACGTGCATGATATCAAATATTTGACTTCATATTCGTAATCAAGAGGCTAAATTGAGTGGGAAATGGGTATAACCCTGATTTTAGAGCAACCGTAGCAAAAGTTTGTTTACCAAAAATTTCACAAAACAGTAAGGATCCACACCCCTGGCGCAATGCGGCTAGGGCGCGGACCTGTGTTATTTTTGTGCCAGTTCACTGTTTCGGTCCAAGGCCTTGGGGTCTTGGGCCTAAGACTCCCTATGCTTAAAAACACTCATACTTAGTCAGTTTTGAACTCTATATCATTCCAAACATTCCCCAAAACCTTCCCTTAACACTTAGCCAAATATTTTACCCAAATTCAAGTGTCCCAAAACTCATTTCGGATCTCAAGAATTTCATTCAAGCTTCAAATTCTCATTTTAATCTTCATCAAAGAAATCTCCAAATTTAAGGTATGTGGTTTTCAACCATTGGGTCCTTTCACCCATGGTGCCCAAGCTTCTTTTTCATGTAATTGTATGTTTTCAAGTTGATTATTTATGGGTATCTTCTATTATGAAATTTCAGTATAAACTATGTTGGGGTTTCACAAAATGTAATTGTTTGAGCATGGTTTGAGCTATGAATCTATAATCTATTATGAGATATGTTAAGGGGTTTCAATGTATCTTGCATAAGGGTATTACCAAGTGTTAGTGGGTTGATTTACCTTGAGTTTTCTCACATGATTTCACTCTTGAATTGTATGGTTTTAAACTAGCATTACACATCCACCAAGTGTTTGATAAAATATTCGATTAATGATTTTTGAGTTATTTGATGATCTATTGTATGGCGTATGAGTCAAGTGAATTTATGATGTTAAAAGGAATGTAAGTATATGTTGAATTCATGAAAAGTATCTATAGTGTTGCGAGTTGACCACACCTTATTGAGGGGGTGCTATGCCTCAACCACTATGATGGAGGGTGTTATGTCCATCTACAATGTTGAGGGGTATATACCTTGACCACTTTGATTGGGGGGGAGGGGAGTGATATGCCCATCTACCAATTGAGGGGTAGATACCCCAATCACCTTCCAAGGAGGTGACATGCCTTGGATTCCAAGTATTAGTTTGCTTGGTCTATGATGATGGTCTCTTGCTACACATGTAATATGTTCTATACAAGCATATTTTACTACAAGCATTTATCATGCATTCCATGTTGTTAATATACTATCCTTTGCTTATGATTATGCATTTTGACTATGTTGCCTATCTCTTGTTGTATTGCATCCTACATACTTAGTACATTCAAATATACTAATGCATATGCTATGCCTACATAATGTTACCATGTATGAACTGGAGCTCCTCACAATCATCCTCCACGTGGCTAGTTGTGATATCTTGAAGATAAGCTTTGGTGAGTCCTCAAGTTCGGGGACACAAGCAATACTACTCTTGCTTATGTTATCTCCTTATGTTGAACTCTTGATACTGTAAGGGTGAGCCCGGAGAGTGTCTTGGCCCCCGCTCAAGTCTATGTTTAGAGGTGTTATTGGACAAGTGATGTAATTATGCTATGTTCTTGACTCTAGTTTGTTTATGGTTATCTAAAACTTCCCTTAGTCCCTTTATCCTTATTTTTACTCTTTTGTTGTTGTTTAATTGCTTATATGACCAAGGATGTGTAATGATATGCTAAGAGGCTTGTTTAGGATCCTTTCGGGTTCCTATTCACCGTGTCACGTCTAGGTCCTACGCTTGGATCGTGACACATGGCCTGATTCTGGTGTAGATATGACTCTACGGGGTTTTGTTATCTTAGATACTCATGATGTGCCATGATTGTCTATGTTTTCTCCAACCATCGGTGATTGGTGAGGTAATGGTATATTTGGCCTTTGTTGGGCATGATTCTATGGTGAGTTGTGATATATATAAACACACTCTGATGTACTATTGATAGTTGTGGTGCATTGATTCTCTCCATTTAATGTTGAGGTATATGTTATATCTGAGAGAGGTGGTGGTTGCTATTGTGTGGGTTGGATTGAGATTACAGGATACCTAGGTTTTGAGGTCATCACCTATGTTCACTCTGTGCTTGATATGATTGTCGTTGCCTACATTCACTCTGGGTACAACATCACTTTCAAGTTTTGGATCCGGATTGACTGGTGAGTGAGTGACTGATTGATATCTCAAGTTCCAAATAATGCTCCCTATAACTGTTTGAGCATCGATGGTCATGTATGATAAGTCTGAGTCCTGGGTGACACTCCCCATGGTCTGCGTCCTGTTGGCTACTGTGATGCCGGGTGGTGGATGAAGATTCTAAGGACCTAGCGCTAGCTTGGATTTAGTTACACTTTGTATTTGAGACACTGCTATTTGTTCAAAGAGAGATATGACACAACAATTGTACCAGGTCTGAAACCCGATTGATTATGGGTCATGGACCCTATTGGTTACATTTTTGGTCAAGGACACCGCTGATTCCATTTGGGACTGAGGCCTCGTGATTGACATTCTGAGATGAGATATTTTTTATGTGAAGGTTCTAATCCCGTGGGTGACACGTCCCACTGTTATGCATATATATTTTGGATCGGGTGCCACATGTTGGCATAGGGACGAGGAGCCGGTTGACATATGAATGTTGGGGCGAGGCTCGTGATTGATTTTTCATGGATCCACTCACCTATTCACACCCTGATTGTACGTAGGTGTACCATATGGGCTTATGGGGGATCATAGGATGTTCAGGTTCAGATATTAGGGCCTTACACCCACATACAACTGACCCTTATCTTATGATGTGGAGAGTTGGGCTCCGTTATGGTTTTGTGGTGGTTCATTGATTATTTGTTGGTTACATTATGCGCTGGTGTACCTCTCGGGCTTATGGGGCCCAGGTGGCAGACATGCATAGTTACTAGGGCCTTGAACCCGATAACACCATGCCTCAGTTGGGGGTAGTTATGGTATAGGCCTACGCAATGTTCATCAGTCTGTATCGATGTTCATCACTTTGGTTGGTTCATTCTATCATTGTCCTTCATTTCGATAGGTTCAGTTGTGGTTTGAGGGTTTACAGACATGCCTATACCTTAATCTGAGTTCGTCCTGCTACACTGCTATAGTTCTCTATGTATTTGAGCTTTACTTATATTCACTATTTTACTTGGTCGAATGATGAAGCCTACTAGGTGCCTCTTTTTGGTACTCACCCCTACATTTCTGCATCTTCTCATGGTGCAAGTCCAGGTATGGACTGTGATTGCTAAGTTTAGGGTTTGGGAGCGCTCAGAAGACTTCCTTAGGGTGAGCATCGACAACTCTGGCTTTGTCGCAGTCTCCTTCCTTGTGATGGCCGACTTTCTCTTTCAAACATTTGGCCTTGTATAGTGGTGTAATGTATTTGTAGGAGCACTTTTGGTTTGTATATTGGTATAATTATTGATATATGTGTATGATATGTTCTTGCGTCTAATGTAGCTCTATACTGTTGACTTCAAGGTTCTGGGTAGGTTTTGGTTATTTATATTGTTATATTGGTTATGGTTATGACTAGAAAGCTAGGACAAGTGCCCTGGGGTTGGGTAATTGGCTTTCTTGTAGGTGGGACCTAACAAGTGCCATCATGACCGGGACCGGGTCGTGACATATTCAGACATAACAAACAATTCCTTCATACTTGAACATGGAAAACTTGAGCAACTATGCATATACAAATTAGATGATAAGATGTCATTCATTTGTGACATCTAATATCAACAAACAACACAAATGACTCTACATGATAATATTTCAACGAGTTGAAAAAGTTCTTTTAATGCAAAGTATTTGTAGTGACCAAGTCATTTTCATGTTACTGCTTTCTTTTTATCAGTTAAAACTTTTTCATAGTGTCTTTCAGTCATTATACTTGCTAGCACTGACAGTTTGGTCGCTTGATCATTCATTTGGACTTTGTGCAACTTTTCACGTTTAGATGCTTTTGAAACTTGAATAGTTGACTTTAGTCAAAATATTAGGTAAACGGCCTTAAAATGAAATTTATCAGTTCCATCAGCTCTGGATTGAGCATTTAAGACTATAACATGGTCGGCTCGATTCACAAAGGTTTTGGTGCGAGTTTGAACCATTTGATGTTTTTGCCTTTGAAAATTAGCCCAAATTTGACTTTAGTTAACTTTTTTGAAAATAGTGCCTAAACAAAATTTTGACAGAGCAATTGATTTCAGAATTTTGGGTATGGTCTAGGATGACCTTTAATTTGATTTTTGAAGCTTTAAGGACTAATTTCAAGCCCCATGGTTGATTTTGACAAAAGCAATACTTGGGTGTGAGACCCACTTTTTGTCGTGACAACCTCATATGAAGATTTTAACTATGTTGTTAAGTCTGGAATATCGAATTTAATAGGATAGCATATTTTGCGCGTATTGGGTTCCGAACAAATTTTGAACACCCTTCGAGAATTTTTGAACTTGGCCAAAATTTCTGTTGTAGCAATTGCTAGTGCAAATGATCTTCTTCATTGTGATTGTGATGGAGCCTCCATGATCATGGGGGACTCCCAGCTTGACCTTTGTGATCGTGAGGCACCCCCGTAATAGCAAAATAGAATTGACTGGTTGACCTCCAGTTTGTGCATTGTAATTGTAATGTTAATCCGTGATCCCGTAGACCATTTGATTGGGGGGACTGCGATCATGACATTGACCATGCGATCACGATGAGTAGTTTGATCTTTTAATTTGAGACCAAATGCAATTAATTTAAGGAAAGAAATTTCAGAGCTTGGTTTCTAACTCAATATAGGTCCGTTTTGGGTGATTCAAAGTCCTGTGAATTCGAGAAGGTTGTGGATACGTGGGTGATTAATCAGAAAGTGTTGGGGATGTTTTGTTGGAGGTAAATTATCAGTTATAGCTTCAATCCTAGCTCTTTACTTGTGTTTCAAAATAGTGAAAATATTGCATGTCATGTTTCTTGCTGTTCCGAGTCCCAAATTATGATCCATTTTGGAACACAAGTTCGTAGAGATAACTAGAACATTTTCGCTGAGTCAATTATGAAATTTTCAATTCAGGTCCTATTTTCTCATTTTGGACTCTAATTTTTTGTTCATTTCTGTATTTTATGATTTTTAATGTCAAAATGATCAGATTAATATTGTGATTCTATTTTTGATAGTGTGCCACGATTCTTAGGCCATACAAAAGAAAAAAAAGCTTCAGAGTAGTAATTTGGAGTGCAAGTAATTAACCTATAGGTAGGCTATAACTTTCCTCTTTTTAGATTGAGTTTGATTATGTAAATGTATATGAATTTACATGAAACTGGGGCGGATAACTAGTGGAATATGATATCACTACAAGAAACAAGACTTATTGTGGCAACGAAAGTCGATACCAAAGACTAAAAAGTCGCCGCTAAAAACCTATAGCAACGACAACTGTTTCGCCGGTAGTAGTTCCATAACTAAAGGTTATTTGTGATGACATCAAAATATCACCACAAGAAACTGTAATCTATAGCGACACAATTCGTCACAGTTTAGAAATAAATATGCCACAAAAACATAATTTACAACACAAATATTTTCAAAGTCACTACTAGAATATTTCTTGTAGTGGCGACATAGTTGCCACAAAAAATAATGAACTAATTGTGACAACTTTAGTACCATTACTAAAATATGAACTTTAGTAACAACACAGTTTCCACAAAAACTTATGAACTATGGCAACTTTACTAGCGCTACTAAATATGTTTATTAGTAGCATCTCTTATTGCTACAAAAAAATATAAGCTATCAGCGTCCATTTTTATGTCGCAGCTATATAATCAATAGTCGCAACTTTCTTCCGTCATAAAATCAACAAACTTTCAGTGGCAACATTTTTTCACTGCTATACATACTAACTAGTAGCGACATTTTTCGCTGCTAAATCACTATCAGTGACAAATTTTATGTCATTGCAAAAGGTAAAAACCTTCTCATTACTAAAGAACAATATTTAATGTTATAAATTAAATCCTCTAAAATTAATGTATAGCTATTAAAACATCTAGTAGTATTTGACAAAATTAGACCAAAACTATTTTTGAGTCAAAGATTACAAATACTTGTAGTACGAGAAAATTCAACTACGTAATAGCTAGTACTTTTGCTATCATTTTTTCGACAACAAAAAAAAAACTTTCATTGTATGAAATACACATGATAAAGCAAAACAATATGTTACAGACCTTCAAACTACTTCTTGATCAAGCCCCATTACTTAAGAACCTTATCCCTGAAAATAAAAAATTTAAAAAAAAATACATGATCACATGATCAAATCTGCAGAAAAAAAAATTGATGCATTAAGTTCCTGGTGTGTCGACTAGAAGAAAGGTCAATCCTTGCTGTACGTTTTTATAAAAAATTATTTATAGATTCAACAATGAAGATTTTTTTCTAGAATAAAAAAACTAGTCAAGACTTTAAAAAATATCTTTTTGAAACTTGACTTAGTAATGATCAAATAAGTTGTTTCTTTTTATCTAAACGAAATATTTAGAGGTATCAAGTAAACTAGTCAAGTAAGATCCTGGACCTTCTCAATCCGATTATGAACTAATTAGAGGTCAAAAATCTTTTCTTCATAAGATAAAGATTGAGGATGAGGAGTCTGAGGTGCAGCAAAATGTTGCTTATTACAACAAGTCTCCAACTGGTAACTTTATTTTCAATTATTTTGTAGTGGATCAAAGCAAATCTCCTAATTCAAATGGATCTGATCTTACCCGATTTTCCCTGATTAATACACTATCATGGGATATAATAGTCATAACCAACAACCACCAAGAGAACAGACAAAGTTTTTCTAGAGCTAAAGCCGAGCACACTAGATTCCTAAAATTGCAGGATAAAATGTTAGGTCAGTGCCAATGATGTCCATGCTGCGGCTTTAGCCCCAAGACTTTTCGATGTTGTACCCATTAGTTTATGGAATACTTCTTGTAAATACTTGCTAAACTCATCAATGCTAGACTCTAAAATTCTTCCTAGAATCATTAGTCATAATCAAAGTGACTTTTTCAAAGATAGAGACAGTACTGAAAATATCCTCCTTGCTCAGGAAATTGTTAATGACATTAAGAAACCAAATCGAAGTGTGATGTTATCATTAAACTTGACATGTCTAAAGCATATGATAGAATGTCTTGGTCTTTCCTTTGCTTTATTTTAAGATAATTTGATTTTGCTGAGAATTAGGATTGACATCATTTATAGATTTATCTCTAATAACTGATCTTATTGTGAATGGTACTAGACATGGTTCAGGGAGGAGTCTTAGACAAGGTAACCCTCCCTCTTTCTCCCTCCTTATTTGGCCCTACTGCTGAACTTCTCTCGTTAAAGCTCAACTACTCTGCATAATAATTCTGCATTTCAGGTTTCTACATGAACATTCACAGTCCTCCGATTTATCACCTCTCTTTTTGCAGATGACAAAACTATTTTCAGCAGTGGGAACAAAGTGTCCCTCCAGTAAATTTTTCAAGACTCTAGAATCCTACGAGAAAGAAGCAGTGCAACTTAGAGAACGCCTGTACAGAAGCAGTAAATCTTAGAGAACGCCTGTACAAATTCTAAAATGTCAAGGGACATAAGTCCATTGCAGAAAAAGTTGCTAAGTTGAAAACTTTACTACAAGCATCGAAAGGGTTCTTAAACCCCTGCATAGAACCCTATACAATTATACATTACCAATTCAGTATACTAACTCTCCTACTTCCCCCTATATATTATGTTTACACCAAAAGAAGAATAAGCTAAGACAATTTATCCTAATTTTCCTGATAGAATTCCTAGTACCTTTAAAATGTCTACCATTCCTTTCTTTTACAGATCCACCTTCTTTAATATAACTGAGTCCGCCTTTACAAACTTGTTTATTCCATATAATTGGAGAAGCTTAATCACAATACCAGACGTCTACCTCCTAGAGACTACGATCATGCTCCACTATTGTTTGTGAAAATAAACTCAGATGGATAACACAATGAGATTGAAAAAGTGTTGATTTTGTTCCTCAACTATATCCAGGCCATGGTATTCAATTTGTTCGAAACGACGCAAAGGTCTTTCAATTTTATAGGCCTAAGCGCCATAAGAACTTTAAGATTAAGAGGAATCCTTGTAAATTTAAATGGACTAAAGCATATAGATGGCTGCATGGGAAGGGCATGACTCTGTGTTAGAATCCTTAATTATAGGGATTCCTTAATTATAGGGATT
>JAOTQR010000109.1:1175019-1189272 GCA_025774065.1 Solanum ossicruentum | reverse complement strand
AATTTCACCTCATATAATTTCATATCACGATTTCATGTCACATAATCAAATAAGTCTTTAGTCTTCAATTTTATCATTACATGTTGTTTCATTTTGTTCCTAGTCCATCAATCTCGAATGAAGTCAAAGATTCATTTTTTTTGGTTTTGAGGTATGATGTAATAAAGCAAAATAACTCTTTAAACTGTCTGCGTTTCTTTCAATTGTGAAGCAGCAGTTAGTCAACATCATAGGTCATCTAGAAACAGTCGCGCTAAGTTTTTAAACATAGGGATCAGGTTATGTACATTCTACCCCCTTACCTCGCAATGAGCGAGAGCCTTTTGAGGCACTGAAATAATATTGTTATTGTTTCATTTTGTTGCTTCTGCTTCGATTGTCATATTATCACTTACCGCGATTAATAACTCTCTCTTTTACTTTTAATGTAACTTCATATTATCATATTTCCTTCTAATTTTTAATCTAAGTAAATCGAAATTCAATCTAGAACTACGTACGCATCATCGTATCCAAACCCAATTTTCTTCAATCTTCCAAACCAACAAATTCGGGTCAAATCACATGACCCGTTAACATGAAAAACTAGAAATTTTCTACGCTTCCTATTTACTAGGAAATCGCCTCCTTCATTTGTCCTCTTTCTCATTTTTTTCTCTTCACAAATCTCCGACCAAATTTTCCGGCAATGGCAGCCATGATACGCCGGTTCAGATCTTCATCATTCAATTCTGTTTCCCTTATCAGTAGGTCTTTATCTACAGCGGCTGCATCTGAGACAGTGAAATCCCAATCTTACGCTCATAGTCCACTTCCTACAAGTGTTGAACCAAAGGGTAAATCTGTTCAATGGGTCTTTTTGGGTTGTCCCGGTGTCGGAAAAGGTACATATGCTAGCCGTCTTTCGACCCTTTTAGGGGTTCCTCATATTGCTACTGGAGATCTTGTTCGTGATGAGTTGAAATCTTCTGGTCCTTTGTCCAAACAAGTATGTTCATCTTGTACATAGTTGAGCTGTTTGTTCCTTTTTTTCCCCATTAATTTGGGTCTATATGTCGAGTCAAATACTTACTTTTTGTAATTGATTACTTCGAGATTCGATCGAAAACAGTTGGGTATGATGTTGTTATTGTTGATATCTTCAAGATTCGTTGGGGCCCGGAAAATAGTTCTAAGAGGTAAAGCTGCGCAACATAGACTCTTGTGGTTGGCTGTGCGAGCTTTAGTGCATCGGGCTAAAGCTGGGCGAGCTTTAGTGCATCGGGCTAAAGCTGCGCACAATAGACTCTTGTGGTTGGATGTGCGAGCTTTAGTGCACCGAGCTGCCCCTTTTTCAATATTTATTTGTGTATATGTGTGTGTGTTAAATTTTTTGTTATGTGGATACATCAAGAGTTGGAGATGGTGTTCATATGAGTTGCTTGTTTGCTGAATCTCACCATGGTGTTGAGATACTCAAAATCAGCTGTGGGATTGTAAAAATGTGAACTTTCTGATTCAATAATTATATAGCTCTTGGAGAGGTCTTATCTGGTGCTAGTAAGGCTAGATCTATAGGACATGGTCTCCTAAGAAGGAGAATGGAGGAAGTGTTTATGTCATTAGGTGTCCAAGGAAGAGATGGAGGACCAAATATTGGGATAAGAATTCATTATGATAGGGAATTGGGGTATGATAGACTAGATTGGATCTAATTCGGGACGGAAGAGACCAAGAAGATTTGATCCATTCAGGTGATGTCTGGAAAGAAGTTTCTGACCTGTTATTAAACAATTTAGAGCTTTCATGGAAGCTTTAATAATAGGAAGGAGACCTTATCCAGAGTTTACTTGCTCCTTTATTAAGGATGCTATATTGTTGTCAGAGGTTGAGACTGTTCCTACACTTTTGGGCAGTCTTTAGTCACGATTGAGATTCATATACCAGTACACAATATAGTCATATTCGTGAACTTTTTGTCTATGTTTTAGTTTTTGTATAATATTAGCCTGAGATGATCTAAAATGGAGCAATATGATAAGCGAGGATACATATGGCCGACCCCAGCTTGAATTTGGGTTGACGCATACTCGTTCTTATATGCATTTCCAGCTTTATGGTGTTACTTAGTGAAATTTGTTCATTTCTTGATCGGCTTCATCCTCTTTCAGCTTGCAGAGATTGTCAACCAAGGAAAATTGGTTTCAGATGATATAATACTGAATTTACTATCTAAGAGGCTTGAGAATGGGGAAGCTAAGGGTGAAACTGGATTCATACTTGACGGATTTCCCAGAACTGTGAGACAAGCAGTGAGTATACGTTTAATTTTCCTGTGTGAATCTCAATTTGTCTGTGCTTTACCTCTTGGCTACCATCTCCAAAACCATTATATGTTGAGATTGAAATGTTATGCTCTGGTTTATCTGTGAGAAAATAAGTAGGCTAATCCCCTTCCTGTTTGTGGTGGCGGGGTTTGAAAGATGGTGATATCAAAAGTCTACTTCCTATTCTAGTCACTTCTCCAAATACATCCGTGTAATGATGTAATCTCAATTTATGTCAGAGGTGTTCAGACAAAGTTTTGTGCTAGTTCTATAACTTTCGTGTCTAATTCTGCATCAGGAAATATTGACTGAGGTGACGGACATAGACTTGGTGGTTAATCTCAAGCTTCCAGAACGGGTCTTGGTTGAGAAATGCCTTGGCCGAAGGATCTGCAGTGAATGTGGAAAGAATTTTAACGTGGCATCTATAGATGTCGAAGGTGAAAATGGGGCTCCTAGAATCCGCATGGCTCCACTTAATCCACCCTCGCAGTGTATATCAAAGTTAACCACTCGAGCAGATGATACAGAAGCTATTGTTAAGGAAAGACTTAGTATATACTGGGAAAAGGTATTGTTCCAATATTTGAACCACAATTTTTTCCCAACACGAGTAGATATTCTGAAAACAGCAATTTTTTCTTCGAATATAGTTCTAGGTATCGTTAGTTAACAGTCATTGAGCATCTATACTATTACCACCTTTCTCAAGAAAACAAAAAGGTAGAACAGCTGTATGTATGATTTCCGTTTACTTTTCATGATTGCAGAGTCAGCCTGTTGAGGACTTCTACCGGAGCCAAGGAAAGCTACTAGAATTTGATTTACCGGGAGGCATCCCAGAATCATGGCCTAAGTTGCTGGAAGTTCTCAACCTCGACGAGCAGGAACTGTCTGCTGCAGCTTAGTTCCCATTAGCTGCTTTGCATGTGTGCGCGCGCTTAACAATTTTGCAGAAAAAGAACATATTCATTGGTTTACCTTCTTCTATTTTCTCTTTTCCTCAATTCAAGTCAAATAACAAACCATTTGAGTGTACTTGAAGCCGTAAAATTATGGTGGCTGCCTTTGTTGAATTTCGATTACGATTTCGTATGAAAGAGGTCTGTTGTACCATAGTTTCAGCAAGAGTTATAAAGATTATTTTTCCCATTGTGTAATAAGGTTATACCTAGTAGTGGCACATTCTGATTACTTTTTAGCACTTTTACATGACTGATATGGTTTTACTTGAGTCGAGGGTGTTTCGAAAACAACTTCAAAAGGTAGAGGTGAAGTTAGCGTTCACAACACTTTTTTCATACTTCAGATTTTATTATGGAATTACATTGATTATGTTAGTTACTTTTTTGAGTAAGTTAATGTATGAAACACACATCTTATGTGTCGACCAAAATTTCCATGACAACGTAAAGTCATTAACATATGCATAGGTTGTTCTTTTTTCTCTTCTTGCTTTCTTCATGCGATATTCAGTACCTTTATTGGAGTTTGATTATTTTAGATTCGTGTTGTGTGAGGCTTTGTTTTGAGGGAAACCTATTATTTTAGGTTCGTGTTGCGTGAGACTTTATTTGGAGGAAAACATTCTCTATTAAGGATTTTTTTATATTTGAAACTCGAAATTTGCGATCTTTGATTAAGGGAGGAGTGACTCCATTCATTGCATGACATCTTTATTAGCGACATATGCATAAATAAGTTAGGTATTTGTACAATAGTTTCTCTTTACTTTATCGTTGGACCTAACTGTGAACCTAATAGTTTGATTTTGTACTATTGCTTGAATTCTCTCATCTTGCATTTGCTTACTCTTCTATATAAATCGAAGGATGATCAGTTAAATATTTTTATTATTATTCTTTGTTATTATATATATCTATATATATATTAAAAATTATATTTCGAATTCATCTCGCAAAGAGAAAAAAGAAAAAAACTATAGGAACAAAAAAAAAACGTGCTTAGAGTTTTGGTTTGTCACATCAACATTGTTTATTTTGTCAAGGTTTGAATAGACATTAAAATGAATAATTCAACTAATCTTTTGGTCATGGAAAGTTCCAGATTTATCCAAACTAACAATCTAGAAAACGTGGCTAATTAAGAATAAAGTATGAAAAGAAAGGGTAAAAGAGGAAGTACATAAAAAATTAATGGATTAGGATGTGTCTTAAATCAATTATTAAAGTGATAATTAGGACAAAAAGAAAAACACTTTCATTTTAAATTATTTGTGTATTTTAACTTGACATAGAGGTTTAACACAATAATTTTTTTCAAAATCTTATGATCTTAAAAAATATGTCAAATATATGGAAATATTTTTTAATCATGTGATTTTAAATACATCACGTGGAAAGTTGAAATTCAAGAGTATTTACAAAGAATTAAAACAGACTAAAAAGGAAAATAAGACAAACAAATTAAAATAAAGAAAGTACATCCTCATTTCCTAAATACTTGCCATCCTTACTAATATAGATATTCTACGACAATCTCATATAAATAGCTATACGATGTCATAGTGCCCATCGGTTTAATAATTGTGACATTCATCTTCGACCTTTATACCTTTTTATTTTGGGATGTGATATTATATTTAGAAATAATTTTGACAAATATACAATAACAATAATAATAACATATTCAGTGAAATTCCACAAATGAAATCTGAAAAGAATAAAATGTATGCATACTTAAGTCAATATCAGTAGAAAGAGGTGCTTCTAACTAATTCTGTTTGAGCCTTGAATGACTACATTCTCTTCAATCCCTTTCCGGAACCAGCCCTAGACCTCTTCTTTTGAATATTTTCCGAGGTGACTTTTTCAGTCGTAGGTGTTGCTATAACTAATTGGTTCTTCAGTTGATTGGTGAACAAAGGAATTTAGTACGGAACAGTAAAGAAATATAAGAACATGACTGTCGACAGCTTTCAAAAGAAAAAAGGAGTGAATAGCGCTATCACTACTTCATAGAAATGAAAAAATTGTTTTCGAAAGACCCACAACTTAAATATGTTGGCCCAAAAAACTTTTGTGACTTTAGTTTTGACAAGTGGCTCATTTGTTGATCTTATGGTTGATATCAATTTGAAGCCTTTGCCTAAAGAGATATTTTCCTTTTTGCATTTCTGCCTAACCACATGGCAAAACTATAGTGGGCTTGCTACAATATTTTAAGTTATCTAAAATTATAATTTATGAACTAATTTATTCACTAATTCTAATCATTATTTCAAGAGGAAAAAATAAATAATCTCACAAAACTTAAGTATTGATTCAAGTGAAATGAAACTTTAAATATTTTTTCTATTCATTATTACAAAATTCAAATGTCTACTTAAATTTTCATATTTCATAGTATTCTTCTTTCCAATTTTATTTAAAATATTATTTGATTATACATCTGAATGATTTTTGAAAAATTAATTTTGATCCCGGGTGTTTTTGGTATGAAAGGAAATATATTTCACGCCTTTTTTTTTAAAGAAGTGATTTTCTTAATTATTTTACTATGTTTCATAGATAAACATAAGATATAACTCTCTCCGTCTAATAATAATTGTGCACTATTGACTCTACATTTTTTAAGAAATAATAAATAAAATAGTAGTCTTACCATATCGCAACTATAACTAATTATAAAAATAAATTAGGAATTAAATCCTTAATTATATAAATTGAACAAGTCTTGTTGAATATCTATTTTCCGCATAGCGGGTGGACAAAAGAATTATTTTAAAAATATTTTATATATTTTAGCTTTACTGTAATATTAATATCATCTCAAATTACTCAGAAATTGCCACGTGTCCTGCTAAATCTTTTACGTCGAGTGTTAGATTTTTTGTCCACGTAAGCAATGCTTACCTGGAAAAATCTCTGCCCACGTGGAACAATCTTGTTCTACGTGGCGCCTTCCTGGCCTGTTATTCGTCCACGTCATCATCTTGGAAACTTCCAAGACTTTCTTCTCCTTCCATCCCCTGCTCCTGCAAAAAACTCCTTTTGGATTACAGCAAAATTTCCTTCTGTTTCTGAAAAAAAAGTATTAATCTTTTATTTTTTCTTGATTTTTTTTTTCAATTTATCATCATACTTTTCACTTTGAAGTTCATTTCTTGAACCCCTTTGCTTTATTTCCATCTGGGGTTGATGTATTTTTTTCTGTTATGGTGAAATGAGCTTTGTGGCTGTTGATTTCTTCAAGGTGAATTTCTGTTATCTTTGTTAGTATTGTTGTTAAATCTGCATATTCAAGTCTCTGTGTTATTTTTCCCTTTACGGTATTTGTAGCTTGTTTCTTTATGTTGCCAAGATTTGATTTTTTGAAAATCTAACCTTGTTGTTTGGATCAGGTTACGTGCATCTTGACTAATTTCCACCAAATCACTTGGTGTTTTTTTGTCTTTGCCGGGATTTGAATATGAGGGGTCATGGTTCTTGACCTACTTCATTGACTAGAAAGCTAAGTTGCGTGGACCTTTCACTTTCAATGCTGCATTCGTGTTGGGAATCCAACACACACTTGCTGAAACTTTTGAAGAGTCTGAGCGACATAGCTAGTAGGCCATAGGACACATCCTTGAGTCCTGTCAAGATTTGATTTTTCTGACTGTTGAGGCAAGTTTATGTGATGAGTGTATGGAAATTAAGGGTTTATCTATTTTGCTTAAGTTATGTGTGTTACGCTGCATATTGAGTTTTCCATTCAAGTCAATGTCTTTTGGGCATTTGAAGATTTTGCTTTATGTTGTCAAGATTTGATTTTTCTGGTGGTGAAGGCAAAGTTTTCTGAAAGGTAGGGGTAAGGCTGCATACACACCACCCTTCCGAGACGTAACTTGTGAGATTACATTGGTATGTTGTTGTTATTAAGGCAAAGTTTATGTGTTGTTATTGAGGCAAAGTTTATGTGTTGCGTTTGAGGCGAAGTTTATGCGTTGTCGTTGAGGAAATTAAGGGTTTATCTTTTTTTGATTAAGTTATCATGTTTGGTGCTATGCAATTGAATCATATGCTTATTGTTACTTCTCCATTCCTAATTTACGTGATGGTGTTTGACTGGGTTCCCAGGAAATAGCATCTCTACCTCTGTGAGGTAATGGTAAGGTCTGCATACATTTTACCCTCTCCAGACCCTACTTGTGGGGTTCCATTAGGTATGTTATTGTTGTTGTTTGACTGGGCATGGAGTTTAAGATTTGATTTTTTAATAAATCTAACCTTGTTATTTGGATTAGGTTACGTGCATCTTGACTAATTTTTACCAAATCACTTAGTGTTTTTTTGTCATTGCTGGGATTTGAATATGAGGGGTCATGGTTCTTGACCTACTTCATTGACTACTAGGCCATAGGACACAACCTTGAGTGCTGTCAAGATTTGATTTTTCCGACTGTTGAGGCAAGTTTATGTGTTGAGTGTATAAGGGTTTATCTGTTTTGCTTAAGTTATGTGTGTTAAGCTGCATTTGAGTTTTCCATTCAAGTCAATGTCTTTTAGGCATTTGAAGATTTTTTGCTTTATGTTGTCAAGATTTGATTTTTCTGGTGGTGGAGGCAAAGTTTTCTGAAAGGTATGGGTAAGGCTGCATACACGCCACCCTTCCGAGATGTAACTTGTGAGGTTATACTGAGCATGTTGTTGTTGTTGAGGCAAAGTTTATATGTTGTCTTTGAGGCGAAGTTTATGTGTTGTCTTTGAGGAAATTAAGGGTTTATCCTTTCGGCTTAGGTTATCATGTTTGGCGCTATGCAACTCAATTATGTGCTTATTATTACGTCCCCGCTCCTAATTTATGTGATGGTGTTTGATTGGGCACGAAGTTTAAGAATGAAAGAATGGTGTTGTTCTTTCTTGGATGGACTAAAAAGGGAATAATGTCACATAAATTGGGAGGGGAGGAGTATTATTATTCTGTGTTGTTAATGTTAAGAGTTTGGATTGTGAAGTGACATCCATTGATGCTCTTGTTCTGATCATACAGGTAGGGGATGGACAATTAGGCCTTTGAGGAATTCTTAGGTAAAGCCTTACAACGGTTTGGTTTAATTTAATGTCCCTTTTCGTTTGCATATTGACGATTAACTTAGCACTTCAATGCTGTTGGTTTTAACATTTCAAATTTGGAATAGGTTTATATTTGAAGAATTTGGGTTCTTGACGAAGAAGATATGTGCTCTTTCTTTTCATTGTCAAGGATTTATCAAAGGTTTTACTGCCAGTCCAATATCCCCTCTTCCTTATCATCAGTGTTTCTAAATCTGGTTGACAGGCTGTGTTTCAATGACGATCGAGGGTGACTGTGACAAAGAATTGCCAGACGAGGACGAAGAAACTGGCAATAGACTGGTGCATGAGGGAAAAAATGTAGTTAAGGATCGTGAGTTCGAGGTTGAGACTGTTAATGCTGATGTACAAGATGGGGGTGTGGGGACGTTACAAGCTAAAGTTTCGCAGTTGCAACATCAGGAACAAACTCGAGAAATAGTAAATGGTTGGGAAAATTTTCTTCATGTTACGTCCATTAAGGTGCTGCTGGTGGAGAATGATGATTCTACGCGACACATTGTTACTGCTTTACTTCGAAATTGCAAATATGAAGGTCTGTTTCTTCTTCATTTTTCCTTTGTTTGCATGTGTTTCTCTTTTTCTTTACGAGTTCTGTTCATCGTATTAAATATGTTAAGTTGAATTGTTTTTATTGTCTGCATATTCAAGAGCTACGATGTTGTAGCTACATCAGGATTCGTGCTTGATTAAATGCTAAATAGACCTCACTTGAGCTGCCTAGTGCATTATTAATCTTCCTAATCAGCTAGAATGATTGCTTCGTAAAGGGGTTAGAGAGGTTGGGTATATTGGATTAAGGTTAACCAATAATCCAAGAGCAACTACAGTTGAAGAGCTAGAAATATCTTCAATCAATCTAGTTAAAGTAACCTGGACTTGAACATTGATAAAATGTAGTCTTGTTGAGTGTCGATAAGATATAACTACCAGCAAAAATTTGGCAGTGTTCGTCCAGGTGATGTCTCAAGTTTCGTCTCATGTGATGTTCAGTTGAGAAAATATTTCTTGTTCAGTAAATTGATAAACTAAAGTCGAAACAGCTGCTGAGTGGCCAATATATCTTACTTGATTACTACTTTACCATCTTTATGGCTCTTATAATCTCTATGTTAATTGGTTATTTGCAGTTATACAAGCAGCTAATGGATTGGAAGCCTGGAAGATACTAGAAACTCGTACCAATCAAATCGATCTAGTGTTAAGTGAGGTGGTAATGCCTTGTTTATCAGGCATAGGCCTTTTATGCAAAATCATGAGCCACAACACACACAAGAACATTCCTGTTATCTGTAAGTAATCTGCTGTTGTGAAACTTCTACTCACTCCCGTTTCAATTTAAGTGCCTTAGTTTGATTAGGCATGGAGTTTAAGAAAAATCTTACAGTTTGGCTTTTGTTTTTCACATTTATCCCATTTTCATCCATACCTGATGAGGGTAATGTGCAGTGATGTCATCTCGTGATTCAATCGGTTTGGTCTTCAAGTGTCTGTCAAAAGGTGCAGCCAGCTTCCTGGTAAAACCTATACGAAAGAACGAGCTAAAGAACCTGTGGCAGCATGTCTGGAGAAGATGCCAAAGTGTAAGTCACCACTATCTTCAGTCAATAATGAGAAAGAATTTGTTTACTAGTCCTCTACCTTTAGTATAAAACATGCAATGACGGCTTTAAAACTAGTCGCTGATACATGTCTTTCTACTCTATTTTTGATTCATTTCCATTTCTCAGTCTAGTGGAAGTGGAAGTGGGAGCGGAACACAAATACAAAAATCCATAAAGTCGAAGAGCAGCGAACAATCAGGCAACAATAGTGGTAGCTATGATGGGGAAGATAATCAGGGAAATGCTCCTCTTAGAAATGTAAGTGATGATGGAAGTGACACACAGGTATTGCAATTTTCTTCCTCTTTCCTAGTTCATCTTTTTATACATATTGGGATGATAACGATTGCACTCGAGCATGTTGCAATTTTTTCATATTATGTCAGAGATTTGATTGAAGTGAACGCTTCATTGTTCCTTGGAAATGAGCATCTTAAAACATTGGAATCCTTCTATACCTTGTTATCTGTTTGATTATTTAGCTCTTGCTGTTTAAGTAAGACAAATAGATATCGTTATGCAGACTTTCTGCAGATTGTGTTTTCAAGTTGGTTATTTAAAGCCCTCCTAAGCTTAATAAAATCATTGAGAGTCATTTTCAACCCTTTTTTGCTGCCACGTCTTTTAATAAACCGATAGTTCTTTATAGAAAGTTAATGAGCTATTGGAAAAGGCAAAGAATCTGTTGTCCTAAGGCTATATTGTTGCTTGCATTCGATAAAAGCAAGTTGGTGAGGTAACAAGTCTACGTCTTTTCATCTATTGTTATTGCATCAATGCTGCAAGACTAGAAACATAAAGGAAGTGGACATGAGTTGTACTAATTTATCATAGTAATGGCGGGAAACTAAGGAAGAGTTTGCGTCTGCACTATCGCCTTTTTCTTTGGCACAAACCAGCATTATGTTTTCCTGCTTCTTCTACCGTATTTTTTTTAGCTTGTTGAAAAAGGAATTCTTTTTAGCTTCTCTCTGCAGGGTAAAAAGCAAAAGGAAAACCACTATGCTATGTGTTCTTACTTCTTTGGAGGTCTCATTATCTTGCATCGATTTATCATAGTAGTTCTTCGTATGCAGTATCAAATTCTCAAACGCTAGTTAACATCGGAAATCCAGAGAGTTTATGTGATAAGTATTTCTTTTTTACAATCACTATAAAACTTCTATTTTGCAGAGTTCTTGGAAAAAACAAGATGTTCAAGTTGATAGCTCTCAAGCAGTGTCTCCATGTGATCAAGCACCTGAGCATGGAGGCAGCTCTTCTGCGCAGGTTATCCGTTCAAATGTAGAAACCTCTTCTCAAAAGGAGGCACAAATGAACCCCTCAATAGATTGCCAAGAACCTGGTAATGACTATGACTTATCCCTTTTTTGTTCTTCCATTCTATTTTGTTTGCTGACTGACATGTATTGTGCATGTTCTGTTACAGATAACACCGGAAAAGGCAAATCCTTTATTGCCAACTCACTTAGAGATCCAGAGTTAGAGCCTAAAAATGCCATCGAGCTTCCAGTCGAACATCTTGACTCAAGACATAAGACTGCGCTAGAAATAGATCCAAATGCTAGTTTGAAGATGGACATAAAGAAGGAAAACCGAATTGGTAATTGTCCACTCAGTGAACATCATGTCGCGACTGTTGGGGTGTCTCATCCTCAGATGGACAAAAGAGAATTGAAAAAAGTTGTGGATGCATCAGAACTCGATAATACGTCCTCCAATGACTCCAAACTCTGTGTCGTTGAGCTAAGCTTGAAGAGGTTAAGAGGTCTCGGAGAATCAGGGATAACTTCTCAAGATGATCGCAATGTTTTAAGGCGATCAGAACTTTCAGCTTTCTCAAGGTTGGGAGACACAAACTACCTCTTATGCTTTCTTAGCTACAGTTATATGCTTTCTACAGTATCTTTTACTTTCTTGCTTGAATGGAATGTTCGGAGTTTTATCTTTCCTAGATGGTTGTATGATTTTGCAGGTATAATTCATCCTCGAATCTTACAAGGACTCCTGACGAGATCACTCGAAGTAGTTCTTTAATTGAGAATAACCTGGAAATGGCGAAGAATAATCCAGTGCATGATGTTGGAGCTCAAATGAGCAAAAAACTTCCAGAAAGCTCTCACTATGTTTTAATTCAGCACCCTCATCAGCAGCGCAACCATCATGAATTCAACCATGACAATTTGTCATTAAAGAAACTGGGTGTGGATGGTCCACATTGTGCTTCATCAAACATTCTGGCTGGTTCTTGTGAAGGCAGAAGTGCTTCTGGGAGTAACCAAGGAAGCAACGGACAGAATGCAAGCAGCAATTCCAAAAATGCTGGAGGCACAAATGAGAATAATGATGCTGTGTTAGCTAGCACAAGTAGAAGTGGTGGTGATGCAAGTGGCTGCGGTTCTGGAAATACGAAGGATTCTTTCAAACTTGTGAGAGCAGCTGCATTAACCAAATTCCGTCAGAAGAGGAAGGAAAGATGCTTTGAGAAAAAGGTAAATAGTAAATACAATGCGATACCATTGTGACGATTATATATTTAACCTGAGGTCATCATACAAACTAATAAACTTCAAATCCTAGCTCGACGAGCCCATAGAGCATCACATTATATAGCTAGACTAGTTGGTAAAACTAATCTTTTCTTCCTTGAAACATTGTCTGTTAGGTTCGTTACCAGAACAGAAAGAAATTAGCAGAGAAACGACCACGTGTTCGAGGACAATTTGTACGACAGATAGAGCAGAGCAACACAACTAATACTGCAGATGAATGAGTCAAATCCATTTTTCTTGATCATGTTCACGAAAGGTATCTTTTTCTGTGCAGCAAAAACTTAATTTTTCTCGGCATATCGCAAGAAGAACAATCATTGAGGTTATTATAGGAGGAAATTCTGTTTTTCAAATGAATAGCCTTCTATAATAGTAAACAAAAATACTTAATACTGTTCATTTCTGTGTTTATTCTGTTCATGACCTGTTGACAGTTGAATAAGTTTATGTCGATCACTATGAAATTTTGTGTTCGTCGTTAATACACACAGAGAGAGACGCTTTAACTTGGCCTCAACTGACAACTAAATGCTCCAACTTTGAAAATACACATCTAGATACTTCAACTCGTTCCCATTGTGTCTCGCGGACACTCAATGCTGACGTGACACATAAATTTTGGAGGTTTCTAGATGATCATTTTGTAAGCTGGAGTGTTTAACTGACACAGTACAGACGAGTTGAGATGTCTAGATATGTATCCTCAAAGTTGGGGTGTTCAGTTGTTAGTTGAGGCAACTAATTGGATTGAGTATAGATTGATTGAAAAAGGTCTATCAACTCAAGAAGAGCTAATTTTATTTTATTTTTGGTCTCCCAATCTGTCGTATATGTGTTAATTTTATCATATTTACATACTGTCATGTGCTTTTCGTTATTAGTTGTTATACCGAAAAATGACCGACTTTTAAGAAAAATTAAAACAAAAAAATATATTGTTCGAAAATCGAGAATCAATCCAAACTCAATCAATTTAAGCAAAATTAATTCTCGAGATTCGAAAAGACACAGAGTCGCCATCTAATTTTATGGATAATTAGGAAACCATTAAAATATTTTAAAAGATCTAACAGAAAAATCTTTTAAAAAATCCAGAGTTCAGGTTCGGGTTCATATTTCCACTTCGAGAAGGTGTTAAGCACTCGAAATGGCCGCTAAATACGGTTATCCGGCGATTAAGTGGTTTGACTAACTGTTGACTTAAAAAAAGGATTAATTGATTTTTATTTATTTATTTTTTTTAAGAAAAGTGATTAAAATTTTTTAAAGATTTTGACTCAACTTTAAAGATCTCGACTCAACATAAGAAAAACTTGAAAGTTGACTAAAGTTTAAAAATTTGACTTAACATAATAAAATCACATTTATTATTATTATTTTTATTTTTTTTATCTTTTTATTTTTTAATGCAAAATACTTTCAAAGTAGAAAGAAAAATTAAATAAAGCAACATAAATGGCTTTGACATCATTGGGGAATCTAATTACATTGCAACCAATAGAATAAAATGTTAGCACCCAAATAAAAATACAAATGTATAAACAAAATAAAAACAAAGAGAAAGAGTTGATACAATCTTTATCCCGTTCATTTGTATGTCAACTTTTGCTTAACAGCTTCTTTCTCCCGAGAATTGGCTTGACTCAACGAAGAGAGGATTTGGGCCTCCTTGGCCCAAGGAATGCAAATGGAGAGTCCAAAATGAACTCGGGGC
>JAOTQR010000109.1:1159208-1174919 GCA_025774065.1 Solanum ossicruentum | reverse complement strand
CATTTTGCTTTATTCCATCATACCCCAAAGCCAAAAAATAGTGAATCTTTGACTCCATCCGAGATTGATGGAAAGACGATATTCAAAAAATGTGAATCAATATATAAACTCCAGTTCTAGACTATGAAATACATTTTACGTGTTGCCCCAGTCATTAATTAGAGAAGATCACCAAGATTTCACAATTTATTGTTGAATTTATTTCAATTTCAAGAGCTCGGATCGAATCGGTATATTCGATCTAAGAGCAGGATAATTCTCAATATTATCCTTGAAGAGGACTCAAACCTCCACGATTTTTAGCATATGATTTTGAATCTCACGTGATTACATTCAAACTTGAAGCCTCACGATTGTCCTTTTCTTTTTTTATATATGTTACATAATAAATCAAAAAAAGTTTTTTAATAGAAAAAATTAATTATTTTAATTTTTCATATATACACACTCCTACTATATAATTGAATTTTTTGTAATATATAAAGAAAGTCATCATTTTATAATATTGCAAATAAATGATAATAATCGTAAATTCTTGTACAGTCGAATAAAATTAACCTTTTTGAGATTAAAAAAAAAGAAATTAACTCCACAAAAGTTCAAAATTTAAAAAACTTAATGATTAATTATTACTGTAAATGTAAAAATGGCCAACTGAAAAGGTTTAATATGACTATTGAATCTCTGTGGTTTCTCTGTCTTCTCAGCTGTGAAAGGCTTTTCCTTTTTCCCTCTCTCTGTGTAGGCTGGGTCTTTTCAATACTTAGAAGTTTGTATTCTTACAGAGTATAGTTTTTTGTGTGTATATATACATAGAAGAAGTAGAAGAAAGAGGGATAAATGGGCTGGTTTCCATGTTCTGGAGCATTAAAGCAGACATCAAAGAAGAGGAAGAAGAAGAAGAAAGACTTGAGTAATTCTGTTCAACTAGGTTCTGGTAACTTTGAAGTTTCATATTTATCAAATAAGAAGACTAATTTAGTGATTATGTGAAATGGGGTTTTTGTATATTTGTCAAATTGAGTTGATTTATGTGGTTTTGGGGCTTCAAGTTTTTGACTTTTGATGATTCTGTGAAATGGGGTTGTTGTATATTTGTTGTATTTCTTGTATTTATGTGATTTTGGAGCTTCAAGTTTTTAGCTTTTGATGATTCTGGGAAATGGGTTTGTTGTATTTTGTCAAATTGAGTTGATTTATGTGGTTTTGGGGCTTCAAGTTTTTAACTTTTGATGATTCTGTGAAATGGGTTTTTTAAACTTTTGATGATTCTGTGAAATGGGTTTGTTGTGTTATTGTCAAAATTTCTTGGGTTTAGATGATTTGGAGTTTTTTTTGTAAATGATTCTGTGAAATGGGGTTGTTGTATATTTGTTGAATTTCTCGTGTTTATGTGATTTTGGAGCTTCAAGTTTTTAGCTTTTGATGATTCTGTGAAATGGGTTTGTTGTATTTTTGTCAAATTTAGATGATTTATGTGATTTTGGAGCTTCAAGTTTTTAATTTTGAATGGTTCTGTGTAGTGGTTTGTTGTATTTTTGTCAAAATTTCTTGGGTTTAGATGATTTGGAGCTTTTTTTAATGATTCTGTGAGATGGGGTTGTTGTATATTTGTTGAATTTCTTGTCTTTTTGTGATTTTGGAACTTCAAGTTTTCAACTTTTGATGATTCTGTGAAATGGGTTTGTTGTATTTTGTCAAAATTTCGTGGCTTTAGATGGTTTGGAGCTTTTTTTTAATGGTTCTGTGAAATGGGTCTGTTGTATTTTTGTCAAAATTTCTTGGCTTTAGATGGTTTGTTCTTGTCTTTATGTGAGGATAAATGCGACGTTTAGATGACCTTTAGTTTTGTAGAACTCCTAGTTTGCCTCAAAAAGATGGGCAATTTATTAACATTGGAATAAAACGAGCCCAAATTGAGTGAAATGATGTAGAGGATTCATATAGCAGTCCCCAATTAATTTAGGATTGAGGAACAGGTGGTTGACTGATTGATTGCTTTAAGATGTGCAGTTGCAACTATTTGGTGGCCTGGACTCTTACCCCTTTTGACCATCAATGGTAGTTATGGTCATTTCTTAGTGATATTTAAGGGCAGCCCCAAATACCTTGCTTCCTTCCATTCCCCTCTTTTTTTGATGTTTTTATCAATATCCAAAACGTGAGTTATACTATAATGAAAACAAGACCTGTCGAACTTTAGTCAACTCCACAAAATTTCTTCAATAAAAAATGAGGGGCTTTCTATTGGACATCCAGGAGTTCCAACTTCTATTTTACCATCAAAGTTTCACAAAGTTATCTTGCTATGCAAATTTTAGCTTCTCTTTTTTCTTTTTCAAAATGTTCAGTCAGGTACTGTAGGAAGTTTTCATTTCTAAATGGACCCGGTAATGTGGGAACAGGTCGATAAGGAATAATAACAGTGCTGCGTAGTAGAAATGAATTCTTGGTGATGTTTCCTTTGTTATCTAATCCAATCATGATGTTCTTACTGTTTCTTGCATGAGTGTCATATTAGAAAATTGTAGAAAACACTCAGTTATTGAAACTGCACAATTTCCGAGTAAATCAAGTAGTTATACCAAGTTCGTATCATGCATTTCCCTTGATTGGACTGATTGAGAAGTGATCTAGATCTTTTCCCCAGCTTCTTGATCACTCAATTGGCTATATTTGATGTTTTTGAACCTTAGTTGTTTGGTTTCAGTCCCATGTTTTTCTTCCCTTTTTTAATTTCTGTTTTGGTTTCATGTTCAGAAAAGTTGAAGGCAAAGAATCTGGTAGGCTCAAAGGAGTATGTTAAGGATGGTGAGTCTGGTCAAATTGCAGCCAAGATTTTTACATTTCGTGAATTAGCAGCTGCAACAAGAAACTTTCGAGGTGATTGTCTTCTTGGAGAGGGAGGATTTGGAAGAGTATATAAAGGGCGCCTCGATTCCAATCAGGTCTTTTTCCGTCACTTTTTTCTTAAACGATGGAATTTTGTTGAATAACAGAATGGAGTTTCCTTTTTAGTCTCCAGTCTGTTTGTGCTCTCAATCCACAGATGTTTGAACTCACTTTTTGCTTGCATAGTGTTCATGAGGGACATTGGAATTGTTTTCACTATTTAATTTCCTTTCTTCTTGCATCGTATTTTATTCCATTTGTTATAAGTAGTCATCTTATAGGCTCATGTCCCAGGTTTGAACCCTGCCTTAGACAAAAAGCCTGATATTATCCACCAAGTTTCATACCGTTTACCACTGGCCGTTGGTAATTTTTCGGTTATGAAATATCTGTTCAGTAATATAATGATGACAATGATAACATCAGTTTTTATTGTTATCTTTGGGTACCTTGCGTTATGATATTGCTCTGGACATCTAAGATCTGCGCTGGAGCTTTTGTTTGACGCCTTTTCTTATTTATTTTCTATAGATTGTTGCCATCAAGCAACTCGATCGTAATGGATTGCAAGGGAACAGGGAATTTCTTGTTGAGGTGCTGATGCTAAGTCTGTTACACCATCCTAACCTGGTAAATTTAATTGGCTATTGTGCCGATGGAGATCAAAGACTTCTAGTTTATGAATATCTGCCGCTAGGATCCTTGGATGACCATCTTCATGGTAATTTCTCTTTTAGTAGATAACCTCTTCCCTTCTGTCTGCATTTTCAGATGAAATTTTGATTTAAATCAAGTATTTGCAGATCTTACGCCTGGTAAGAAAGTGCTTGATTGGAACACGAGAATGAAAATTGCAGCTGGAGCGGCAAAGGGCTTGGAATATTTACATGACAGAGCAAGCCCACCTGTAATATACCGTGATTTAAAATGCTCCAACATTTTGCTCGGTGAGGGGTATCACCCGAAGCTATCTGACTTTGGATTGGCTAAGTTGGGGCCTGTAGGAGATAACACTCATGTCTCTACTAGGGTCATGGGTACTTACGGGTACTGTGCACCAGAGTATGCCATGACTGGTCAGTTGACGTTAAAGTCGGATGTTTACAGCTTTGGAGTCGTTCTCTTGGAGATCATCACCGGCAGGAAAGCAATTGAAACTTCAAAAACTGGAGGAGAACACAATCTGGTTGCATGGGTAAGATATTTTCTGATTATATTCCCTCCATTTCAATTTGTTCATCGTACTTTCCTTTTTAACTCAAGAAAGCCTCATCAAGTGTCCTAGCAGACATTGGATGTGGACTAGCGATATTTTATTTATTTTTTGCATGGGGGTGGTAAGTTCTGCGCACATTTTATGGGATTCCACTTGGTATGTTGTTGTTTTGCGTGGGGGTGAGAGAGGGGTACATATTGTTTTTGCTATTAGAAAACCAATTTATAGAACCAACTTCAAAGATTATAGCAATGCTCTTCTTTCCAGGCAAAACCGTTGTTCAGAGATCGGAGAAAATTCTCACAGATGGCTGATCCGATGCTTCAAGGCCAATATCCAGAAAGAGGTTTGTACCAAGCTCTAGCAGTTGCAGCAATGTGCGTTCAGGAGCAACCCAACATGCGTCCAGTCATAGCAGACGTCGTGACAGCTTTATCTTACCTTGCTGCACAAAAATTTGACAGTGATACTCAGGAAGTTCAAAACTCGCGCTGGACACCTGCTACTCCACCTAGAACAAAACGTGATGGTGATAAACAACAAAAGGGTGGAAGTTATGAACCTAGATCGTGATAGAAAGACTTGACGAGTTACTCTATGAACAAGTACATAATATCAAGACGAGTGACCTCTTCGATAACAGCTATTTCAGTCCAAATGACAATCAAATGTACCTCTAGTAGTACATTTGTCATGGCCATCGCCAAAATTTTGTACCTCGGAAGTCAGACTAGCTACAGTTATCTTCCCTGATATCGAGCATGCTTTTGCATTCCTGTTTAATCATCTGAGTACGTAGTCGATTCGTGTTAATGCAGTGTATGGTTCTGGTCATTTCTTGGTAGCCCTGCATAGGTTGGGAAGGTATTATTGTTGTACAAGCAGGCACACCTTATTGTATTGTGAAAAAAAGCAAATTCATGTAGAATTACAGAATTCTGTGTGTATTCATATTCTTTTTAGCGATATCTTTCTAGGGTGTCAGATATGTATGTGACAGCCCATACTAAGGACAGGTCAAATAGAAGGACGGACAGACTTTTAGGTTGACAAGCTTATACAGAACTGTACATGACATCCTAGGCAAGTCTCATATTAAAACGAGAAAAAAGTGTGTTTCTATATAAAATCTACTCCGCATGTTATTGGGCTCGATGAACGCCCAAACAACGAGAAAGTGGAAAGAACATGAAAAGTGTAGATATAGCCTTCGAGAATTTGTGAAAAGCGTATACTCTACCCTTCTCAGACCCTACTTGTGGGATTGTACTGGATATGCTGTTTTGTTAGGCTAAAGTGGACAATGCATGCCAATAGTTTTGGATCAAATCTTGAAATTTACTTAATATGTATAAATATTCACAATCCAATAAATCGTTCTTTCTATAATCTAGAATTCATAAACTCAAAGTTCTATCGTCAATATTTGTGATTCAACTGATTCAGAGTAACGGACCAGTTAGACCTATTCAAAAAAGGGAAGGGAAGGTAGATGTCACACTTAGAAGAATTTTTCTAAGACTATTCCTAAGGAATTCTCCATTTAGCCTCACCTTCATATACTGTATCTTTTTACAATTTGATGGGACTTTCTTTGTTTCCATTAAATATAATGAAGTTAAATATTTGATGAACACTTATGTTGTTTGGACTCCTCAAAAATATGACCTCACATCTATGTCAATCTTTCGAAAATACGCTAATTTGAAGGATCCAACATGTGCCTGTTGGCAGTTTTGAAAAGTCCGAGCAACATAAAGTTAAAAAAGGGCAAGTCAAATACACAAAAGTTCTCGTTAGCCAACCAACTGAGCTACTAAGATTCTCCCGTTGACATTTTGTTTAGCTAGGCTACTCTTGTATATTTTTTTCCATTTGTGACAGAAGGCTAAGAACTCATTTTACCTTATGGAGGAAGTTCATATTGCAGAAAAAATTTTTAAATTTGAGGAATTAGCCAATGCAACAAGAAACTTTCTAGATGATTGTCTTATTGGAGGAAGCAATGGAAGAGTATACAAGGGGTAGCTTGATGAACAGGTAATTATATACCTTTTTTTCTTGTATCATCATGTTGGATACGATAGATCGCTTAGTCATGTTCATCTTCAGTGCAAGAATGCTTGATCGGTGAGCTATTACGATTTTATAGAGGTGGTTGATACTAGGCAAACCTCCTAGCGGTCTCTGTACCCTTACCTCCTTACTCCTGTATTTCTGAGTGGTCATTTGGTCCCACTAATATCCTTTTCCTTTGGAACGTGAATTGAAGAGTAGATCTTTTGGCCCCTTATCGCCTTGGAGAGAAATAGGACTATTCGAGGGAGCTGGAGTATTGCTCGTTTTGGCCCAACTAACCTTATAAATTTATCTTGGGCTACGTCATCATCAAGCCCAAAAACGCACGTATCATGTGAACTTGTATTATGCCTTATAAAGCTATTCACTTTCCTCTCTCCCTCATTCTGATGTAGAATTCACCTAAAGTATCATGTGTAACCCTTATTAAGAATCTTGCTAGCCTAGAAGCCTATCAATCCTTCTCTATAAATCCCCCTTCGTCGTCCTAATGCACTTTTACCATGTTTTCCCCTTAAAAATTGGATGGAACAAAGTAAGTTAACAATGTAGTTCACCAAGTACCATTTGCTAATTGTAGAATTTTGGCGACTGAACTGTAGTAGTGTTAAGGTGTACGTAGACTCAACTTTTCACGTGTGGGAATACATTGGATATGTTGTTGTTGTTGAAGTCTATTTTGATACATTTGATTTACAGGTTGTTGCCATCAAGAAAGTAGATCCAAATGACAAGAAGAAATTTCTTGTTGAAATATTGATGTTAAGTCACTTACACCATCCTAATATTGTACCTCTAATTGGTTACTGTGCTGATGGGGGATCATCACAGACTTTTGGTTTACAAAGCCACTAGGGTCATTGAAACACCATCTTCATGGTAATCTTCAGGTTATTCATAACTCTTCTTTCGCGATATTTGACCATTTGAGATGAAGATATGGTTCTTTTCTACAGATCTTTCACCTGATAAGAGTGGACTCAATTGGGACACTAGAATGAAAACTGCTCTTGAAACAGCAAAGGGGTTGGAGTACTTACATGATAAAGCACAGCCATCGGTCATACATCGTAAAAGCAGCTGTTCAAACGTCTTGCTTGATGAGGGATATCAAGCCAAGTTATCTGACTTTAGCTTGGCCAAACTGGGGCCTGTTGATGGCAAATGCAATATACATGTGAAATTTGATGGAGTAGGTCAGGACGGGGCAGTCAAGTGTGAAATCGGATGTTTTACAGCTTCGGGGTTGTTCTTCTGGAGATCCTTACTGGGAAGAGAGTGATGGAAACTTCAACTGATGGAGAAGAGTGCAATCTTGTTGAATGGGTAAGATGTTTATGAACTCAACAACATACCTGACGTAATCTCACAAGTGGGGGTTTGAGAAGGGTAGACAACCTTGGGAGGTAGAGAGGTTGTTCTCGATGAAACTTGGGTTCAATGAGATTATTGATCTAATTTTCCTAAACTATGATGTTGAAGTTAGTTCTACTACATTCAAAGGAAAGTCCAATTCTCTTGGTGGAAAAGAAGTAAAGGAAGAGGGAATGTCTGTGGTGCTCGGACTTTTCAAAAATGTTGTCGCACTCGTGTTGGATTCTTCAAAAATACACTACTTTTGGAAGATTCAATATGCACTTGACAACTTGACAACATTTTTAAAGAGCCTCGAGTAACATAGTTGGTTCTTCACGGTTTTGCTAGACAGATATGTGATACTTGTAATATTCTGATGTACACACTGATATTTTGCATGACAGGCAAGTTGATCAAAGATGAGAAATTCCCAGAAATGGCAGATCCAAATCTTCAAGGCTATTATCCAGCAAAAGGTTTACAAGAAGCTTTTATAGTCGCGCAAATGTGTGTTCACGAGGAACCTACAAACGTCCTGCCATAGCAGAGGTGGTCGCGTTTTTGACTCATGTCGTTTCAACACAGTATGATTCAGAAGGTCAGGATGTTCAAAACTCAAGCTGAACATCTCCCACTGCTCGTCGAGAATGTGGGAAACTGGCAAGTGCATATGAAAAACTCGTGGATTTTCATATGAAAAATGGATTACACTGAGTGCATATGACTTAACTCATCATAACTGATACAAAAAAACTGATACAAAAAAGATGCCAAATTTCTTTACATGTAAGTTATAACTGTACAAAAGAATCAAATAACTGTTGAAACAAAATTGAGCTGGGAGGTACAAGTTACACTTCAACAGGATGTCGAACGGACCTAACTAGACATGCTACCAATTGAGGGTGTAATCACCTCTTAAAATCAAACTATCAGTATGCACCTTCAATTAGAAGCAGCATGTTCATTATTCTCTCTGTCCATTTGCTTCAGTCTTCGTACTACTCATTTCTGGTCCTTCATCCGCAGTTTTAGTATCGTTCAGATTGCTTGGTTTCGCCTGTAAAATCAGCTAAATTCATCATTAAGCATTCTTAGGTCTAAGCTATCTTCTTTTTTTCGATCTTAGGTCTAAGTTGATACAGAAAGTCAAGAGTTAAGACCCTTTAGGAAGGCCAAAAGGACAATAATAACCATTAAGACAATCATGATATGTGAAAGAGAAGAGTCCTCTCATGAAAGATGTAAAGTCTCATCTCTGCAACACTTCTATTTCATATCGGTAATGTTGTCACCTTCTATACAGGATTAGGCGTGTCTGGTCCCTTCTACGGGTAGGGGTCATGGTCTAAACCCACGACATTGTGGCTTTTTACTTGAAAAAAAACACGTACACAATGACGATCAAATTTCAGAACGTGTGATTTCACACCACTAATTAGGCCTCTGCAATAGTTAATCCTCCCAAATATATTATGCTTATATTTTTAGTTGCCAAGAAGAGATGGTATTATTTATCATTTGAACCAATAATAGATATTACCCTATAAGTGAGGGGCGTGTCAACAATACCTTGTTCCGATCACGCCAACCAAGGCTGAATGATAGTAGACCTGTCCTTTTTGCTGGTACACCTTGCGGAGAATCTGGTCTTGTTGCCCTGATAAATACATGGTCACTTTAAATTATCTATACACAAAGATAAAATGAAATACCCGTGACACGAACATTAACCATATTTTATTACTACAATAATCTCGAGGCTTATACAGTGATTTTTTCAGAAATGAGTCTGACTTGAGAAATACCCACCTAACTATGAAAAGTTCTTAAATTATTGTACTCTTTCAATCTCCATCGAAGACAGAATACCAACCAACAGTTACCAAGCCTTTTTTTTCAACTTCATTATATTATTGAAAGAACACATCCCAAACTCTCAACAGCTTAACAAATAAAGCTAAGACTTGTTATGACAGACATAGGAGAGAACAAGGATGCTGAGACACTCTAAGACTAATAAAATGATCATTTAATACTTTTAACTTTTTCTTTCACCAAATACCAAGTGCTAAAAGTATTACATCACCAAAAAAGAAAGAACAGGCTTAGGGAAACAAATCATAAGTAAATATAATTCTTTTGTTTCCTACATGTGGGCAACAAGCTGTCTGCTGACACTTCGGCTAGATCTCTTCAGTTATGAGAATTATATGATCGCTTAATTGTTTATTGATATTACACCTAGATTGTGCAGAAATTTTTCCTAGTAACTGAAATAGTTTAGCAGCTAGTCAATTGAATCTATTTTTGCATCAACGTTAGCTTTCAAATTTACCAAACTACGATATTACTTTTCCAGCAACATCACCCTAACCAGCCACCATAGTCATTACAACAACAACAACAACATACCCAGTGGAATCCCACAAGTGGGGTTTGGGGAGGGTAGAATGTACGCAGACCTTACCACTACCTCACAAGGTAGAGAGGCTGTTTCCTGGGAACCCTCGTCTCAAAAACCCATAATCAGAACAAACTAGATATGTAAAAAGGGAAAGGAAAAGATAAGGAAATAGAAAGAACGACTACCAACGAAAAGCACGTGATATTGTGTAAATATGATAAATCAACATATATATGACGAATGATGACAACATAGGATATAAAAAAAAAAGACTAATCCTACTAACCTACTATACCTCAAGGCCAGACATCCACCTAACCTTACTAACTTATTAGCTTGATACTCCAATTCGTGACCTCCACTCTTTTCTATCTAAGGTCATGTCTTGGTAAGATCAAGTTTCCCCATATCTTGTCTGACCACCTCCCCTCCAATACTTCTTCGGTCTACCTCTACTCCTCCGTTTAACTCCCAAATCCAACCTCTCGCACCTCCTACCCAAATCCACCAAGCCACCATAGTCATTGAATTTCAATTTTTCTGATGCTTTCCCCCCTTCATTGACCAGATCATAATCCTATGTGTGCTTCATAATGTAAATATCCTGATTTAAGAATTGTCTTATACGATTTACTTAATCAATTTCTAGTGATAGAGTTGTGCAGCTGGCTAACAGTGATTTACCCAATGCACAATCAACCTGTGTTGTTCAGTGATGGTTCTGTGGTTCTTTCTAAGTCAGAGTTAAGAGTAGATTTTTTCATTAAATTGGCCCTCTCCTCTCCCAAAATTTATCCTGGATAAAAGTAAAACTGAGAAAGTAAGTGAATCACTATCAGGAAAGCTCACCACATAAACTCCCAAACAGAGTGGTCATTCCACGGGTTCTTTGCCAACTAACAACCCCTTAGACCGTCTGGATTGCTCTATTGGTTATATGCCAAGGAAATAAATTGCTGTACCTCCATTGGTTCTACTCCCCGGACTCTTTTACATATGCTCTAATCTTGATTATAGAATACAGATGTGGACCACAGAAGGGTGGAACCTAGTCTTCACAAGACCTCTTAATGATCGGGAAATTGATGAGGTGGTGAGCTATTGAAATTGGTAGGTGGGTTCCCTGGCACTAATCTGGATCCAGAGAGATTGACTTGGTCTAGCCAAGAGGATGGGAAGTTCTCTGTAAACAGGCAATACAAATGGGGGGCAAGGGGAAGAGCAGGCAGGACTGCAGCTCATGGAAAGCAGTCTGGAAGACTGGCTCCAACCAAACTGAAGTGTTTCACATGGTTGGTATCCAGAGAGCTAGCCTGACTCATTAGGCTCTGCAGAAGACAGGCATCGATATTGCACCAACATGCTTGTTTGCATAGAAGTCCTGGAGTCCAACAAACACTTATTTTTACACAGCAAAGTGACAACACAGGTGTGGGCCCTTTTTACAGTATAGCCAACATCAGCTGGATCATGCCAGAACACACAGTAGACCTCCTTAGTTCCTTGATTAGAAAGGGGGGCAGCAAAAGCCAGAAGAGATGGTGATGATCAGTTCCAGCATGCATATGGTAAATCATATGGAAAGAAAGAAATCAGAGTGTTTTTGAAAGGAAAGAATGTACTATAGCAAAGATTAAGTGGAAAGTAATTTACTTCCTCTGGCTTTTGGTATGGAGAACAGTACACAGACGAAGAGATCCGACTAGTGGGTTTCATAGGTGCTTTGTAAATATCTCTAACTTTTTCTTTTCTTTTCTTGTAACAACTTCTTGGAGGTGGCCAGCGTAGTCCTTAATGATAAGAAGTACAAAATGTCACCGGTTCAAAAAAAACAAAGTGGAGTCATGGAACTACTAAGGTGAATCAAAGTTGGCCGTTGAACAATAGAATATCTTTCTAGAGGAGGCAGATTGGATTTAAAGAGATCTCTTTCAAGTCTGCCAGAATATCAGATGACTACTTTTGTACATCTGGGGGCGCACAACTATTGAAGTCATTCATCTTGTACGGAGAGTAGTGAAGTCATATAGGGAGAGGAAGGACTTATACATGGTATCCATTAGAAGAGGGATCAACTCTTAGCCCATTTTTGTTTGCCTTGGTGATGGATGAATTGATATGGCATCCCCAAGGAGAGGTGTCATGGTGCACGTTATTTTGCAGATGACATAGTTCCAAATAACAAGACTCATGGCGGTTGGATAAAGACCCTGGAATCTAAATGGCTCAGGTTGAGAAATACTTTCATTGCAAGTTCAGTAATGTAAATATGAATCTGGCATGTAAGTGAGTCTTGATATGCAGGCAATCCAAAAGAGAGGAAGTTTCAAATATCTTGGGTCTATCCAAGGAAATGGGGAGATTGACAATTATTAGTGCAGGGTGGTGTGTCTTGTGTGATAAAAAGGTACCAGACAAACTTAAAAGGCAAATTCTACAGGATAGTGACCAACGATGTTGTATGAGGTGAAAGTGTTGGCCGGTCAAGAATTCTCACACTTAGAATATGAGAGTTGCAGAAATGAGAATGTGGTGATGGATGTGCAGGGATATTACTAGGGATATGGTTAGAAATGAAGATACCTGAGATAGGATTGAAGTGACTTCGGTGGAGGACAAGATGCAGGAAGTGAAATTGAGATGGTTTGGGCATGAGCAAAGGAGATGCACAAATGCCCTAGTGCGGAGGTGTAAGATGTTGTCTAAGGATGGTTTTATGAAAGATAGAAGTAACGCCGATGAAGTATCGGGGAGAGGCAATTAGATATGACATGATACAATGTCCATGATTGAGGTTGTAGAGGAAACAGAGTATCGTAGAAGGTTAATAGGTAGTTGAGCATGGTCTCGCATATCGTTCCACACTAGTTGTCATAGCATTAATCATGCAGTTTCTTGCCCCTCGATTAATGCTACTATTTATTGTTTCTTGCATTTTAATAATAGTACTATTTTATTGTAATTATTGTTTGAAATGATTTGTCATGCTTTCAGTAATATTTTTCCATGTCGTCTTCACATCCATTATTGTTTTGTTGGGCTGCTTCGAACGGTTTTTCCTTGAGCCAAGAGTCCATTGGAAAGAGTCTCTCTACCTCCCAGGTAGGCGTAATATTTGCACACACTCTACTGTCTCCACTCCCAACTTTGTAAGATTACACTGGGTGTGTTGTTCTTGATGTAACTTTTGTACATCCAAGGTCCATTTTTTGAAAGGGCTTTTAGCTGTTGGAGTTTCTCGACTCTAGAGTATCATGGGAAATGAAGTGGACATTCAAGGGCTTTTTTTTTTTAAAAAAAAAAGGACATTCAAGGGCCTTTCCAAATAAGCTTTTACAAATGATACCCAATTCATTATTTTCGTGCCTTCTTTTCTGGAAAGGAACAAGAAAGCTTTTAGTGTCCGCATAGTTCATCAGAAGTTAAAAGGCATATATTGACATTTTCCTACACATATCTTGGATGCACAAGAACTAGATTTAAAGAAAAAGAGATGTAATTGGAATAAACTAAGAACTCCCACATACCGTGGGGAAGATAGAGCTTTGACTTGACCAGATTCATACTGCAAGGTAGCTTCAAGCATTGATTCAGCCATGACAACCCTCTTCTCCATCTGAGCAACAGAAGCCATAGCATTTTCATACTTTTCCTGCATGGAAGAGGTTGTTCAGGAAATTTAAGTAGCACATTATGAAACTTTTAAGCTGAAATGGTAAGCTAAATGCTACTAGTTTTGGCTTCACAAGAGAGCTTTTAATTGAAAAACTAAGCTATTTCATTACTTCTCAAAAACCAATGCATTAAATGGCAGAAGAACCATAAGAAGTAGTGATGGACCCACAAGCACTTTCACGGTGCTGGACCAATTATATAAATAAAGTCTTATTAAATTAAAGAATTAGCCAATGAACCACTGGATACCTTCCCAAGCTGCAATCTGCTAGTAAGAGTTTTGAGCACTAACCTCCATGAATGCGCATATGTGTCAAAGAATTGTAATAGTTGCTTCAAATAAACAAGTAAGATCACTGGTAATGAATTTCAAACCTGAAGAACATGCGCTGCATACTTTTGGGCAGCAACGTCCTGCTCGGCAGCAATCCTAGCGTCTTCTGTTACCTTCTGCTCTTGCTCAACCCGCATCAAAACCTACAGGTCATATCTTAAGCATGTAAATATAGCTTTGAGAGCAGATTTACAGGAAGTGCATCGTTTAACTACCTGAAGCATTGCTTTCTCCTGCTCTTTCTTATCATCGAGGGCTTGTCGCAAGTCAGCCACTTCTTGCTCCAATTGCTCAACCTGCAGGTTGTTGACACAAAGCATCAGAAAGATATTTTGACAACAAATTTTTCTTTGTTCTGGAAAGTCCAGAATAAACGGAGATTTTATGAATACATATAGAGAAAATAAAGATTTACCAGAAAAGTCTGTTTACAAGTGAACTTCTCATCCATGTTTAAAGTGCATATACTTACATTCAACAAGCAACATGAATACTAAAATAATTCAACGTATGCAAGTACATATACCCTAGCACTTAATTGTCGTCGGTTATCTTCTTTGACCATCTCCACAAGCGCTGTCTCCAACTCTTCAGCTCTGGAAAAGAAAATTACGTTTTCTCTGTTTAGGTTAAAACTTTCTTTTCGTGTTTAGCATTGTCAATAAATATTTGTGGACACAATGGCCATGATTTAATCACAGGAACAAAAAGTACTACAGGAGATTCCGCATAAAAAAATGAACCCAAATTGGACTTTAATAAAAATGCAAACCTCAGGGTAGCTGCTCTCTTGTCTTCCAGTGTCCTACAGAGCTGAACCTTCAACCAAACGACCTGCATAAGAGCTGTTAATAATTGCAGTTCAAAAAGAGATAGTGGTCAAATTACCTTAGTTACTAAAACAGACAAGTGTTTTTTTTAATCATGTCTGTTTTAATCACAGACCACCATTGGCAGTGAATTTGCTGGTAGGAGGAATTGACAGATTTTAACACTAACATAAAACTTTCATCAACACATTAAGTGTATCAAACAAGAAAGGGAAACAATTTGCAATCTAAAAGAAAATCCAGGGTTTTCCACTTGTTGGAATATGAGCCAATAAACTTAATTGGACAGATTTCAATAACCAAGAAATCCATGGTTGATCACCTGGTCCAGCCCCAATCAGCACACTGGTTTGGAATTCGGAGTATGGACATGGCCCTCAACCTTAATCCTACTTATATGCCAAGGTTTAGTCCTCCACAAGGTTTGAACTCATGATGTGTGCTGACTACACATCACGTGTACTTTGTTTACCATGGGACCGAAGCCCAGGGAGAATAGATCACAATAATCTACCCAACTTGCAAACTTTTTTCTTCATGTGCTAAACACATGTAATAGAAACCTCAATGTAGTTATGCACATAGTTCTAAAAATGAAGACGGTAATAAGACTGGCCCATGAAAAAATATAGCAGAAAATTCATTAGAATTTGGTTGGGCATGGAAGTTCCTACCAATGGTTCAAGGAGAAGTAGGAGATTCAGTTACGTATTTAACAGATCATAAAGAAACTCCCTCTCAACATTCAGCTTTTGCAGATACATAAGATAAACAAAGCCTGTATTGTCATATGGTTCCTTAAACTATGAGATAGGTCAAATCCACCCCCCCCCCCCCCCCCCCCCCCCCCCCCCCCCCCCCACAAAAAAACCAAATCATATCACTGAACGTTTGTTCTATTTTCACTAAACAACACACACAA
>JAOTQR010000109.1:1139091-1151081 GCA_025774065.1 Solanum ossicruentum | reverse complement strand
ACATTGAAGCGGCTAATCCTATGCATATTGTATGGATATCTGGTCGCACATATTGCATAGTATCATAAAGGGCGAGCGCTTTAGCAAAATCCAAGGGAGACGTCCCACTCTCATTTCTCTCCCCAAAACCAAATCCTCCATGGACATCTTCAAACCCGCTAGACGTCGCCCCTATATGTCCATTAAAGTCTCCTCCAATGAAGATTTTTTCTGCCACTGGAAAGCCTCTCACCAGCTCATCCAAATCTTCCCACATATACTTAAGAGTACATATTTCCGCAGAATCTTTATTCTTAACTGTTGCCACTATTTAGAAGTTCTTAAGTTCATTCAGATGAGAAAATGTCGATGCTTTTGAACTTGTTCTACTAATTTCACTTCCGATTGAGTTGCAATGAAGAACCAAGGGTCCACTGTAAAATGTAGCCTAGTGAAAACTTTAAGGTGCATATGACACTTCTGTATATTTTTGCATGCCAAACAAGAATAGTTGTTTTAATGTAGTTAGAAACTCGTGTGAAGAAGAATGTCAAAGATACATGGTCCAAGAGAGTAGGGAACGAAGTATACTGTACAGAATATCTACGGAGTTGCAATTGAGCTTCTCCATAAAAACATGGAAGCAACAGAAGAATTACAATAAACTGGAAAATGAAAAAAGAAAAAAAAACAGAAGGATTATAAGGAAAATGATATCTCCACAAATATTCTCATCTTCTCCATTAAATTTCCTTTTGATCAATATATATCATATCTAGTGTTGGGAAAACAAGGGTTCAATGTGAATTAATAGGACACTCTGCAATCATTTCGATAAATAGCAAGTGACTAATGGAAACAGAGCCAAACTCCTAGCCATTACCCTATATATAGTAGCATACTCTCGGTATCTTTGAAGATGTTGTGGTCTCACGGTAAATCCATATGCATCCCTGTCAAAACAGCAAAAGATTATGTTTTACATTTCTATTAGTTTTACTTAAAGATACACATACAACAAAAATTTAATCGCCAAGTACAGAAAACCAACAGTTTTTGTGGGTGAAAAGTAGCATGAAAGTGGTGTACAAAAAAAAAAATGAGGCGCATGTGCAAAATATACACAACAGTCGCATGCTGCTAAAATGTACAAACATGGGCTTCAATTGAGAAATATAACCAAATTAATTTGTGAAGGACCAAAACACTTTTACCTGGAATCAACATCCAATGAACGCTTACTCAAGAAGGATAGCAACATACTTCATTAAAGTTTCTGACCCTACAGCCCATGTCTCTCTTTTTCTCCTCACCCAGAACTCAGATCACAAAAACACATACACCAATTGACATGAAGGGCATTCTTCTCATCAACTCATTACCTCCTCCCACCAAGTTTTTGGTGTCGAGAAGGTTCACCCCCAATTCTAATAAATATAATCAGATGCCTCTAAAACCCAACATGACTTCTTATGAAAGAGAAACAAAACCTATAAAGATCTAATAATTCAGCACAAAACCTTGAATCTATCTCTATCCCTTAACTTAAAACTTAAAGAAACATACACAAATAACCATAATTTAGTAACAACTGATCAATCGATGTGCTAACTCGCTACCAATTCATCAGGGAAAAACCTCAAAACTGATTCTTTTCCCTAAATTCTCATGCATCAATGGGTAATCAACTAATAAGTCATCATCATCAATCAAAAGAAATGAGTTAACTAAACAAAAAAATCTCAAAATCAATTCTTGTCCCCTAAATTCAAATACCCAGGTGTAAATTTCTCATGCATAAACATTTCTTGAATTTCGGCCTTAATTACACCTGTATAACTCAAAAACTAACCTACAAAATGCACTTATACTATAAAATAACAAAACCCCATTAATACATACGTATTTTTACGTGTTTAATTGCAACCGAATACATCAAAAATCCTAAATTTTGTAAATTCAAGCTTATTTTATATTGAAATAAGATGGAAAAAAAATGTCAAAAGTGTAAGAAAAAGTACCTTTTGGGCTCAAAATTAGGGAAAAAAGAAGAATTTTTAACCGTCATTTGTGGAGGAGCTTTGGATCAAATGGGAATTTAGGGTTTTTCGGATGATCGAAGGGCTAAATTTTCATATAGCATTCAACAGTTTCTCCTTATTCTTCTGCTTCAGTTTCGCTCTGTTTCTCTCTGTAAATATAGATTTTGGGCGGTCAAAAGTAAACTGAAAAAACTTTTGGGGGTTTTATGGCAGGTTCTATTAATTATTATTTTTTTTCCCACACGATGACTGGTATCCACATTGAATCCCGACTATATTCTAATTCGTGTAGTGTAGGGCCTAAAGGAAGCACTCCTTACGAAGTATTTTTTTCATTCTCAGACTCGAACCCGAGACTTCTGATTAAGGGAGAAACAGCTTCATCCGCTGCACCACATCCTTTGGTATTTTATTTATCTTTTTTCTCGTATGTAATCATAATAAGAGTATAAGATATACATATAGCAAAGAGTTTTTCTCATATTTGGTGTAAAAGTCTATCGAAAATAGTCTTTATATATAGTTGGTGATAGTGTAGAAATGAAAACACATGATAGCTCAAGTGTGAAACTGGTATATGTTTTTAACTATTATCTCATTAAAATACGAAATAACTTCATCAAATAATATTGAAATTCAAAGCTTTGACAAATAAAAATCAAGAAATGATTCATCAGGTTCAAGAGTTGAGCTACAAAGCGTACTAACGATCAGTGGCAGAGTCAGAATATTTATTAAGGGGGTTTAAAATTTGAAGAAATAGACATACGAACTAGTTGAAGGAGATTCGATATCTATTATATATACATAAAAAAAATATTTAACCATATATAAGTAATTTTTTTTTTTACTGAAGATGATCTGGATGAACCCTCTAACCAAGGGCTTGGTCCGCCCCTGCTAATGATTTATACAATTTAAATTTTTGTGAGTTCAATCTCACAAAACTATTTATGAAATTCAAATCTTTGTAAGTTTAAATCCAAACAATGATTTATGGGGTTAAAATATTTGTAGTTCAAACCTATTAAGTTATGTACAAGGTTAAACTTTTTATAAGTCACTCTATGGTTAATGATTATTTTCTTGTTATTTTTCTAAAATCGTCTAAAACCTCGTAACAAGTCCAAAAAATAATTATTTTACTTATTTTTTCCGCCCCAATGGGGCAAGTTATATCAAATTTAAACAAATTAAAATGAATTAGATTAATAAAAGATAATGAATTAATGTATAGAGGATCAAAGCTATTTCTAAAATTTTCATATAATGCTTTGGTTTTTATTTGAAATTATTAAATTAATTTCAATATTATGAAATTAACACACAATAAAAACTTATTGCCACAAATATAGTAAAATGAAAAGAGTAAATTATAACCAAGCTTGGTTGGCCTAGTGATTAGCTCATTAGGTCGCTTAAGTAAGTATCGGAGGTTCAATCACCACCTTATGCATGCAACAATCAATTGGCCAGCGACAAATCCTTAATGAAACTCAAATGTGCGGAGGATTAACTCTTGACCTATCGGACTGGATGGGATACCTCGAAAATCAAGAAAAAAAAAGAGTAAATTATTAATGCATCAAAGAACTTAGACATCCTAAATTATGAGATAGGACTTAAGGGGCCAATAAGGTTGGCAATTGAATTGTTTTTATTATGTGAATAATTTTGCATTTATTTTGATTGTACTTTGATGTAACATTTGTTCAATTTTATTATCATGTCCTTTTCAAAATAGCACACATAAGTTTTACCCCTTTGTTTGGACGATTGTTATCCATTGCATTATATCATTTGTTTAAATAACATATTTATTTTAATTATTACTTAAATTTTATTGTATTATGTCATTTAATTTAACGATGAAAAGATTTATTTTGTGTAACGATCAATTTTGGTATGATTGCGTAGTTACTTTAATATCTTCTTCCCATCTTTTACTTTATTTATTTACTTAATAATTCTACTTTATCATTTATCTATCTTTTCAAAGTATCTACCACATATCCTTTTTATCATTCAAATTATGTATGTATGACATTATATAATGGTGGAGAACAATACTATCTATCCAAATATTATATTAATTGAAACAATACAGTATGATACAATACAATACAATAAAATATAACACAACACAATACAATACAATACATTATAAAACAATACATAATAACCATTTTCTGTTGGATTTTTTAACATATAAATAGAAAAAATTTAAAAAAAATCATTGCATATCTTCATTTCACCCTTTTATTGTAAAACACAGAACCACATTATTTACTAGTACTTAGTTATTACTGATGCATAACATTATAGAACTCCATTACATATTTATAATACCAAAATGCCAGCACTTTCACCAGTGATTGATCAATTCATTTTTGAAGTTCTAAGCTTGCTGTAAAAAAATTTCCATCAATTTTGGATGGAGCCAAAAATTCACTATTTTTTGGCTTTGGGTATGATGGAATAAAGCAAGATGACTCTTTAAACTATCTGCACTTCTTTCAATTGTGAAGTAGCAGTTAGTCAATGCAACTTTCGACGCTTATCATGGGTCATCCGGAAACAGTCGCGCTATGTTTTTAAACATAGGGATCAGGCTGCGTACATCCGACCCCCCTTAACCCGCAATGGGCGGGAGCCTCTGAAGCATTGGGGTAATGTTGTTGTTGTAAGCTTGTTGTAAAAAGAAAATAGTGAAATGTCAGCCAAATACAATTCTCAAGACTTTCTTTACAAAACGAGTACTAGAACGAGTACCAGAAACTGTTTCTTGTAGTATTCAACCAGTTTCTCCGGTTTCAAGACTTTTGTTTGCTTGCATCCGTCAATCTTGTTCATTTCCTGCGAGATAATAAAAGCACAGAGTAAAAAAAAGAACAGTCTGATTCAGGAAGCATCTTACGCTCAAGCTGCAGGATTAGGAAAATGCTGCACACTGAAGGGGTGTAATGAAGCTACACTGCGCTAACACAAATATCAGTACTTGATTCCACGTTCAAACGTCTTATAGGTTAGGTTGCTCGGACACTTAAAAAATGTGTAGAGTGATGAGTCCACACAACTTGAGACATATAGGTCACACGGAGACGGGACAACTTTATTGTTGTTCCACGGCTGCCCATCATTATAAAGCACATGAATTATACATGGAAATACAAAAACAGTAGTTCAATCACTTTTTGTTACAACTTTACACGCAAATGAAAAAGGCACCAACCAGCTAGCCTTGAAGTTTAAGCCTATCGCCAAAAGAAACAAAGGCAATTTTAACAATTTCGAGCCTTGGTCTCTATGCTTTTCAGGTGCAAGTTGTGCTCCTTTTCTATGGTGATTTGTGATGAACATTCTACATACAACTTCTCATACAAGTAAATTTTGTATGAGAATAACAATACTCCGTATTTAATATTAGTCGTACCTTGATCAATGTGGCTAGTTTAGGCCTCCCGGATGTGATGTCATAATTGAACACCTCTTGCAAGAAAATTTGGAACCTTTCGATAAATGGAGCATATTGTTACGGGCTTAGAACTGAATCTAGGTCTGTCTCTATATGCTATGTCATCCGGCAAAAGTGATGGCCCATTAAAAGTTACTATCAATATATTTAATCAGATCCAAACAGTTGAGACACAAAGTTCCACATTGGATGAGTGGTTTCCTTATAAGGCTTAGACAATCTTCCTCCCTTTGAACTAGCTTTTGGAGTGTGAGTTCGACCAACACAAACTCTCTCCTATCACTTGATTGTTGTGTTCCCGGGACGGCACATGTGAGGAGTAGAAAATATAAATAACCATAAGCGTAAAATGAAATGCTCTGAAGATTTCAAAAACACTTATGTGCTAATCGGACTGTAGAAAATATAAATAACCATAAGCGTAAAATGAAATGTTATATTGATGCTTTCGTAGATCATACTCTAATGGCATTGATGGTACCCAATAGAATTTTATGGTACTAGTCCCTCCTACCTTGAGCTACTTGTTCACATTTGATATTTTTAATCAAATTTTATGGAGTCTCAATTAAAGTAGGAGAATATTAAAAATAATAAATATGTAATTCAGTTATCAAGGATGAGTGAATTTGATTGAACAACATGTTCATGAAGCAATACTCGCAATAAAATTGATGTTCTAAACCAAAATTATTAAACAACCCCTAAAACGTTTTTCGTAAAATTCAGATAATAATATAATAATAATACAAAAAAAATAGTTAAAAAAGGAAATAATATATGTGTGTGTGTGAAATTTTGAATTATGTGACACTTGCTTTAGAGACTTCTTCTAATTAAGTCCACTTTCTATTTAATTCCATTTGATCAAGTTAATATCTTCAATTTTAATTTTAAATTTTAATTTTAAGACTTGAAGACACGCTGATAAGAAGTTGAGAAAATAAATAATGCACTAACATAGTATATATGATTCAAGTTTGACCAAGGGTGACTAAATTTTCCACATTTATTGAAAAACTTAGATATAATACATGAACATATTTTTTATCTTAGACTCAACTTATATTTATTAGCTTTAATTTAAAATGTGCATAAATAGACATTTAAACTAGCATAAATCTATCAAATGGACAAATGCATTCTACATGACACATATAAATCAGTTCGAGAATCACCTACTAACATGCGTGTATTTACATGTTCAACTTTATACTAGTGTAAATAACTAACTGCCTATTAAGATGCGTGTATCTACATATTCAACTACTTATGAAACAATCAAAGTTAAAGAACACGTTTATATATTATGTCAAAAACTTGTATAGTTACATAACCAAGTCTCTCTAATAGGAAAACACAATCCCAAATACTACAGATAACAGAAACACACAACCACATTATTTACTGGAGTACTTATTTATTTATAACTGCTGCATAACAGTATAGAACTCCATTACATATTTATGATACCAAAGTGCCAGCAACTTTCACCAGTGATTGATCAGTGCATTTTTGAAGTCCTAAGCTTGCTGTTAAAAAAAATAGTGAATTGTCAGCCACTTAAATATACAATTCTCAAGACTTACGTTACACAACAAGTACCAGAATAAGTACCAGAAAGCGCTTTTTGTAGTATTCAACCAGTTTCTCTGGTTCCAAGACTTTTGTTTGCTTGTATGCATCAAGCTTGTTCATTTCCTGCGAGATGATGAAAGTACAAATGAAAAAGAACAGTCTGATGCAGGAAGCATCCAACTTCCACGCTGCATGATTAGGAAAATGATCCATACTGAAGAAGTCCTACCCTAACACAAATATCGGTGGTTGATTCCACAGTTCAAAGGTGTTAAGGTTTCAAGAGTATTGTTGAGACATATAGGTCACATGGAAATGAGACAACTTTGTTGTTGTTCCAAGGCTCCCCATCATCATAAAGCACATGAATTATAGTGGTTCACTCACTTTTTGTTACAACTTACACCTTTACACGCAAATGAAAAATGCACCAACCATCTAGCCTTGAAGTTTAAGTTATCACCAAATGAAACAAAGGCAATTTTAACAATTTCCAGGCTTAGTCGCTATGCTTTCAAGTGCAAGTCATGGACCTTTTCTATTGTGATGAACAGTCTATGATACAACTTTTCATACAAGTAAATTTTGTACAAGAATAATAATACTCCAACAACAACAACAACATACCCAGTATAATCCCACAAGTGGGGTCTGGGGAGAGTGTAATGTACGCAGACCTTACCGCTACCTCATAGAAGTAGAGAGGTTGTTTCCTGTGAATACTCATCTCAAAACCCATAAACAGAAAAGAACTAGATATGACCATGAGAGTATGACATGCGACTACGAAAGAATAATAATACTCTGTATATAGTATTAAACTATTGATCATACTTGACACTCCATATCTATATATTAGTCATACCTCGATCCATTTGGCTAGTTTAGGCCTCCCAGATGTGATGTCATAGTTAAAAGCCGCTGACATGAAAATTTGGAACCTCTCGATAAATGGAGCATATACTATGTCAACCTAGCTCAACAGAGTTTTCATATCAGTACAGAGTATATGAAGTTTGAAATTCTAGGAAAAAGTACATCCAGACTACTCTGTACGGGTCATCAAGTATGTTTTTGGGCAAAGCTACCATCTCACGAGACATATCATCTGAAAGGAAAATGAAATGAAAGAAAGTAATGACCTGACTGAATTGACCGAGGAAGAAAGGTCCATCATCAAATTTGTCGAGAGCTTTTTCTAGGTAATCAAATTGTGCACCTGGTACAAGTGTGAATACCATTAACTTATATGTGGAACAATTAAGAAAGAATACATAATGAGTTTAAAGAACAAAAACTCAAAACTCACCAGCCAATGTCCGTGCATCTCTTGTGAACGATCTGTATACTTCTGGGACGAATGTATCACTATAAACTATCAATTCTTCAGCAAATTTCTGCTTTTCAGGGTCCTGCATCAATTTGCCAATACTTTTTTTCTTATCAATTTACAACTTAAGATTTTCCTAAATAGACTGTACAATAATGAACTTTTGAAGCTTACATCCGGCAAAAGTGATGGTCCTTCAAAGTTACTATCAACATATTTAACCAGATCCAAACTCTCTCCTATCACTTTGTTGTTGTGCTCCAGGGATGGCACCTGCGAGGAGTAGAAAATATAAACAACCAGAAGCATCAAATGAAATGCTCTGAAGATTTCAAAGTCCTTATAAAAACACTTATGTGCTAATCGGATTGTAGATAAGACTAGAGGCAAATGCACTGGCTCGGACAATCATCATTGAATTCGAAGATGAAGAGAAATCTTTTCCTCAAAAAAATCGTGGACATTTTCTTCAGGAAATTTACAATGAGGCCAAATGTCAATGTCGAAACCTTAGCTCAAGATATTCACTTGGTGTGAATATAAGTGAATTGGGCAAGCGAAAATGATTGTTCTTTTGGTGGAAGAACTACCTTATTTGGGGGGTAAACTTTTTCCTTGTACCAATCAGGCCGGTTCTGAAGATCAATTGGAAATAACTTGATCTTGTCTTGCAAACCCTACAATCCAAAATGTTAAGAAAAATTATCTAGGTAAGAGACTGAACAACTTCAAGAATGATGGAAATTACTTCCAAACTGAAATAACAAAAAGCATCAATAAAATCAACAGTTCTAAGTAGCACTTACTTTCAGAGGTGGATAGAGCTTTTGATTCTTGGAACAATGGGTTGATCCAAACCGAATATTTTGGACATAGAATGTGAATATGTATATGTAAAATCACTCAAATTTTAACGACTATTACAATCTTAAAAGGTTGAACCCATCAATTTAACTTTTGGATAGTGACAGTCAAAAGTTGCGAAGTCATAATTACTTTAAGTGTGATAACACCGAGAGCGAGCCTTGACACAAAAAGTAGAGTTATTTCTTTAGTGCCATTTAAGCCACTGATTTAGAGGCGTGAAAACAGCCTCTTCGAAGAAATGCAAGGCATACTGCATACCATATACACCATTTTACCCCCATCCCTGTATTAGCTGGATATATAACACTTCATGCAAGGGTAGTCATTTCCAATATCCATGCTATACAGAATCATGGAATGAAGCAGTATATACTAAATTTATAAAGACCGAAATCTAATATGATCATATGCATCCGAATTAAGAACTACTCCCTCTTTTACATTATGTGGCGGTATTTGACCAGACATGAAATTTATAAAAAGAAAAAAGATTTTTAACATAACAAAAGTATCTTTTGATCTTAAACATGACATGACATTTTGGTAGCAATAAAGATATGTAATTATGAGTAAAATGGTAAGTTCAACATTAAAGAGGTCTCCAACTATAGAAAGTGTCCATCTTTTTGGAACAGATTGCAAAGGGTAAAACGAGATAAAGTAGAATGGAGGGAATAGTAAAAAGGCGAACCTTAGCATTCCTGGTGATCCACACACGCTGAGCAAAAGGGCATTGATAGTTGATATACAACCTTCAGACAACACAATAGACTCAGATAAATAACATTGTATCGGCGATAAAGAACATATTTTTCTTAAGGCAGTCAAGAAAAAGGTAATTAAACCTGGTAGTTCCATCGAAGAGAGGCGGAGGTTGGGAAGTAGAATCCAGAGATGGTGGTAGAACTTCTTGTACGCTTCTGTACAAATAAAAGAACAACCCCATCAACATCCGTATCAAAAGCAAACCAAGAAAATCAACTTATATACAACATACATATACAACCACTACTTAATCCAAATTTAAAATCAATAGTCATGTTGTATCAGCTGCTATAATTGTTTCTTCCTTGTAATCACTATAATTCTTTTCATATTAACTCTTATGTGTTCTTCATTGTTTCCTTCTTCTTTTACTTGACTTTAATTTGATGTCTCTACCTCCACAAGGTAGTGGTAAGATCACATTACTTCCCACCCTTCCCAGACCCCACTTAGTGGGATTTCGCTGGGTATGTTGTTGTTGTTGGTTGTCCTGTTGTATCACACCACCCCCAAGCCCCCATACAATATACATACATACATACAAACAAATCAATGGTCATGATGGATTTAAAATCAACTTACACACCACATACATACATATACACTTCATCGTCTTCTTTTTTTCCACATACATACATATACACTTCATCTTCTTCTTTTTTTTCCACATACATACATATACACTTCATCTTCTTCCTTTTTCCACATATGTACATATACACTTCATCTTCTTCTTTTTTTCCACATACATACATATACACTTCATCTTCTTCCTTTTTCCGCATATACACACACACACACAGAGAGACTTCATCATCTTCTTTTTCTTCCACATACATACATATACACTTCAGCTTCTTCTTTTTATAAAAAAGGTACTCAAATGTTAAATATCCTATAAGTAAGGAAATGAACTTTGAACCTAACTCAACCCAACCCCCCCCAACCCCCACTCCCCAACCAAGGGCGGAGCTACATTCATTCACTCGAGGATAGGGTGGTCAAATAAACACCCTTCATTTATTTTTTTTAATATATAGGTTAAATATAGATATTTTGATGTATATTAATTATTGAACACCCTAAATATAAAAATCTCACCCATGTTCTAAAAGTATAGCTCCGCCACTGTCCCCAACCCCCACCCCAAGAAGACCCTTCATTCCTAAACCACTCACAGCTAAATCTGGACAATTTTACATGACACCCATTATCTTTTGAGTAAAGGGTTTATGGAAAACAGTTTCTATGTCTGCATGTATCATACTCTCTCCGAACACAACTTGTCTAAATCACCGATACGCACTCTTTTACTCATACTATAATCGGTCCATCCCTAAGTGATTACTGTTAATTACTAACTAATTGAACAAATTAAACACATTTGATGCTCAATTGAGAAAAAGAGGAAGCAAAATAGGACTTACGGGGCAGCCATTGATGATGATTTTTTCAGAAATTGAGAAGATCCGGGAAATTCTGGAAGTGTGAAGAATTTTGGAAGCTTTTATAGTAAGTAAAAAGAAAAAAAATACGAGTGGTAGGCGATCGTCGCAAGTTATCTCGAAATTAGTCAACATTAATATCATGTGACTCTGTAAATATATTTTTAAAATATTAGTTAATGTTAATATAGTTTGATTTAAAAATAAAAATTAAATATTTTTGAAAGTGTGAGTCGATAAAAAGGAGAATTTTGGGAGGTTTTCTAGTAAGTAAATACGAGTGGTAGGTGAGCAACGTATCAATTTGGTTGAAAATAAGTTATTTTGAAACTAGTCAAAGGAAATACTCCATCTGTTTCATATTAATTGAATTTATAAGGTAATACACACATTAAGAAAAATATTTAAAGACAAAATTTATATCATACTTTTCACTATTGTCCTTTGTAAAATCATAAATATATAGTGTAATTGATTTCCTAGAAAATATAAAAGTTCAATTAATGCAA
>JAOTQR010000109.1:1128159-1138991 GCA_025774065.1 Solanum ossicruentum | reverse complement strand
TCAAAGATAAGTTTTACAGAATGGTGGTTAGACCATCTTTGTTGTATGGGGTGGAGTGGTGGCCAATAAAAAATGCACATGTTCAGAAGATATATGTCGTAAAGATGAGGATGTTGAGATGGATGAGTGGTCACACTAGGAGTGATAAGATTAGGAATGAGACCATTCGGGAGAAGTTAGAGGTGGCCCCTGCGGCTGATAAGATGAGGGAAGCGAGACTGCGATGGCTTGGACATGTGCAGAGAAAGAGTATCGATACTCCTGTTAGGAGGTGCGAGAGGTTGGTTTTGAGAGTTACATGGAGGGGTAGAGGTAGACCAGAGAAGTATTAGGGGAGAATTGATCAAACAAGATATGATGAAATTTGATCTCACCGAGGACATAACCTTAGATAAAAAGGAGTGGAGGTCGCGAATTAGAATAGTAGGCTAATTAGTTGGAAGGGTTAGGGAGATGTGTGGCCTTGGGGTATAGTAGGGTAGCAGGAGTAGTCGTGTTTTCTTATCAAGTGCTGTGATTATTTGTCGTATATGTGTTAATTTTACTATATTTACATACTACCATGTGCTTTTCGTTATTAATCGCTCTTTCTGCTCCCTTTCTGTTCATTTCCTTTTGTCATATCTAGTTTATTCTGGTTATGAGTTTTTTAGGGTTCCCAGGAAACAACCTCTCTACTTCTATGAGGTATTGGTAAGGTCTATGTACATTCTACCCTCCTCATACCCTACTTGTGGAATTCCACTGGTTTGTTATTGTTGTTGTTATATATACATATACAAAAACATCCTCAATATATAAAGTAGAAAAGATGTTTAAAAGGTTTTGAAGGGTAATTGTGTATTTAATTATATTAATGCATGCATTAAAACTCTTTCCATTACTAATACTAGGAATTTTCATTTATTTTAGTAATATACACCTCAATACAGTAGTAGTACACTTTTTCAGCTTATGTATAAGAACATGCTTTAGTTATACACTTTACTGTGATTGAGTTGTGCATTACTATGCAAGAGGTTTTAACGCATGGCTGAATATTCAATTGCCCCTCAAAACTTTTGCTACATCTTTTCCACTATATATGAGGAGGGTATTTTTATAAATAAATTATTTTTAAAAAAATATTATGCAATATATATTATTTTAATATACTAAACCAAATAATACATAAGAAATAAACGTTCCATAATTAATGTGACCATAACTAATTATACAGACATTACTAATACATTCTATTCAATGCTATTCTTATATACCCTATCAAATGAATTCACATAGGCTAATAAGTGTATCAAACAAAGTACTACTAATACACAAAATTTATACATTTAATATTTTTTTCTAATACACTCTACTAAATGGCCGCTTAATAAGAGGTAATATGTTTTAATGCAAATTAGTGATCAAGTTCATGATTTAAACTTGTGATTTATAAGTCAAACAGAGATAACTTTGTTATTTCACTAGCAATATGCATAAGAGTCGAAGATAATTGAAGGAAGGAGTTGATTTTCAAATAAATAGGTGAGATAAGTATATAATCTTGGTAAAAGATCAAACACGTATAAAACTCATAATTAAATATTCTATGAGAAATATGTCATGATTATTTGACTTGAGTTGTTTAATATTGTGGACATTATGACATTCTCATGAATTACGAAATTGACAGTTACATTAACGCCAAAAGAAAATGATTTGGTCAAGTTACTTTGATGCCAAAGAAAAATGGCCCCTATGAGTTACAATGCTACAAGATATATGTGTTCCCCATGGATTTCGACTGAGTTTCATGAGCAAATGTGTATCATACGAAAGATGTAATAGATCAGAAAGTTATATGTATAGGATTCATCTATGTTATTAACTCGCGACCTATATATTAAATAGGTAAATATAATTCTTTTTTCATTTCAAATTTGTATAATTACTTTAAAAGAATTTAAAACTTGTAGAAAAAAAAGTTGCAACGCGCGAGACAGGGGAAAAAAGGCTACATACAAATTTGGTTGTTCTCCTACAAATTTAACAAGTTTAAAGTTTAAAAAATAGTGAATTTTGAACTATCCTTCCACTAAAAATGTTTAAAGTAAAAGAATATATATTCTAGGACTCTAGACTTTATGTTTGGTTGATTACGATTTTATCCTTATTTAACATATATTATTAAGATGGAGTATAAACGTCATTTAACATTTGAAGGATATTTTTGTTAATTCATATTTACATTCATGCTTTTATAATAATATGAAAGTTATTAGACACTATTTTGTCTACTGATATAAATTCCTTTTAAAAGACTATATATATATTAAGTTGGTAACAATCTTTCACTTTGTACTTACATTCTTCTTATTAATGTGATTTTTAGACTATTTGAAGTCAAAGTTGGTTACTTCTTAAATGAAAACTCAAGAATTAGTATATGTTTGGAGCATATCATAATTCATGTATGACGTAAAGAGTATGAACTCGATAAAAATAAATCACTTATACATCACAAATATATATTGTGCTAGTATATTGTAGTTACCACAGGAACTCAATGACAAACATAGAAGATGTAGAGAATCGATGCTTACGCATTAGTAAGTTGAAGAAATATGCAACGGAATGGGTTATCAAAGTGTTAGTGATTCGATGAGACTTAACAAAAGAATACAAAAATGCAAATGGCGAGGGTATTCGCTAGCAATTAATATTTTTTGATGATTAGGTAACTCTATTTTAATAATGTATTATACTCATTAGTTAATATGATACCTTATTTTGAGACTCTTATAATTATACATCCTCCCACAGGGAACCAAAATACAATCCATTGTATTACATCTTAAGTAAGTCCACTTTTGTTTTATAGTTTGCAGTTTTTGTACTTATAATGAGACACACGTGCAACACACGTGCGCAGGACTAGTATATATATGTGTGTGTGCGCGCGCTATGTGATACATATGAAATTTGTAAGATAGACTAAATTTTTTAATTATTTTTTGAATTTTAAGTTGTTAATTTATTGGGATGTTTAGTACTTTTTACGTTATTTTTAAATATTATATACTATTTCCTCTATTTCAATTTATGTGACACATATGAAACTAATAGAGTCAATCAAATTTCTTTTATAAATTTTTTAAATATTTTCAGTCGTTAATCATTATGATTTAGAGTCTCTTTTACACAATTTTCAAATAATTTATGGTATTTCATTTGTTCTAATTTATATAGCATCAACTGAATTTCAAGAGAAAATTACAGTTTTATATATTTTTAAAAATATTTTAAGTTATTAATTGTGATTTATAGAAATTTTAATATAATCTTCAAATATATAATGAATTTTGGAGAGTTGTCTGTTCGTAGTCTCTTATCTGAAAGTAATATTTTGTGTTTTTAGTTATTGTAATTTATAATACTATTAACATAATTTTTAAGTATATAACAGATTAAAAAATAAGAAAAATAAATTTAAAAGGAAAAAAATAATTTTTTTAAATCCCACACAACTCAAGCAGATACATCGTCCAACTTTGTGCTTGTTGCCTTTATATATATAAAAGTAAAATAGAAAATAATCGTTAGCAACAAACAACAACATACCCAGTGAAGATTCCACGGGTGGGGTCTGGAGAGGAAAAAGACCCTCATCTTAAAAATCATCCCAAAAGCAAAAAGTACTAGATGAGAACTGATTAGAATGGATAACAAATGAAAAAAATATAGCGACAATAAAAGTAACAAAATAAATTACGTACAATAATAACACAATATATAACAACATGACTACTAACCTACTATAACTCAAGGCTTCTAACCTTCTATCCTGTTATGCAACCTTCATTTTTTTTTATCTAAGATAATGTCCTCGGTGATACGGAACTGCGCCATATCCTGTCTGATCACTTCTCTCCAATAGTTTTTTGATCTACCTCTTTCGCTCCGCGTAACCTCTAAATTCATCTCCTCGCACCTTCTGACAGGAACATCAACACTTCTTCTCTGCACATGTCCAAACCATCACAATCGTGCTTCTCTTATTTTATTTACTACAGAGATCACTCCTAACTTTTTCCGAATAATCATGAGAAAATAAAAATGTATAACCTTGTAAAAGTCAACTAAAACAAATCTCGATGCCACCAAAATTTCTGCAACACATTTATATCTCTGATATTTCTCAAACTTTAAGATCTAAATTGAATAAATAAACCAACATGCCATTCATCTCATAAATATATGACACACTCATCAAGATATTTAAAGAAACGTTGCGTACTTATAATACATAATTATGTGATACTTAGCGTAAATTAAGATCTAGTTTTTGAGGATTAGTTTTTATTATTAATTTGATTAGGGTTTGCACCCTAAATTAGTAACATATAGGTGATTTGTATTGTTGGTTGAATTTGTCAAAGTTCTATAATTTTAGATATCGTCACTGTTATAAAATTATTTTTTTAAGGACAAACAGTGTAATCTGTGGACTTGAAAATACTTTTACCGTTTTAATTACATATTGAAATAGAAAATAACAGATCTGTCCATCTTTATTGTTCCCTATACTATTTTAGGATATCCAGTGATATTTGTCAACTTTATGAAATCAAAAGGTAAGTTTTCAAGACATTGTATTTATTATATTCAAAGTGTGATTTAGTCAAATTACCTCTATCATTTACTACTTGTTAATCCTTGTGTCAAAGCAATAGGGGACAAGTAAAAAGAGACGGAGGGTGTAAAGATTTACACATGTCATCTAATAATTATTTATTTTAGCAGCCTATATAAGTGTGAATATTGTGGAACCTCATTTTATTAAGATTTTGAGAGGTAAAATTGAAAATGGTAGCATCAACAATTGTGTCAAAAAAGATGATTAAGCCTTCCTCCCCTACTCCTTCTTCACTTAGACGTCACAATCTCTCTTTGATGGATTACACAAATGTTCCTCAATATATCCCAATGGCCTTCTTCTACTCTAAGCCTCAAAATTATAACATTACTCAGACATCATACATCCTTGAAAGTTGTCTTTCAAAAGTATTATCCTTTTATTATCCCTTTGCCGGACAAATCAAGGATGATAACACCTATGTCGATTGTAACGATAGAGGTGTTGAGTATTTAAACGTTCGAGTAAGTTGTCCAATGTCTGAAATTCTCAATCACCCTTATAATGATGTTGTAGAGGTTGTCTTCCCACAAGATTTGCCTTGGAGTGATCCCTCAAACCGAAGTCTACTAGTGGTTCAATTGAGTGAATTTGACTGTGGTGGAATAGCAGTGAGTTTATGCCTGTCACACAGGATTGCTGATGGATATAGTGCGGGTAAGTTCTTCAAAGATTGGGCTTCTATTGCTCGAGATGATGAGTTGGATTTCGAATCATCTCCTCAGTTCAATGGAGCTTCATTGTTCCCACTAACGAGTGATCCTCCAGTTCTCACATCTCCAAATACCGGGGATCAACCACAACGAAACGCGTCAAGGATGTACCATCTGTCACCCTCTAATTTGGATAAACTCAAGGTTGAAGCAACAAATTCAGGAGTCGTACAAAATCCAACTCGCATTGAAGTTGCCACTGCACTCGTACATAAATGTGCCACATCTGCGTTAGGCGTCTGCAAACCAACTCAACTTGTCCACGCCATGAATTTACGCCCACCGGTCCCACTCAACACAATTGGAACTTGTGTCACTATCTTCACTGCAATGACAATGACAAAAGACGAGATAAATCTACCCAACCTCGTTGCTGAACTACAAAAGGCTAAACAACAACTTCGACAAGAGTTGAAGCACATGAATACAAATGAAATAGGTGCACACTCATTAGAAAAAGTTGACCATGGTCCAGTAGATCATAAAGAGTGGGATATTGATGTTTATTTTTACACCAGTTTATGCCATTTCGGGTTAGATGCAATCGATTTTGGATGGGGAAGGCCGGTAAGGGTGACGCTAGCGACAAATCCAATGAAGAATTATGTTATTTTCATGGATGAACCAAATGGAGACGGGATGAATGTACTAATCACTTTGACTGAAGCAGATATGTTGGTGTTTCAGAGTAACAAAGAGCTTCTCCAGTTTGCTTCTCCAATTGGGGAACAAGTCAAAATCAAAGATACTACATGGGTGTGATCTCACTGTTTTATTTTGAGATTTTTTAAATAAATTGTTTTAAATTTAGATGCAAATTTCATAAAATAAAGTCATGTAATATACCATGATATAGCCATGCTTTATGTTTAATGGCGGAGCCAGAATTTTTTTTAATGAGTTGTAAAACTTTAAGAAGTAGACACACGAATTAATCGAAAGAGGTTCGACATCTATTATATATATGCTACTAGCATGGAAGACAGGAAATCATCTAAACTGTCCTTCAAATGTAGTGATCTCAATTTTTTAATCCCCAAATAAGAGAAGTCTTACAAAAATGCTATTTCTTTTACTCTAAATAATGTAATAATAAAGCTCCCCCTTGTCAATTAAATTTTTTAATGTGACCTATAAATATTTTAAGATAAAATAATTACAAATAACGACTTAAACATATCATATGCCACTATTTTAAAATCATGAGTAAAACATATATATAAAAGGTTGAGAAATAAATCAATAAAACAGAGTTGTACATGGAGTTGAAATTGGTACAAACTCCTTAAATTAGAAGTACTTAAAAAATATTTGCAGATGTAGAAAGTTGAACACAAGACCTCTCCATCAAGCCAAAGCAACTCCTTGCTTAGTCTTATGCAAAATGACAAAATAATGATGATCATACAGACAACTTGTATAAATAGTTTTATACGAATTCTAATTAAGATTTCAAAGCGAGAATTAAGCACCGAATACGAATAAAATAAAAAGTCATAATTATCACTAAAAAGTTATTTTTTCAAATTGGACTTTCCGACGCAAATCAAAACTAATCAATCCCCAAAACATTGATGAATTTTTAATACAAACTCAAATTAATTAGACATAAAAAATTAAGTACCAAACACCAAATATACACATAACAAAAGAAAAAAATTCAACTTACCATTAAAAAGTAAATATATTGAGTCATGCTTCTAAATATGAGTCAGAATTAATTATTCTTTAAGTATGAATTTTTTTACGCAATACCAAATTGTAAAGACCCTAATTAATATAGATACCAAATATTAAATGAAAAATAAAATACAAAAAGTCTAAATTACCATTAAAAAGTAAAATCACTTGCTCGATTTTCATTAATTTAGATCCCGTTGTTGTAATATATATTTTTATTTAATTTTATTATTTTATTTTTTTAATTATAATTTATTGTATTCATGATATATTACACCAACAGATCTTATTAGCTAAGCTAATTTAGAAGCAAGGGGATCAACTTTACAAGTTTTTATATTATATGAAAAAATAAAACGATTAAATATAATTATAAAAAAAGAATTAGAAAAATAATGAAAGTCCAAAATGAAAATTATTCCAAAATTTCACATACCAAAGAATATATTCCTACAATTTCTTGAAGTAAGAATACCAAATTCTATACGTAGACAAAGGTTGTCCCTACTAAAGTTTTCTCTAAAATATAAAATAAATAGGAAATTAAAATGTTTTCAAAATTAAATTTAAGGAATAATAGCACTTCCATTTCAAGTTCTTGTAATACATGATTAAACACATTTACTTGTTTTTATATATATAATCTTATTTATTAAATAATTTTAACATGTGGTTTAATTTCAAATCTTGTTTTAGGGTATGTTTGGAAAGATACACATAGTAATTGAAATTGGTGTAATTATTAGGATAGTAATTACATATTCTGTCATTACATACCCTTATAATTCCACTATCATGTTTGTTTGCCAAAATGTAATTACAGTGTAATCTTACCACTACGTTCTAGAGACAGAGAGGTTGTTTTTTTTTTAAAAAAAAATCCTCATCTTAAAAAGCATCCCTCAAAGCAAAAAATACAAGGTTTCTAACCTTCTACCCTGTTAAAATATAGCAACATAAAAATAATAAAATAAATTACGAACAATAATAACACAATATATAACAACATGATTACTAACATATCATAACCTAAGGTTTCTAACCTTCTACCCTGTTATGCAACCTTCATTCCTTTTTATCTAAGGTCATGTTGTCGGTGATACGTAATTGCGCCATGTCCTGTCTGATCACCTCACTCTAATACTTTTTCGATCTACCTCTTTCCCTTTGCGTAACCCCTAAATTCATCCCCTCGCACCTCCTGACAAGAGCATCAACATTTCTTTTCTACATATGTCCAAACCATCACAGACGTGCTTCTCTTATTTTATCTACTACAGAGTCATTCCTAACTTTTCCCGAATAATCATGAGAAAATAAAAATGTATAACCTTTAAAAGTCAACTAAAACAAATCTCGATATCTCCTAATTTCTGCAACATTTATATTATTTCTCAAACTTTAAGGATCTAAATTACGCATTATTAATTGAATAAATAAAGATATTTAAAGAAACGTTGCGTACTTATAACATATAATTATGTGATACTTAAGCGTAAATTTAGATCTAGGTTTTGAGGATTTTATTATTAATTTGATTAGGGTTTTCACCCTAAATTACTAAACATATAGGTGATTTCTATTGTTAGTTGAATTTGTCAAAGTTCTATAATTTTAAATATCATCACTATTACAAAATTATTTCTTTAAGGACAAACAGTGTAAGCTGTGGACTTGAAAATACTTTTACTGTTTTAATTACTTATAGAAATAAAAAATAACAGATAGAACTCTCTCTGTCCATCTTTACTTGTTCCCTGACTATTTTTTGATGTTCAACAATACTTGTCCACTTTATGAAATCAAAAGGTAATTTTATACTAAGTTCCTAATTTACCCCAATCATTAATATAATTATAATCATTTCTCTATTACATTTTTTCAAGACATTGAATTTATTATATTCAAAGGGTGATATACTTAAATTACCTCTATCATTTACTACTTCTTAATCCTTGTATCAAAATAATAGAGGACAAGTAAAGAGAGACGGAGGGATGTGTGATTTTAGATTATTTTTTTATTTAATACAAATGAATTATTTTTATCAAAATAATTTTAATTTTGATAAATTCTTAATGTTGAAAAAGGTGGAAAATAATTTTTTCAATGAATCAAAATTCTTAATGTTGAAAAAGGTGGAAAATAATTTTTTTAATGAATACTAAAAAGAGTTCTCTTTCAATTTTACTTCCTTAAAAATAATTAAAAAAAGTCTTAGAATAATTTTGCACATAGATTTAGGTGTGTAATTAAAGGGGGTAGGTGTGGTTGGTGAGAATTGGACAACTTTTTGCACAACTTGTAGAGAATAATTAAAAAAGTCTTTTTTAATATTGCTGTAGACCGAATCATCCCAGAATGATAATCCTTTTGTGTTAAAATATTGGACATTTCTTGCGTTTTTGCTAACACACACCAGAATTGAGGGGGCCCTTACTCTGTTGCTTCAATTATTGAATTGAGGGATAGTACAAAACCAGTGTTCTGTTGGAAAAAAGGACTGTCTGCTGTAGACTCTACTTGTTCCAATTACTAGCAACAGAAACCATTCTTGAATACAACTGGTAAAATAAAGTTTTTGATACAATCTTTATCTTCAAAATTCTTAAATAATCATTTTGTGTTTCTTTGTTTTGCTTTGCAGATTTCAGAAATGGAGGTTGGCTTAGCAGTTGGTGGTGCATTTCTCTCTTCAGCTTTGAACGTTCTGTTTGATAGACTTGCTCCAAAGGGTGATCTGCTCAACATGTTTAAGAAGCGTAAGAATGATGCTCGGATCTTCAAGAAGCTGGAGGACATTTTGCTTGGTATTCAGATTGTGCTAAGTGATGCAGAGAATAAGCAAGCATCAAATCGACATGTGAGCCAGTGGCTTAATAAGCTTCGAGATGCAGTCGACTCTGCTGAAAACTTGATTGAAGAAGTCAATTATGAAGCTTTGAGACTTAAAGCGGAAGGTCAGCATCAGAATCTTGCCGAAACAACCAGCAACCAGCAAGTAAGTGATGATTTTTTTCTCAGCATTAAGGACAAGTTGGAAGAAACTATTGAAACATTGGAGGTGTTGGAAAAGCAAATTGGTAGCCTTGGCTTAAAGGAACATTTTGTTCCGACTAAACAAGAACCTAGAACACCTTCAACTTCTTTGGTTGAAGATTCTGATATCGTTGGCAGGCAGAATGAAATAAAAGATTTGATTGACCGTTTATTGTCTGAAGATGCAAATGGAAAAAATCTGGCTGTAGTTCCTATTGTTGGAATGGGCGGCCTGGGTAAGACAACACTGGCTAAAGCCGTTTACAATGATGAAAGGGTGAAGAACCATTTTCCTTTGAAAGCTTGGTGTTGTGTTTCTGAGGCATATGACCCTTTCAAAATAACCAAAGGGTTACTTCAAGAAATCGGGGCGTTTGACCCAAAGGATGACTACAATCTTAATCAGCTACAGGTCAAATTGAAGGAAACCCTTAAGGGAAAGAAATTTCTTGTTGTCCTTGATGATATGTGGAATGATAAAACTAGTGATTGGTGGGATGGCCTGAGAAATCCTTTTGTACAAGGAGATATGGGAAGTAAGATCATTGTAACTACACGTAATGAGAGTGTTGCTAAGATGATGTGTGGTGACGACTCTTGGGGTTTGTTCAAAATAGGGACTCTGTCTCCTGACGAATCTTGGGATTTGTTCAAACGACATTCACTAAAGAATAGGGATACTGATGAACAACTAGAACTTGAAGAGGTTGGAAAAGAAATTG
>JAOTQR010000109.1:1110567-1124734 GCA_025774065.1 Solanum ossicruentum | reverse complement strand
TTAAATTACAAAATTTAAATTTTTTTTAAAATAATTTTTAAATTTTTAAAAACTTTTTTGTAATTTATGTAAAAAAAATTAATTTTTTTTGTAATTTTTTGTAATTTATGTAAAAAATTTAATTTTTTTTAAAAAAATTGTAATTTTTTGTAATTTATGTAAAAAAATTTAAAATTTAAATTTTTTTGTATTTTTTATAATTTATGTAAAAATTTTAAATTTTTTTTAAAAAAAATTGTAATTTTTTTGTAAAAATTATTTTATTTTTTTTAGGAATGCCACGTGTAAAATAATTGGTATGACGTGTACATATTGTGCTTACGTGGCATCACAGTATTGGCTGGAAAAAACACGTCAGAACGGTTGTACCTCACGCGCCATGTTAGCAACTATCCTGTGTCTACTTTAGTATTCAGGAATTGCCAAGTTGAGGGTCATATTTGTGTATTATGAAAGTTTAAATTCCAACTAAAAAAATTATGTCAAGTTTGAGATTATATTTGTGTATGCCTATTTATTTTATTTACTTACTATAATTTAGAAGTGGTGGTTTCAACATGGGAACTTGATGCCAATTTCATCATTCTTTAAGGGCAGTTTAGTCAATTCCAGGTGGGTGCTATGTATCATTCCAGCTGTGAACCATTGCATATATTATTGTTGGTATCTTCTCCTTTTCCGGGTTATTCTTCTCGAATTTTGTTTTGGGTTAGGTTGACTTTGAGCTCAAAAGATTTTAAGTTTTGATGTCTAGGTTGAAAGAAGCACTCTTGAAATTTTGAGATGATTTCGTGAAGATTTGAAGAAGTTAAATTTGAGAGTTTTTCATGTGTCTTTGACATTCTCGAAGATGAATGACCAAAGAGACTACATTTGATTCAAAACTCTAATTTAAAAGTGTTTAAAGTTGTTTAAATGATTTTGTAAAATCAGAGTTAAAAAAAAGACATAGATAATAAAAAAAAATGACATAAATAAGCCTTTTTTTCAAGTGATAATTACATAAATAAGTCAATTTTTTTACAAATAACATAAATATTTAAGCCTTCTCCTTAAACAAAATGTATAATATATGTATGAAACTTTGGCTCCAATTGATTATGTAAATAAAATATACATTAATATATCATATTTTGATATGTGTCCACTTGTAGTTTACAAATTCATTTTAATTGAATTACATTTGGCTCATCTTGATAATCAATATTAAATTATTTTCTGGAGCACGGGCCTCACCCCTCTAGTTAATTTTACATAAAACGACAATATAATATACCCTAAATACAAATAAATTTTTATGTTATTCTTGCAATATTCTGAATGATCTGAAGATCTGTAAAAAAAAATGAAACTAAAAGAAGCTTATTATTATATTACGACTTTTGGTTAATTGTCGTATAAATAATTATAGTAGTATTTATTAAACGTGTATAATAATAATATATTTAGTGAAAAGTCTATGCAAATTTTATTATTATCTCATCGAAATAGAAAGGTTATTTCTGAAAAAATTTACTAGACATACAAATTAACTAAAAATGTCTGTATAATCATGTCTTATTATAATAATCGTTCATTATAAGAATATTTTATTATTATGATCTGATTTTTTTATAATTAATTTTTATTTTATATTCTTTTTATAACATTATTATTCTACCTATAACAATAATAATATTCATTATAATGGTATATTTTCCGTAAAATTACTCTTTTATGACAATCACATTCAAATATTGTATAATAATATTTTGCAAAAGATATGTTACATAAAAATATCATTAATAACAATAACAATATACCCAGTAATATTCCACAAGTGAAATTTGGGAAGGATAGATTGTACGCAGACCTTATCGCTATTTTATAGAAATAAAGAAACTGTTTCCTAAAATTCTTCGCTCAAAACATAAATATCAACAATGTCACGTACATATATAATATATTTCAAATACAAATATTTAAAATAAACACAAATAACATCTTTCTAGCCGCCCAAAAGGAAGTATTCCAAGATAAAGCTATGCGCACATGAGCTAATTTCAGGTATACACTCCCCGATCGATCCATTGCTTATTTGAAACATACCCATTACTCAAAATGGTGTTTTTTGCTTCAATTTCAAGGGCGATTTCATCTTCCTTGAGCAAAACTACGCATACCCATTGGAGGAAATTGCGGTTCTTGAGCAATATTCCAGAGAACACAGTGTACGGTGGACCAAAACCCCAAAACCCAAATCAAAGAGTAACCCTAACGACGTTGAGGCAAAAGTATAAAAAGGGTGAACCGATGACAATGGTGACGGGTTATGATTACCCATCAGCTGTACATATAGATATGGCTGGAATTGATATATGTCTTGTGGGTGATTCTGCATCTATGGTGGTTCATGGACATGATACTACTTTGCCTATTACGATTGATGAGATGCTTGTTCATTGTAGAGCTGTTGCTAAAGGTGCTAAAAGGCCTCTTCTTGTTGGTGATCTACCTTTTGGGACTTATGAGTCTAGTACTCAACAGGTAACAGTTTGATACTATTTTTATGTGCAAGTTACCTGCTAAGATTTTGACCGGCTGTGCCGTGCCCCAGTTGCCATTGCTAGGTGGAGCTAGGATATGGCACGGGGTTGATCTGAATTCCCTTTGTCGAAAGTACTACACTGCATATATAATGTCAAAATCATATTTTTATGTCTATATTGTATGATGAGGTTGGTTTTAAGAGTAGGTGGAGCTAGGATATGGCACGGGGTTAATCTGAATTCCCTTTGTCGAAAAGTATTACACTGCATATATAATGTCAAAAACATATTTTTATGTGTATATTGTATGATGAGGTTGGTTTTAAGAGTATCATGCTTACATCTCTATTGAGCAGAGGTTCTACTGGAAGCAACCTCAGATGCCCTACATTACATAGAGTGAGGTCTGCGTACATCCTATGGTCCCCAGACATTCTCATTTATGGAATTACGCTAGTTATATTGTTGTTGTATATTGTCTGGTAAAGATGTGAAATGAGCTTAAATGAAGAAGTTGGATTCATATAGCCGACTTCAACTTATTTAGACTGAGACATAGTAGTTGTCGTATAGTAGATGTTGGTTTTGATTACCTTTAGTGAAAATATTACCTCATCAAATGTATGAGGACATTGCTCATTGAACTTGCATTTGCATTTTGACGATGTTGCTTACACATACAACAATCAATTAAATGTTGCCTCTTCATACTGGGGTGAGAGGGTCTTTTCTTGTTGAGTTTCAACAGAATGTGAATGGGTTGTTGATATTGTATTATGAGCAGGCAGTTGATACAGCTGTAAGAGTTCTAAAGGAAGGAGGAATGGACGCAATTAAGTTGGAGGGTGGGGCTCCATCAAGAATTACAGCAGCTAAAGCTATTGTTGAAGCGGGAATTGCTGTAATAGGGCATGTAGGATTAACACCTCAGGCCATCAGTGTTCTTGGTGGATTTAGGCCTCAAGGCCGAAACATTGATAGTGCAGTTAAGGTATACCTATTAAAAGCTGATAGGGTACACATCACTCGTTCAATTAAGGCATATGCATTTATACTTGTTTTTATGAATTCTGCAGGTTGTGGAAACTGCAATGGCCTTGCAGGAAGCAGGGTGCTTTTCCGTGGTTTTGGAATGTGTGCCTGCACCCGTGGCTGCAGCAACAACATCAGCTCTTCAGATCCCCACCATTGGAATTGGTGCGGGGCCTTTCTGCAGTGGTCAGGTTGGTTGAAATTCCCACTAATTTTTATATATACTCCATGCTTTCCAGTTTAAATGTGCTACTATGTTTAGATATAATATTAGGTGAAAGTTGAAATTCTATTATATTTATGTGAAGATGTTGCAAGAGTGTAGATAAAGTTACTTTATTGTATAATTTGAACTTCTTTCTAAACAGATTCTTGGAAAGTAGGAGTCCATCTTCGCAAAACCTTCTAGTTTTCTAGAATTCACGGATTCATATCCCAAGCTGTTGCATAAATTGTCTGGTGGATCACTGGAAGTAGTTGTGCCATCTATGTTTGTCTCACTTGCAGTGATGAGTGATCTACCTAGAATGACATTGCTACTTCATTTCATCTCTCATGACAATAGTATGATTTTTCAACTTATCTGGTCATACTTAGAAGCCACTAATGGGTAGGATGACCTTCCCTACTTCATTTCCTGTCGTGATATTATCATGCTTTGTCAATGTCCTCACTCTCGAGCAGTAGAACAATCATTTGCAACTATTGACAGTTTAAGAAGGTTAATTGCATGTTCTAATACGCAGGTGCTAGTTTATCATGATCTTCTTGGGATGATGCAACACCCGCACCATGCCAAGGTTAGTACAACTAAGTTTACTCCAAACTCCGAAGTCAATTCTCTTTTTCTTAGAGTGCTATCTGTCTCAACTATATATTCCATGAACCAATCAACAACTGTCTTAAACCTTTTGCAGGTTACTCCTAAATTCTGTAAGCAGTTTGGACAAGTTGGAGATGCTATCAACAAAGCTCTTCTGGAATACAAGGAAGAAGTAACTAATGGTTCATTTCCTGACTCTGCTCACAGCCCATATAAGATTGGTGCAGCCGATATGGATGGTTTCTTAAACGAGTTACAGAAGTTGGGTTTCACTAATGCAGCTTCAGCAGCAGCTTCTGCCGCTGAAAAGATTCAGACAAGCTAATTTGCCTGCCTGATCGAGAGGACCAGCAATTTTTTAGTAAGCTTGGAGCCAACAAGTGCTATTTTTAAGCATACCTTCTTACTCATACTGAGCTGTACCTTGCCAGTGGGAAGAAGATAGTTAAGGCGTTTCTATGCCACGCAAAGAGGCTTTCGTTTAGTGCATTAAGATTTTATCTCCAGAACTGGAAATAAAAGAGTCCCTTTTAGAGTAGGCCAGAAGATGGTGATGGTAGCAACACCATTTATATGTTTTTTAAGAACTAAAAGAATAGGATACAATTTTGCAAGAGAGAGCAGCCAATCTGCAGTGTACATGGGGTGAAATGTTTAATCCAATCAATGAAGTTTTATTTTGTGGTGAAATGTCTTAGCTACAATGTTACAAATGGATGATGGCATTATACAAATAAAACCCCTACCTTGTTTTTGCTTTCCACTCGATGTTGAGTATTTCAATTGAAGCTCGACTATATATGAATTTGTAGTGAAAGTTCCATATTAAGAGGTAAAGTGCTCGTATTAAGTATTAATAGGAATATTTTTACTAAATTACTGAGGATATTTTTGTTCAATTTTGCAAAGTATAAGGATATGTTCTTTTAAAATTTTTTTTCCGAAAAGAAATAAAGTGATAACAAAAAGAAGGTGAAGTGATAATTATATTGTTTTGTTTTCCTTGCAAGTCTTTATGTAACATACGTTTATGTCATGTTAATTATCACAAATTTGAAAATAAATCATCTTGTAATGTTTAAGTTGAAGTAAATGGACCTTACAAAAAATTCTCATAGTTTATTTATAGATCTCCTGTGTTAATTTTGTAGATTATATGAATAGGATCAAACATTTCCTTCAATCTTGGACGGAGCCAAAGATTCACTATTTTTTGGCTTTGGGATATGATGAAATAAAGCAAAATGGTTCTTTAAACTGTCAGTGCTTCTTTCAATTGTGAAGTAGCAGTTAGTCAATACAACTTTCGACGCTCATTATGGGTCATTCGGAAACAGTCGCGCTATGTTTTTAAACATAGGGGTCAGGCTATGTACATATGGACGAAAGCCTTTGAGGCATTGGGATAATGTTGTTGTATATGAATAGGATCAAACATACAACATATATGCATTTGCTTGAACCAAGTTTGTCATGCATGTATTTAAGTGATAAACACTCCTCTATCCTTACTCACAGATGGACTACAAAACCAAGTCTTTCGCAAAGCAGTTGGTTAAATATGATGATTTTCTTTATTAATCGCGACAAAATTCACAGAGATCATCAGGAATTCTCTTACATAAGCAAAAATCTATTCTTTTTTCGAGCATATCCAATCTTTTCTCAAATGCCAACACTCCAACATGCATAGTCCTAACATCAACTTGTGCAACCTTAGCACAAGATCTAAGTAATATGTAATAATCAGCATGTACAGCATAAAGATAAGCTCCATCTTTCTTTCTAGCATACCTGATGTAGCCGTCTTTCTTCTTCACGTTCTTTCTTGGTGGTATATAAACAAATCGATTCTCTCTCATATCTTCTTTCAGCTGCCTCAATGCTGCATTTGAATCACCATCATCCCTCGACATTTTGTATTTGCATCCTTCGTCCCTTAAGTTTTCGCTTTCTTTTGTTGTGCCGCTGGATCCACCATGGTGAAAAAGGTTACAAGTGGGGGAGTTTGTTTTCTCCTCTTCTGATGCTTTGCCAGCCTAATTTAAAAATGAGATATAATTCAGCAATTAAATATTAAACAAACATAGATGAATATAGGACCCCTCCGGAAGAAGAAATAAGAAAGCTAGCAAACAGGTAAAACGACAGTGACACAGACACAGTTAATAAGTACACCATCTACAAATTATGTTGCTTCACCAAAACTCCATCTTGAAGTTTCTTTAGTAATTCAACATAGTTTAGGTGTGAGCTCAAGTACACTAACTACAAGTTATGTTACTTCACAGTTCACTGGAACTCCATATTTATGCTTTCTTTGGTGATTCTACATAGTTTAGTGTGTAACTCAAAATTTGAGCATTGATTTCGATATTTTGGGTTATGTAGGTGAAAGGTGGAAATGTAGGACATACTAAACAGCTGGTAGGGGCAGAACATGTACGTGGTAATTTGAGAATTTGATTTCGATATTTTTGGGGTTATGTAGGTGAAAGGTGGAAATGTAGGACTTACTAAAACAGTTGGTAGGGGCAGAACATGTTCTGGTGGTATAATGTGAATCATGTAGATGATCCTTACTTGTTAGTGAAACTCTTACTCTCTAATAAGCAAATAATGAGCATCCTCAACCAACATAGCGTCCAAACTAGTATTCTGAGACATTGGGCAGGACTAGGACTAGAACATAATAAAATTCCAACTGTGAACGAGAAACAGCTAAAAGAGAATGGACTAGATCTAAAAAAAATGTATTAATTTCCTCTTAATTCTCCTTGTTATTGAAGTTGTCCAACAGAGAAAAATAAACTTTTGTGCAGATATGTCAGTCAGGGAAAATGTGGTGATTTTTGAAGGTTGTTGATAGGAACAATCATTGTATCACATATTGATGAGGTTTTACAGATGTGAGTGCAAGATCTTATAAATCAGTCTTCATGGGAGAGTAGAATACCTTATGGCTTTGATAGAAGTCCCAAAAATCTTCTATTATCCTTTCTTCTTCGTGATCGTCGTAAGCAGGTTCTAAACCAGCAAAAACCACATCTTTGCAGTACAGAAGATATGATTGTAAGTCTTTTGAAAAATCTGTCAAACAAGAAAAGAAGCATAACTCAAACAAGCAACAAGAAACAGAAAGCATAATTCAAACGAGTAACAATTGGTGCAACTTCATGCTATATTGACATGTATCCAAAAATCAATGTAATGCCTTGCAATTACCATATGTATCACTGAGCTCGTTGTATTTTTCTTCAAGAATCTTGAAGAGTTCCAAAGCACCCAAGTCAGATTTACTCATATCTGATGTACTATCATGAGGATCTGAATTACGTGAAGCAGAGTCTTCTTCAGCAACAGCACCTCTTGCATTGCAACTGAAACCGCGTTCTTCAGCTCCATTCTCAGTAGCAGACACCAAATTATTGGAACAAGATGAAATCGATTCCCATTTTCCGCCATTTAGGTCATAAAGAATCCTGATTGTCACAATCAGTATAGACATCACGCAAACACGAGAAGGCAGCCTGGAGTCATTATCTGATAAATATAACTCCGGAGGCATAGACCACTCATACACTTTGCATGCCTGAGGAAGAATTTTCTCAACGGGAAGAGATAAGTGCTTGAGATAACGGGCAGCTACAGCATGGAAGTTCACGGAAGGCAATTCCAAGCCTATTTTCCTGGCGATAGAGGCAGCAAGGGACTCTAACTTTTGCAGGGTGACAGTTCTGATAGGCTTGAACATACGACTGGTACTGATAGGGCAGGACCTTGAAGGAGGTCCCAACTGCTTCTCTATTTCAAGAAAAGCAGCAAAATATGGGAGCTTTCCTTCTAACGTCCACTTCAATATGTCTGTTGGCAAGATTGCTTCCCTTGCCACATGACAGACAATAAAAGAGATAGCCAGAGAACAAGGTAATGGAATCATACTACTCAAAGATTTATGCCATATGGTTACTGCCCGTTTTCCAAGTAAATTGTGAGGTTCTGTTTTATTGCTGCCAGTCGGCTGAGAAAGTTCTATTTCCCCTGAAGTAAATACTGGTATTAGTATATAAAAGGGAAAGGTAAATATAGAAAGGAAATTCAACGTGTAGAGTATCACAGAGGTTCACACCCAACTGATTTTTCTCGCTGAGGGCATAGAGAACTTAAAAACCCACTTTGCCAGATAATACGACTTAGATGTTTATCATAAACGTAGCCACCTACCATGAACCAAAGATAAGATAGGATAGTACATCTTGTTCCTTCATGCTATACAAATTAAATCAAACGCAAAGGACCAATACCTTAGGAGAAATTTCATTCTTGTTACACGAGATTGCCCATTAGAAACCAAGTAGTTATGCTGAATTACTAGACTTGCATTTAAAAAGTAGTGTTTCAAAAGAATGCGATTGACAACAAGCATAGTACCTAGTCGAACGTGCAATGTTAGCTAAAATTAATTGATAAATCTTCAGTTTCTAACTAGTGATTGTTAACAAATCATAGAGAAACAAGAACAGGAACACATCATGATTTCTATCCTAGTGTATATAATAAAGATAATCAAAATGATACCTTGAGTTTGAGACTCTGATTCATGGATGGCATTGTCTGCCCACTCATCACTCAGCACCTTTTCATGTGCCAAGAGTCTCAAGAAAATAGGCCCAGCAAGCCCAACAATCAGAGGGCTTACGTTAAATTTCTCCACCAGAGCCTTGCACTGCATTTGGATCATAACTTGTACCCCCATAACATACCTCAGCCGGATCTCTGAATAATAGTCTGTATAAGTCAAAGAAATTTGAGATGATCCAAAATCACTAAGCACCGCAGCCCCAACTCCAACATCTCCATGATGCTCGTCATAGTCATCAAAAGTTTTCAAAGTCTCTAAATGCTGGGAGAGTTGTACCTGAGATATGGGTTCAGGTTGAGCGATCTGAGAACATTGACGGCGCTGACTAGCAGAGTATATTCCCCCATCTACATTGAATAGGTCATCATCATCAACACCAGTGTCAATGATGTCATCCGCTTTAGAGCCACAACGAGTGCAATAGAAGAATCCATCACCACCATCATCAAAGGATAAATTGCCACAAACCTCACAGCGCCTTTGAATCTTCTCTGTCATACTAATCAATTGTATGTGTCATTGATTGAATCCTCAGCTCTAAAGCACAACCTATTTAGTGGAGTGGCACTAGGCCAAATCAAGGAAGTTAAAATGTTTAATTCATTAAAATTTGATCTTTCTTAAGACACAGGCACTCTACGTCGAGGAAGTCAATACTTATACAGGCTCCAATTTTTTTTTAAAAAAAAAGAAAACAATTTAACCTAACATACAAAACAAGACCAGAAAGAGACATTTAATATCCATTTTCAATTCTGCTACCTCTATCTCTATTTTCCTTAATGAAGCTATCGTTGCTCACCATGTATAACAGATGGATTTTCCAGTAGCAAATGAAAACAGAAAATTCCAAAAAAATTGTAACCTAACTTCAACAGTACCTTTTCATACATCAAGGAGAATTGACCAGGAGAACATCACGATAAATAAAATGGACAAATGGAAGAACGCATGAAGGAAAAGATTGTTTCCTTTTATATTCACAATTTTCAACGTACATAGTTACATTTATCTGATGTGTAACGCTTTACTTTTTTCCTCATAACCATCGTGTCTGGGTTAGCTTGCGCACACTCAAGGGGCACCCAGTACATGTGCTAATGGGAAGTAACATGTACCTGGTGGAATAGTAGAGATGCGCACAAATTGGTTCAACCACCACCACCATCATCAAGAAAACAAATAAACACCACAGAGTGAATCCTAGAACTGATTTAACAAGTGCTCACTTGAAAGCAATGGGTTGAGTTGTGGTGAAAGGTCAACCTTTTGTATGGGGAATTGGGGATCAATTAAAGTTCAATATTTGGATCCACAAGAGTATGGGTTGGACTACAAACTATCACCTTTCCTCGGTAACAACACTAAGAGAATAGTTACACTGTAAGGTAACCACATTAAATCTGAGCTGAGCTACCTCAGCGCTAAAGAAACACCACAGCTTACCTAGGCCATTGGTCTAAAGTTGCTTAAGTCGATATTTCAATCTAGTAATGCCTTCAGATCAATAGTTGTAGTTACTTATCATCAACATAAATTACCAAATCAATGCACAAGATTGAAGCGAAATGGGAATACCAAAGTTGTCAAAAAGAGATAAAAATTTGCCAAGCATTGTTGGGATTTGAACCCATGATTCCAAGGTTGTTATTCTAACAAAAAATACATTTATATACCCAACTAAAAAGGTGATTTTTAAGAAATAACCCAAGAGTAGGGTATATAAATGTATTTTTTTCAATCAGTAGATCACACCCTATAAGTGAGGTAGTTTATATCATGATGAGATACAATGATACATATTGATGCTGGTTTCAGTCATAGAGTACTTTGATCAGAACTAAAAATTGAGAGAGAATTTGAGAAAATTTTCCATAATCTAAATAAGTTTGTAAAATCATTTTCATAGCAATGCTCATCAAAATAGAAAATTCTAAAAGATAATATTATAGGTACTGCTTCATGGTGCCAAAGAAACTAGGCTCCGTCCGAAACCTTAAATAGAAGATAATACAGGTATTGCCTGAAAGATGTCCAAGAAACTAAGTTCCAGGCCTTAAACAGAAGATGATTTTATAGTTTCACATATGAGCAAGCTAGACAACATGCAGCTCTATCTCAACACGAACAACAAAACTGGGAATGTTAACGAATCATATTACAGTTTCTATTAACAAATCAGAAAGTTTTAACCTTATTGACAAACAATCACAATTATAAATAGATTCAGAAAACGAATCCACTCTAACAGCTAAGTAGTATTCTTTTGCGGTTTTACCTAATGAATTCGATGCCATGTAGTTCATAACTTCATATCAAAAGAAATAACAATTTAATCATCCATACGAATCTTAGTGTAAAAAAAGTTGCTTTACTAATTCACAAAATGATTTTAATAGCTTACTGTAAAGAAAAACTAAGTAATATACGCAATGAACTTGAAAACATACTAACGAACAGTCTAGTTTAATCAAAAATCAAAATTTTAAACAATACATTTACACAGCTAAATATTCAGAAACATAAACTTATGAGCAGAAATAAAATTCATATTAAACTTAGAAAAGGAATGTAAAAATTCGAATTCAACTTCTGAAGCAAAATCCGACGAAAAGGAGTAGAATGTTAGGGCTCAAACCTTCGTTGATTAGATTTTTGAAAACACTGACTCCTTCGCAAAATCCAACTACAATCCGCACCTCTCAAATCGATAGATTCATTTTCTGGAAGAGATTTAGGGTTTTGAGCTGTTGCGCTGGAAGAGAAGAAGAAGATGAAGGCGCGTCGTTGAGCGTGGAAAGAGAGAATGAATTAGGCGCGTGGGGTTCTTCTAAAAATTTGGAAAATGGGCCGGGTAAGGCTGATTTGGGCTCAAAATTTAAATGGGCCAAAAAGATGGACCTGGTTCTTTGGAAAGAATTGAAATTTTAGCCAAATTTATAATCGAAATCGAATGGAGACGAAATAAAATGTAATAAATCGCGCTTCTTAATTTTAACATGATAAAATAATTATATAACATAATTATTTTAATTATTAAACTAAAGTCGGGGATTGCAGAAATTTTCACCGGATTAAAAAGAATATGAATGTAAAAAGATAAATTTTTTCTCGTGAAATTATGATTATAATTTATGAACATTATTTAAATATAATTTTTATTTAGGTATTCTAACTTAGAATTTATTATATGTATGACATTAATAACAATAATCATAAAATACTTTAATATTTTATTTTATATATAATATTTGAGTATGACTATCACATAAAAGAAAATTATAAAAATTTTACTAACATAATGAATGTTATTGTTGTTATACGTAAAATATTATTATTGAAAAACATATAATAGAAAAAAATTAATCTTAAAAAAAATCAAATTATTATAATAAAAATATTGCTATGCTGAAATTTGACTATACATCTAAAACAAAAATCCAATCGTTACATACATAGGAAGGTGATTTTTCAACGAAGAGTTTCATGTAGATTTGCTCTTGAGTAAGAGAGTATAATTGAAAACTATACTTCCTTTTGTCACATCTAGTTCTTTCTACTTATGGGTTTTGTGATGAGAATTTTCGAAAACAGACTTTCTATTTTTATGAGGTAGCGACAAGGTCTGCATATAATCTACCCTCCCCATACCCCACTTGTGGAATTTCACGGAGTATATTATTATTGTTGTTGTACTTCTTTTACAGTACTTTTTTAATTGTTATAATTTTTATTTTAAAGTTTAATTATATAAATTTTTATAAATATGTTTTTATTATATTAATATAAAAATTATAATTAATAATATATTTAAATTATTTTTTATTTTAAAATATTAATTTAATTTAATTTTTAAAAATTATATTAAATTAATTTTCAAAAATTATAATATGATAATTAAAAAAGAGAAAAATATAAATGAAAATAACACTTATAAAGAATGTATTTTCTTTCATTTTCTCAATTTTCAACATGGTCATAAATCCTCTGGGGCCCTTGTTCCGTCCCTATATTCTATAGTATTCTACTAAGTGTAGGGACCATGAAAGTGAAACAAATAAGTAAAAACGAAGTTTGAAGTAAAATTATTTCTTTATTAAAAATTATTTGTCAAATAAATTTTATATCACGTGCATTTAAATATAATCGGACTTCAATATCAATATGAAATATTTTGGAGAAAAGGTTAAAAAAACTAAACCCATTACCTCAAAATTTGTCATCTTCCACAATAGATAAATGGACCTTTTTGCAACTCTTGCAGTAACCCTCCATGGCTCTGCACAGTCTCTTGCTTGGGACCACAATTTTTTACCCATTTTAATGTTAAAAAGAAGACTGGCTTTTCTGTTTTCAAGAAAAGAAACCTCTCTCTTCTTGTCTTGATATTGTAAAAGAGAATGAAGTCAAAAACTTTTCCAGCTCACTTTCATTTGCACTGTTACACTTACCTAGACCCACAAATTGTTTATACATATGGTGAAGATGGGATTTGGAAGAAGAAAAAAAAAAAGGAAAAAATGGTGTCTTTATTACTAGAACACTAGTGTCTTTCTCACTCACCTAACCCCCTTTTGCTCTGATCTGTTTTTTGGCTCTTCAAGAACTCAGCTTTTGCTACATTAAAGGTTGGTTTTTTTATTAAAGTTCTGTCCTTTTCATCCTCCTGTTCAGGACATTCCATTACTGTACCAATCTGTTGTATCATTCTTGAAAGTGGTTAGTCAAAATTGTATCTAAATGAGAGGCTTTTGGTTTTACTGTTTCTTCATTAATATGAGCAAATTGTGTTTATGGGGTCTACTCATTGTTTTGTCAAAGTTGGTTTGGCTAAATAGAACCCCTGTTGACTTGCTTCTCATGTAAGGATGGAAATGTAGGGTCTCCTGCTTTTGATTTTGATGTATTGGTGAGTGAATTTAATGGTGGCAATTTGCATGTTAGGACATTATTGGTGTTACTGTTGGACTTTAATGGTTCTAGTGGCTGGTGTTGCTACTTGTTCTTTTATCTAGGTTTATTTACTCTCTTATTTTTGACTTACATAATGATTATTGCTAGTTCATTTCTGGGATTCTTGAAATGATTGTGCAATCATAGAATCTCAGCTTTCTCATTTCATGTCTAAGTCTTTCTACTTGG
>JAOTQR010000109.1:1078622-1103923 GCA_025774065.1 Solanum ossicruentum | reverse complement strand
GAAGTTTTTAAAACAAAAAAAAAAAAATCAATTTAAAATTTTTGCGTACAAAACTTCAAATATATTCAATGATCAAATAGCTTCTTTTTTTTAAAAAAAAAAAAAAAGCAACTCAACTTTAAGTATCTTTATAAAATATCAATCTATTCATGTCCAAGTCGAATTAATACCTTACTTATTTAAATAATAAACTCTTGTTTTATTTGCCACCTAATACTCTACGTGACAATTTTTTAATGAGAAAGTATTAGCTATCAATATTTTAAAAAGTCTTTACTATTTGAACTTTTCTACCTAATATTTTTTTTCGTGTCATCTGATGTTTGATATTTATATTAAAATTTGATTAATATTTATTTTGAGATAAACTATTTAAAATAATTTTATTTTCAAAATTTCGAATACAAAATTTCTAATTTATTATACATAATACATTAATATTTACCATATGAGAACCTTAAATAATTTTCTATTTATTAAATTAGTTTATTTTTTTGAATTAATTATTTCATGTGTTGCTTGTTTGAATAATTCATATTTCACTTTCAATTTATTTTGAATCTTTACTGTTTCAACTTATTTCCCTTTCATCAAAACTCCGTTTGTTCACCGCTGCACAAACAATGGTGTAATAAATTCCAAAAAAAAAAAAGTGTGAATTAGTCCACTAATTAATATATTGGAAAAATTGACTTAGTGATTTAATGTCACACACACAAAAAAAAAAAATTGGGTTCTTAATATGAGATTTAAAAAAAAATTATTTTTTTTACAATGATAATAAATTTAGTGTGATTTCTCGTAAATAAAGTCAAAAGAGAACAAAATGTATCTTTATCTGGTAAGATAGAAAGGTTATTTCTATAAACTAAGGATCATGCAGTCATTCATAGTAAATCAAACTTCTATATGATAAATTTTAATTTGATTCTATTCACAATATTACTCTTTACATATGCTCGTAATTGGTGAGACTATAACTTATCAAGATAATACTCAATAGTTAATTTGAAAAATAATCAATGATACTGAAATCAAGACACAATTTAAACTTTTATGCGAGATAAGAATAAAAATTTGCTTATAAAAAGATACGAATATAACTTTATCGTTACTTCGAGAGTCGTCTCATTATGGATAATTTGGATAATTTAAGAGTGATACTTCCCGTTAATTAGCTTCAATTGTGTTAATTTCTTGTTTTGTGTTTTACAACTGTATCCTTCAAAACATATCACGCGTTTTTTCTTTCAATATTTAGTTATTTACACGCAGACACGCACTACTATAAATATAAATATAACGCATCACACCTTCACAAATACAACCACCTCCTTCATTTCTGATTTCAGTTACACTATGGCTGATCGCGTACATCCTCGAGATTCATCGCCGGCGAGCTCACCGCCATTGTCGAACAACTCCGGTGAAGCAGAAACTCATACAAAGCCTGTGCCGTCTACGTCGCCGGGAACGTATGTTGTTCAACTACCAAAGGATCAAATCTACCGGTATCCTCCACCGGGGAATGCTCGCCGTTATGAAGCTCTGAGAAAACGGAAGCCTCGTCGGAGCTGCTGTTGCCGGTGCATTTGCTACACTTTCTCTCTTATTATTATTCTCATTATCGCACTCGGAATCACTGCTGCTGTTCTCTACCTCGTCTTCCGTCCTGAAGCTCCTAAGTATACTATCTCCGACGTCGCGATTAAGAATTTCAACTTAACTTCATCGTCTCCGGTATCGCCGGAGTTCGACATCACTGTCCGAGCTGAAAATCCTAACAATAAAATCGGAATTTACTACCGGAAAAGAAGCTCCGTCACCGTACTCTACTCCGACGTCCGCCTTGGCAACGGCGAGTTCCCGGCGTTCTATCAGCCAACGAACAACGTAACGGTTTTTCAAACGCCGTTAAAAGGAACAGCCGTCTTGCTCGGAAACGCCGTTAAGAGGACGTTAAGGAATGAACAGATGAAAGGGAAAGTTCCGTTTAAGGTTAACATTAAAGTGCCCGTTAAAGTCAAAATTGGCGCCGTTAAGACGTGGGAAATCACCGTTAAGGTTAAGTGTGATATAACGGTGAATTCTTTAACGGCGAAGTCAAAAATAGTTTCTAAAGATTGTAAATATAGTGTTAGGCTATGGTAGTGAGTTTACACAATTTTTTTTTCTTTTCCTTTATTGATAGAAACAATTTGATTTATGTAATAAAGCTAAATACCTAAATTATGTTCGATAATTATAATTTGGGTAATTACATTTTATAGCTATAGTTGTAGTAACCTTGTATAAAATTCGTGCATTATTTATATATGTTTATACAATTTGCTATACAATTTATAGTTTTTGTAAGCGTCTGCATAAATCGCGAAAATTATATAAAACTTAAATTGTAATTATAGCTAGATATTTGTCACGAACCGTAATTATCAAACTATAGCTATATTAACTAATTAACTAGTGGAGTACTATATATTTACTTATCCCGCAGAATTTTTCCCAATAAGAGTCCAACAAACGATGATTTCAATAATCAATCAAACCAGAAAATATTTTTTGAAATGACATTACTTTTGTAATACCTAACATATTCTAATAAATGTTTGAATTAAATAACGAGATAATGATAAAATCACATAAACTATCAATTTTTTCACGAGTTTCACATCCCCAACTATAATCGTTTTCTTTGTTCACCTGAATTATCACTATATATATATATATTAAAAACATCTAGTTGAATAGATCATGAAATGTGTTTAAACATATAGATGATGATACTACATGTAAGAAAAAGATCAATTAATAATTGAGACGTTATATTCGCAAGAAATAGATAATTTGCACTTATATTGACCCCATCTTATCCCCTATAACACTTGGGATAACTTCAGAACAACCAGACCTTAGTCACAAAAAGTTGAAATCGACTATATAAATCTTCATTCGTTTCATCATTCAACTCAAATCATATCATCACCGTAACAATAAATGATAAATAATAAATAAATAAAAGTTAAAAAGACATTAAAATGCAAAATATTTAATGAAATTGTATGACTAAATCTACACTTCCTTTCCTTTTCCCATATTACCCAATTTTCACCTCCCAATATTTGCATATACAGCCACTATATAGAGCTTCTTTATTTTCAAGATTCAACAAAAATATATATATGTAAAGCTCCATTTATCCTCTATTTTTCACCTCTCCTGTACAAATGACAATAAATAGTCCTTCCTTTGCTACTATATCCACTGTCTTTGTCAGAACTATGTTGCTCGGACTATGCAAAATGTTCAATACTTCTAAAAATGCACTACTTTTGAAGGATTCGAGCAACATAGGTTTGGAATACCTTTCTTATGATTGAGAATTCATGCGCAGCGCATGACCATGTTTGGCTTCTTGGATGGCCTTTTGGAGTTCAGTAAACATTTTGACAGAAGACTTTGAGAAGTCGTTTAACTTACTGAGGAAAAAGGCCAAGCTTGTACGAAAACGATCGAAGCCAGTTATCCAGTCCTCAGGAGAATCATCTCTCACGGGGGTCTTAACACCTGGTTCACCATCAGGTTCATGATGATGATTTCCGCCCTTTCCTTGGTGCTTCTCTTGCCGGGGTAGGAAGTGAGAGATTTCAGCGGCCAACCCCTTGATAGCATCTGAAACTTCTTCAGGATGCAAGGAATTGAATATCTCCAGCCAGACAGAACAGGTGGTATAAATAGGCGGGCCGTGGTTCCTGAGAGGTACAGGCTGCTGGTTTCTTTTTCTCCTGGATGATTTCTCGCGGAGGAAGACGGATTTGTGAAGCCACTTATTTATAGCTTCAACGTATGCCTTCTGAGAGATGATCCACTTTGTAAAACTTGATGATAGAGAACTCAATTCATGTTCAAGATGGATTACAATCTGCCGACGACAATCTGATTGAATAAGGATCTTCATATTTCCGGGCGATTGAGCTATTGATATGATATGGAGCTGAAGCTTGTGACACTCGAACATAACTTCCCACATCTTCCTCAATCTGAAATAGGAAACAGGTTAGCCATACAGATAAGCGAAGATAGACTTCCAACCATTTAAACAGAAATAATCAGCCACTGGACTGTAAGAAGAGGGCGGGACGATACACAACATAACCAGTGTAATCCCACAAAGTGGGATCTGGGGAGGGTGAAGTATATGCAGACCTTACCCCTACTTCATAGAAATAAAGAGTTTGTTTCTGATAGACCTTGGCTTAAAATAAAACATTTCCAAGCAGTTTGAAAAAGGGAATATAGAAATTAGAATCATAACAACATATGTGAAATGGGAGCAACACAACATCCAGAGGAAAGAACAATAATGACAACAAACTAATGTGATAACTGAAGCACAAAAAAATATACAGGTCACAATCGAAATCGAAGAATAAGAAACTAGAGAATAGTGCTAAGAAGGTCCAAGTACGACCATCAATCCTATCCTGCAGTACTGCGAGAGAATGCTTTATTTGCTCAACATATTAAGAGAGAAGTCGTTGGAGATTCAGATATCTCTGACGCATGAAACTATCAAAGTGCATGTTTGCTTCTGTACAGAATTTGCATTGATATAGATGCAGGCAACTACCGACAAGCAGGGAAGATTGCAGTGTCTACTTCAGACAGCCAACCATTCTCCTTGCCCCTTTATGTCCTGCACGGTTTAACTATTTATATCTAGAAAACGGGAACAAGTATAACTACAAGGTCTGGATATTTCAACTTAATCATGGTGGTCATATGCACATGTACAGGTCAGAGTAGTCTGTTGCAAGCGATGACCAATCTTTTACTGTATTGAGTACCTCGTATGGAATGGATTCAAGTGAATATTCATACAGATTTACTTAGCATTCAATGCAAAGTATATTCCAAGACTGAAATAATGAGCAACATTAATGACATACCCCTCAATCAACTCCTCCAATTGAGGCTGAAGTTCCTTGTCTCTTATTTCTTCAATTTTCCTGGAGATGGAATTAATTCTATGAATTGCAACTCCGATTCTTGAATGAAGATCCTTCACAGCAGCACGCGTCTTGTCAATCCTCAGGGGACTTGCTTCCTTAGATTCTAGTTGTCGGAGAAGCTTACGCTTAACATCATAATCACTTCGAATCATCTCACTAGCCTGAATTCCAAATGGTATTTACATTTAGTTGTGCATCGAAACTCAAAAATATGAGAAAACGACTAATCATTTATAATAAGTAGCTCAAACACCATTAATGTTATAAAAGAATCAGCAGATGCAATGTAACAAACTGAAGCTTTATGAATAACTCAACTGTCCTTAAAAAGTCAATACAAAATTCAACCACAATCACTTTGGAAAACATTAATCTACACAAATGCAAGCTTTCACTTTAAAATCGGAGGTACTGAATTCCAAGTCTGGGATCTCAGTATATCGTATTGACTAATATCAAATTTACAAAAATATTGTTAGAATAGTGTTAGAATAGTACTGTATCAGTACTGTAGCAACAGTCGAGGCACTGTAGCAATGACAATAAACGGCTAGAAATGGCCCTTAAGCATTATAAATGAGAATGGCCCTCCTATATATAGAAGTCCTTAAGGGCCGTTTCTAGACGTTTATGGCCATTGTTAAAGTGCCTCGACCGTTGCTACAGTGCCTAGAGTCATTACTACAGTACTGCTACAGTACTATTCTAACAAATATAAATTATAACAATACGAGAAAGAAAGTCAGTGCTTCCAAGAGGAGTATAACAAAAGCAAGAATGAAACTTCAACAGAAGACCCTGCCTTGGTTTTTGAGAAAAAAGATGCATGACCATTACTAAGTCTATGAAAATTTCTTAACAGACAAAAGGAATGTAAATGAGGAAAGAGCTTGTTTCTTTTGACCAGTTAACATCAAGAGATCAGTCAAGAATTTTGAAAGAAAAGTTGTAGTATCATCTTGCAAATTCATGTTTCAAGGAATCAAAGATTGACACACTCTTAAGAAATTGACTTGATTAGGTAACTTTGAAATTGGAATTCAGGTTGGTGAGATGATGTCATAAATTGAGCTTAAATGGAATAAGAAAATTCATATAGCAGACCCAACTTGTTTGGGACTGAGGCGCAATTGTTAACAACAACAACAAATGCCCCACATAATCCCACAAGAGGGTGGTGTATACGCAGTCTTATCCCTACCTTGTGAAGGTAGCGAGGCTGCTTCCGATAGACCCTCGGCACGGTAAGAGACACAATTGTTATTTATTCAAAAGAATGTAAAAACATCAACATCAAGATCACATTCTTTCTGGGGGAAGGGAGGGAGAGCATTTCCACTAGTCTATACTTTTAAGAGATACGTTTTGCAGACAAAATATCGAAATTAACATCAAAGAGGCAAATTCTTCATCCATAATAACGCCATAGGACAGCAAGCCTTATGGGTTGGGTACATATAACTAATTAGTTCACATATATGTATCCCATTCATATAGTTAGACAAATAAATATATCAATACATTCACTATATTGTTCGGACTCTTCAAATATGTTGTGAACCCATTTGGATCCTCCAAAACTACACTAAGTTTGGAGAATCCGACGTGCAACTAGTGCCCTTTTTGAAGAGTCCGAGCAACATACAATACATACATAAGAAACATTTTACCTTGACTTCGTCATATAGCTTCTTCTCCCACGCAAACAGCCGATCTAATGTAGAGGCATGACTTCCTGAGACCATACAAAAGTTATCGAAGAGATTGTTAGAAACATCCCCAATATCATCTGCTGAGTTTACACCATGCCGATTTGGGGATGAAGCATGAGATGATGTGCTACGGTGCCATGTCAGGTACTTCACAGAATTTTGAGGCGGCTCTGAACAGAAAATTAAGATGGCTGGATGAGCTTCATGTAGAAAGGGGTACAACAACAACAACAAAAACAACATACCCAGTAAAATCCCACAAGTGGGGTCTGGAGAGGGTAGAAAGGGGTAATAAAGGAAAAAAAGACGAACAATAAGAACTAGAAGAAAACATGATCCACGGTAAATAAGCAAATCATAAAAGTAATAAACTGTGCATAAGAGTATCCAAGGCAAGTGAATAAATAAGCACATCAAATTTATTAAGGATACTAAGTGCACATGTAATATTAAAGTTGTATTTTAAATTGCACCAGAACATGGGATACTACCAAATAACAAAATTTAATGATTGAAGCCAGCCACCTTTTTTTGGTTATCTCTTTCCAAGTATATTTCTAGACGGAAAATAATGTATTTTTTATTATTTCACAGAATAGCCCAACTGTGTTGCTTTCAAAGAGTCTTATAGAAGGTGACTTTAGTTCATTCTCTCTATGACCAAAGAAATCCAACAGGTTCTCTTCTCCAAGCCTGAACCATGTGTTAAGGAAGTCGAGTCCTTAGTCTCGATGTACATAACCAAATTTTATGGTATGGAGAGTAACATAAAAAAAGTCGAAGATGATAATGGAAGGACCATAGTTAAGTATTAAAAGATAATAGAAGGTACTATTATTCTACGTTAAATGTTACTCCCCGTTGAGATCTTGCTCACATTTGTCATTTGTCAATACCAAACCCAAATAAAGGAGGGTAATTGTACATTGACAGTCAGCTTAAAACTAGTCATTTTATCATAAATATATGCAGCGACATGTTCATGTAGGCACACATACATCAGCACCCTAGTGTGATGAAAAATGGCAAATGGTTTCATCGGATGGCTAACAGGATGTGAGGGAAATCTAGGCTCGATGTACCAGCATAGATGAAAGTGTAACATGGAGATATTTCTTAAGATGACTGAAAGGCATGTTTTATAGAATGGTTTTAAGGCTAGTATGTCATATGGTCGTGAATGTTAGGCCGCTAACATCCAACACATTCACAAGATGAGTGTTGCAGAAAAGCGTGTGCCTGTGTGGTCATCCAAAATTAAGCAAGATTCGAAGCGAAGGTTGCTTAAAATCAGTTTGGCAAAAGAGGTATATGCACTAACACAGCAGTTTCATTGGTATTTAGAAAACTATAGCGGATGTGGACAGCAAGAATTCCAATCAAATGAACGCTGGGAAAAAAAGGACAAATATCAAACCACCTACTTGGCAAGGAGCAAGGCTGTGGTTGCACAGTAATCCCCCTCCAACTTTTTAATATGAACATGATGTTATAGGAAATTAATGGTTTTAGATGATAGCATCTTTTTCCAAGTTTAGAAAGTTCATCTTATTTCCTCCTCTAATAACCTTTCCTACAAAAAATAATACTCAAGGAAACGAAGTACAGTAATATATGGAAAAAAATGAAGATTTAAAGCAACTAATTCAATGTTTACTTGTAGATTATCAGAAGATCAAGTTGAATCTAAATACTAATCTGCACTCATCAAGGTAAAGGAACCTTCCCATATCTTGTTTGCTTCCCCTTTCTCCTTATCATAAACTACAAACACCTGGATCCAAGAGTGGCATGGGGAGAAAAGAACTCAAGAATATCTTAACAAAATATTTATTCTGGGACACACAGGAATCGAAAAGCACTACCAACTATTAGACCCGTAGAATCTGAAAATTTCACCATAGATATCTCTATATTAAGAGGCCTACCTTCAGGAATCTGGCTTGGATCGTCTCCGCAAGAGAAACAAGACTTCATTAATATTCTGGTCATTGACCCACCTGCCACAGATAAACCTGTCAATGATCAGTTAAAAAGCATGCAGAAAAGACTAATATGCAAAGGAGTTTAAGAAAGCAACATTTCACATCCCATGATCCTAATACTCACTTCACTCTCTTGCCTACACACGTATATGTTGACTTGATTATACAGACAGACTGTTAATATTCTGACTTTTAACCTCAGGGTGACTACCATTTCTTTCAATATGTCTCGAGTCTCGACCAGTTTAAATACCACATAGAAATCAGAAAAGCATGCAGCATGTTAAGTAAGATAGAAAGAACTCCTAACTCACTTGCTAATGTCATGCAGGAATCCATGTAACCTGAGAAGAAAAAAACCTAGAAGCTAAAACAATTTAAGGAAGACGTGGAAACAATGAAACTATTAAAATGCATTTATGTGCAGTATCTATCTGGTATGATAGAGAAAGAGAGATGACCTACTTTCTTTCCCTGGAAAAATTGGACGGAAATGGAATTTGTTCGCCTCTAGCATGCGTGGAACTTCTAGTCCTGATTCAGATGCTTTTATGAAGAGATATTCAATATCTTTTATGCTCAAAAAGAAGTCCTTGGGTGCAATCTTATTCTCAACGTCATTTTCTTTTACTGGAGTCTTCAAGTCATTATCATCAGCAGGTCCTGAAGGTGCAGCTCTTAGAGGGGACAAATCAGGTGACTTGTTTTTCTCCCCATTCAGAGACTTGGCTTCTGACTCTACACTCCTCGCAGAGGTTATGTCAGGTGAGACACTATTGCTAGCATGATCAGTTGTTCTATTGACATTTTTAAAACTTCGGACCAGTGGTTCTGCGGACGGCTCGTCAAATTCATCATCCGATACATGTGATCCATCCCTTCCAGGTGAAGAAAAATGTTCTTCTTCATCTTCTGATGCAGAAATTCTATCCTCATCTCCATGATGCCTATTGACATGTCCATTCTCTGCCCTTCCATCTTGCGAAGTCAAATGATTATGAATATCATGGCCAAGACCAAAATAGTCCCACGGTGGAGTTTCAGAAGGGGAAGGAGGGATTTCAAAAGGTGATGCTTCAGGCCTCTCTGTGGAACGAGGCGTGGAGTTCAGAGGTGTATTTGAAGTAACTGAAACAGTAACTGGAACAGAAGGTTTTTCTTCAACTTTCCTAGAAAATGAACCTCTAAATTTCATGTGATTAGCATGGTATCGACTTGAGGTTGGAGGTGAAGGAGACGGAAGGATATTCTCAGTTACATCTACATGATGTGCGATGGATCGAGATGAGAATGAAAAATGGGAAAGAGACTTTTCAGTTAATGCAAGCAACTCAGGGGTTGCACTAGTTGAAGTGTAGATTGAGGATTCAATTGGAGCCTCAGGTTCAGCAAATCTCCTTAAAACAGTTCCAGTAATTTTTAGAGACTCAATATAAGCAATATGAGTCGCTGCTAGATTACACCGTCCATCAAGAGCTTGCCTTACAAACTTCTTCCGTTCACGACAAAGCTGCAAGGCTTTATCTTCCTCTAATTTAGAGTTTGCTGCCCCCATCAAATCATTCCAGGGTTGAAACTTGTTTCACTTTCCAGAAAAGTTAGAAAAGTTACTTAAATCCTGATTGAAAAACATGGAAAATAATTAATTTGAAAAGAGACGATGCATGATCAAATTACATGAGGGCAAAAATAACCAGGAAACCAACTCCAGCATTTGGCAAGGGTTGGAAAGAAGTCATAAGGAAGTTTGGAAACCAGATCAGTTATGAGCAACCTAACTCTCAAGAAAAAACACATACAAGGTAAACAATTAACTGTTCACTAAGTACCTAAATTGGTTTTTCCAAATAGTACATTAGGATGCATGGGAATTTTGAGTTCAACGGTTTGGACTTGACGCAAGGCATTGTCAATTTGGATAAGGAAAAATGGTTTTAATTGCATGGCTTATAAACAAGATATTTTCATCATTTTCATTTTGAAGCTTTAAATTTCAATTCTATGTACAGTTTCCATTTTCAGAATAAATGTAAAAAACAGCTCATGTTCTTTCTCCCCATTGACGGCAACTACTTTTAGCACACATATAGACCGAAAGAGCAGATACCACAATCATTGATTCCACATGCTGCAAGTATCAAAGCACATTAAAGAATTCAAAAGGGAATACATTTGCTGAATCAGCAAAAAAGGAAAAGCTACAAGAATAAAATCTTAAACACTAACATAGAAATTCATCCTCCAAACCATGTCTGAAAGCTCTAGGCGGCTACCCTTTTCACACTTCACAACTGAGCACATTATGCAATTCTCAATTAAAAACATCAGATACTATAAGAGATACCATGAAAATCTGTGAGATATGATCAAAACGAAAATTTCAGATCATGCCGAAGTGTGAAAAAAGTTAAAACATGGCTTATCAACTATGTTGCTCGGACTCTTCAAAGTGGTAGCAGGTGCGTGTGGAATTCTCCAAAAGTAGTGTATTTTCGGAGAATCCGACATGGGTGCAGCATTGAAAGTGAAAAGTCTGCGCAACTTAGCTTATTAAGACATTCAACGGAAAATATACAACCACTTCTTTGAAAAAGTTAACATTAGCCAAAAAAAAAACTTCAAAACTACCCCTTGCAGCAACTTAATCCTGCTAACTCAGGCTTCACAAACATGCCAAATTCAGATGATTAAAAATTCAAATTCATGGATCTGATCAATTTAATTCAGATGATTAAACATCACAAATCATAGACAAAGGGTTGTATTAATAAATAAATGCAGTTTCCTATTACCACAGATTCATCATCATAGCAACCCAATCTAATAAAAGTTTACACAAAATATCCAAACATAATCTAACTAAAAGAAGAACCAAAAACTTGCCCAATAAAACCAGAACAATTAAAAGAATTGCCAAAAAGGGATCATTAATCTCCAAAGCAAGAACAGATTACAAAAATCCAATCTTTAAAATTCACAGATTTATGAAACTTCACAACTGCATTACAGAATCCAATCTAACCCCACCCAAGTAAAGAACCAATCAATCAATCACAACAAAGAAACATAACTCACTAACCATATTGAGGATGTGAATAGTAAGTAGTAACAACCAAAATTAGATCAGTAATCTCCAAATTAAGAAAACTTGACAAGTTAAGATCAGTACTTCACAACAATTGAATACAATTCAATCCAACCCCAAATCAAATACACCTCCCCCCACCCCAGCCCCCTCCCAAAAAGAAAAAAACCACTATGCCAACAACTAAAAAAGATCAAAACTTGATAAGAAATTGAATGTTAAAGAACACCCAAATTAAACAAAAATCAAGAAAAAGAACAAATTCAATCAACAAAAAAATGCCAAAAGGGGTTGTGATTCTTTAAGTTAGGACAAATACCACAGAAACCAACTAAACCCATGACAACAACTGCAAAAAGCTCAAAACTTTATAAGAAATTGGATGTTACAAAGACCCCCCAAAAAGGAAAACCAACCAAAAATTGAGAAAAAGGCCAAAAGGGGTTGTGGGTCTTGAAGTCAAGACACTACCTGAATGACCAAACAAGCCAAAAACTCGAAATTGGTGAAATCTTGATGATGGTGCTTGATCCAGTTGACAGTATAAGAAGGAATAGAATGGAAACTGCAAAAGAAAGAGCAGAAATCCAAAAAAGATGAAATCTTTAGAGATTAGTGAAGTGAATAAGCAGTGTCAGAACAAGGGGGGGAGAAAGAGATTGGGATTAGAAAAATAGAATACATCCATGCAGAATAGAAAAAAAGGTTCAAGAAAGTAGACAAAAGGAGACTCACTATGTGTGTGTGAGAGAAATTTGTTTTGCTTAGCTGTAATCTCCACCTTTTTGTCAACACAACTTCATATTTTAACTATTTCTTTAACTTGAAAAAAAGAATACTTTCTTCTCTCTTTTATTTTTTAAAAAACTTTTTAATATAGTCTTTTTTTACTAATATTTTAAGCATGTTAGATATTTAGAATAGTAGTCCTTTTCTGATAACTATTTAGGGGACCAGATCCTCAATTTGCATGATTATCCTCTATTGGATCATAATTTATCGTATTATATTATATTATATTATATTATATTATATTATATTATTTAATAAATATAATTTAAATAAATATATTTATAATTTTAAATCATTATATTATATTATTTTCTTCATTTTATGTGACGCTCTTTTCTTTTTGGTTTATCTCAAAAAGAATGTCACTTTTCTCAAATTGAAAATAATTTAACTTTAAAATTCTTTTTTCACCCTTAATGAAATGATTCTCAGTCACACAAATATCTAAAAATAATTTTAAACCATAAGTTTCAAAAGTCTTTCTGTTTTTCTTAAATACTGTGTCAAGTCAAAGAGTGTCACATAAAATAAGACGGAGGGAATATAAATTTATAATTTGAATGATAAACTTATAAGAAAATCGAACATAGAGTAGAGTTGTTACAAAATAATCTGATAAAGAATAAAAAAATTATTAAATAATAAGTATATATGAAATAAGAAGAAAATATTAAGATAGTGATGCAATCGCGCCGTAACCTAACGATAAACTTAGATGATACGATGCAAAAAAAAAGGTAACATTCAAAATATGTATTATATATTAAATTAACAATATGATACGATGGGTAACAACCACCGAAACAAGGCGCTACTAAACAAGTTTCTTTTTCGCCAGCAATTGATTGTTATATTAGGAGTTATTTGATGGGATATATAAGAATAGTGATGAATACTGTGTATTAGTATGCTGAAATTAATTATGTTGATATTATTTTTTATTCAATATTTCACTGATTTAATTAAAGATAACATGCATTCTATAACTTTTTAAAGAAATATTTATTTATGGAAATAGAACCTGTATATTATTTAGCTTTGTACATGCTTAGAGGTAATTGTGTCTGTAGTCATGCTAAATTTCTAACACATGAATAATAACGTTGATGGCTGATGGCTCACCTTATACCCCTTTTGAAACGGATGAACTCGGTTGATCCAATCATTGCTAATACCATACTTAATATATTTTATGTTTATTATAAATAATAAATACATATAATTTTACACAAAAGTAATTTTATAAAACGTACTTATATTGTTATAATGATGGTTATTTTTGCTATAAAAAGGTAAAATATAAAATAAAGATGGAATTTTAAGATTGAATCCAATTAAATTTTTGTAACTAACTTCATTCAAAATTAATCTTGAATTAGATATTGTGTAAATTTGTAACGCATGTAAAAACCAATTTATGTCAACAACATTACCCCATTGCCTAAAAGGCTCCCGCCCGTTGCGGGATAAGGAGGGTAGGATGTACGCAGCTTGATCCATATATTTAAAACATAGATCGACTGTTTTCGAATAACCCATGATGAGCATTGAAAGGCATTGATTGACTGATACTTCACAGACAGTTCAAAGAGTCATATAGTAAATTTTTTACTCCATCCAACGCTGTGGAAATGTAAAAACCAATTTATGTCAGATTAACAAAATTAATTCTAGCTTTTATAACATTAAATCAATGGTGGAAAAAATAATTTAAATTTTCCTATTTTGTTTTTTTGTACTTCTTTCACATTTATTTCCTTTTCTATTTGTTGTTATTAGTAGTAATAATGCTTTACTTGTACGCAATGTAGAATAAATGTATTTTCTTGGCTAAAAAAGAAAAGATTCTAAAATAAGTGATGCTAATAGGACAATTTTAGGAGGTTGGGTATTATAAAAAAAAGTATTTTTAGAGAAAAAATCCCAAAAAAAAGACAAAAAAATATCATTTTCTCCCTTTCGATCTCATACGTCTATTTATAGTTGAAAAAAATAATTTATACTAAACATGATATATTATTTTATTTATATGGCCAGGTCAACTTCAATGCATAATAATAAATTTAGAAAAAATTGTTTTTTCGTTCAATTTATGTAAAAAAAAAAACGCGTGTTATATTCGTATAGTCGTGTTACTTTGATATATTATTAAAATTTTTCATACAAAATATTTATTTTACCCCTCTCAATCTCATACGTCTATTAACAGTTTGCATTAAAAAAATAATCTAAGCTAAAAATGACATATTATTTATAATTTTAGTTATATGATCCTAGCTTCACAAATAACTGCAAAGTTCAAATGTGTTAGATCGACTTTTGCATATAATAATAGATTTAGAGAAATTTAATTATTTTATCATCCAACTTATGTATATTTGTTTTTTTTTTTATTTTACTTTTATATTTGCAAGAGGGTGGTTTTGAGAGATACTCAGAGAAACAGAGGTACTAGGGGAAGTGATTAGACATGATATGACGAAACTTGATCTCACTGAGAACATGACCTTAGATAGAAAGAAGTGAAGGTCGCGAATTAGAGTAGCAGGCTAATGGTAGGATTAAGTTTTTTTATCATGTGTTCGCATTATCTGTCCTATTATGTGTTAGTTTTATCTTATTTACATACTGTCATGTACTATTCATTATTAGTCGCTCTTTCTGTTTCTATCCCTTCCTTTTTATCATATCTAGTTTTTTCTGCTTACGGGTTTTGAGATGAGGGTTCTCAAGGAACAGTCTCTCTACTTCTATGTTAGTGGTAAGGTATGCGTACATTCTATCCTCTCCAAACTCTATTTGTAGAATTTCACTGGATATATTGTTGTTGTTGTTACTTTTATGTTTTCGGAGACCTTTAATTTTTAAAAAATATAAACTACAACTTTTATGTTTGCCTTTATGGGATGAAAAGGATACAAATTAATTATACAATGTTTTAAGTCAAACAATCAAATGATGATGGATTGAACACCATAATACCATATGTGAAAAAATGTGATGTTTGTTTCATCAATTATTTCAAATTTCAGCCTATAAATCATAGTTAACTGTATTGTCAAAAAATAATACTAATAAATTAATCACGGTAACACACAAATTGAAAAGTTTTTTATTTTTTTCTACTAAATATAATCATATTAATGTTTCTTAATATAAGGTACTCCCACTATTTCAATTTACTTATATGGCAGTTTGCATCCTACGTAATGTTCTATATGTATTGTGCCACGTAGGACTCACGTTCTTCTTATTCAATTTTATATAAATTAAAATATCGACTTGCGCATACCAAAACTTGGAGAACATAATATAAATATGAAATGAGACAAGTTAAAGGACACATTTATGTATTATGCCGAAATGATATTATTTGATTTGACATGAACTATAGATGTTTGTGTCGTTATAAATTATTTCATTGAGAATAAAATAATTATTTTAAAAATAAATAATTATTGAATATAGGAATATGTCATTTTCGTGGGACTAACTAAAAAGTGAAGTACGCTAAATAGAGACAATAAGAAAACTATATGCGAGGTTTGGATATACGAAAAGATTGGAATAAAATTATTGAGAAGAACATGTTCATTCTTTGATTTTTTTTTTGTTCAAGTTGTTTCTGAGTTAAGGAGAGTAAATAAAAGTTATATTCAATTTTTGAATATATTTTTTCTGCACCAATAATCTAAAAGGTTAATATCAATATCTTAATATTAATTTGAATTGACATGAATCTCAATGACTATAAATAAAAGTTGACAATGATGAATTAAGTAAATACAAAATACATATATTTCACACACACAAAAAAATCATTTTATAAATTATTTATTTTAAATTTTAATCTAAAGTATCATATTTTATTCAAATCAATTAATAAAAATCCACTTTCATGTTTTATTGACAACACAAAAATGTTCTATTACATTATAAATTTTTATCCAAGAGTTATATCATTTCATAATATCATTTGAAAAAAAATTTATCATCCAATGAGAGTATATATTTAAAAAATATATTTTATATTTGATTATTCCTTAGGAAGAAAAGAAAAAAGGGGAAGGAAAGTTGCATTAAGTAGCTCTAGAAAGTTACTTTTATATTCTATAGTTTAATTAAAAGCTAAACTAGAAGAATCCAATAATATTTTAGGATGCACCACAACTTTTCAGATTTAACAAATGTAACCCTTCTTTTTCTACTTTTATTTTATGTCAACTTGACTTTTTTTTCATAATATAATAATCTCGTAAAAGTTTTTAAAAAAATTATTTTATTATCCATTCGATGTTAAATATTTTATAAATTTAAGTTTGTGCTGAAAAATTTTACTTGAGGGGAGATTTTTTTTTTTTTACTGATGACGAGTTCATTCTTTATTCTTCATATTCAAATTTGAGAACATACGTATGAATTTTTGATGAAGTGATTCCTTAATGTATAGAAAAAGTGTTGGCTAAATCATTCAACATTATGATCTTCTAATAATAAAATATTTCTATCGTTAATAGATTGTATTACATAAGATACTAATATCAAACGAAATTTTGCTTATCAATACGAATTAATTTTTCATTCAATGTCTGATACTCACGTTAAAATCTGACTAACTTCAGATTCACTAATGCTAAATTCAAATAGCATTAGAATGGTGAGAAACAAACATGTAATAAAGGAGAAGTCAATAATAAAGTATTCTTTTTAGATAATTTTAAAGTAATTTGCTTATCATTTGATGTGATAGTTGTAGTTGTTTCTTATATTATATTATATCAACATCTAATGTGGATGATAGTGTATCATTTTCAATTGCTTTTTATGTATAAGAAAATGAAAGAGAAGGTCAAACAAATTATGGATTGTGGGGTTTCTCACAAATATAGGTCAACAATTTTTTTATTTTGATATTGGGCAACATTTATATAAGTTATGGTGCCAAAATTTTGATGTGTTACTAAGGTTTTAGTTACAATTTTGCTTATGCTACCCTAAGTTTTTAATTAGGGGAAAATACCTAATGAGATAATATTTTTATCACATTTATTAATTTTCTTTATATTTTGAAGTAATTATATACTATTTCACTATTTAATATTTTATACTAAATTTCAAATCAGATACTTTATAAGTATTTTTGCTATTAGGTAAACTTTAAATACAAGTATCAGGGAGAGAGACTAGCAAAAGAGGTGAGAAAAGAGGTTAATCCAAATATATGTGAATCACACTAAATATATATACTTGAGATACCAAATACATTTTGAAATACAAATACATAAGGAGAGAGGCGAGCGAGAGAGGGAGAAAGGGAGGAAATAGGCAAGCGATAGAGGAGAGAGACAAACAAGAGAGTACATGTACTTCATATATATGAGATCCAGTTGGATACAGTGCATCTGAAATAAATTGTACCTAATTTGATTTCATGTATACATATATCTGGTAGCACCACAATATACATGTGATCTATTTGGATATAATGTATTTGAAATAAATTACACCTAATTTTAATTTTATTTATCCAAGATACACATAACTAAGCACTAGATATACGTAATTAGGTCTTAAACTAGTGAGATTTGCATAAGTTCCCCTAATTTATTTTATTTTTTAATATATGGGTTGTGGGCTTCTTTACACCTAAGCCCAATTAGCTTTACCTACAGCCCAAATTCCATTTTCCAAAAAACAAGCCATTTACTCTTTGTCCACATCTGAGTCGCCGGTCGCCGGTTGCCGCCTGAATCCGCTCATCCGTCGTCCTCGCCGTACTCACGTGAGCTTCATCGTTATTCTTTGATTTTTTTTATTTTTGTTCATAAAAAACGAATTGAATTAATTTATGCATATATATGTAATATATTCTGTCAATTGATTAAGGATCTGTAGCTCGATTTCTCGATATTGATGATGAACTATTTGACATTATTCATCTATTTATCCTAAAAATGAAAGAGCAACGTATAATGAGCTCGAAGTGAAGTAAAAAATTCTGAAGTAAATTCACAAAGGTCTTAGTACAGTATACAGAAATGATCAATTTGTAGTTTTATTTTATATGATTGTATCCACGTTTGGGTGTGATTTGGTGGTAAATTGGTATGGCATCCGATCCAATTTGCATGCAGCTCGACTAATTACATGAGTTACCTGCACTGGGTAATTGTGTCCGTCAAGACTTTGGGATGTGGGAAGACAGCCTTGGTGTAACTTGCCTTCGTGTGGGTTCAAACCTTGGAAGCAACCTCGGGTAGTTGGTCGGGTCCTTCCCTGGACTCTGCACATAGCAGGAGCTTCAGTGCATTGAATTTGCCCTTTTTTAAGACTTTGGCGAGTGAGGAAAAATCGCGTAGTGTTTTTGTCTTTGTTGGGAATTGGACTTGAGACCTCATGATTTTCGACCTGCTTTATTGACCGTCAGACTGCAACCTTGGGTGCAGTTATGCACTTGTTAACTTGCTTCTCATTCATGTCTGAAGTATTTTGATTTGTTCTTTGTTATTGTTAGTGTTATTACTATATAATTAGGAAATGGAATTAGAGTTGTGCATAGTATATACACTTGCTTCTCATCCACGCCTGAAACTATTTGGAAATGGAATTAGAGTTTCCGATCATCCCTCTCGATCATAATTGGTGTCGAGTCTGCTACGAGAGGCACTTATAGTCCGTTAAAGCACTAGACCAGGGGTGAACCCACAGGGGAAAGAAGAGGAAGCTTCCTAAAAAGACTCGTTTGGCTCGAGCTTGGAAACCAAACAAAGAGCATTTGAAGCACCATTTCATTTTATGCTATAACCAGAAGATGAGGTTTTCTTTCTTTAGATTATATGACCTTACTGTTGTGTTTTGGTTTTTGCAGGTTGTTGAAAGAGGGATCAGTACTGTTTGCTAGAATTCAGAAATAAGTTTGATGATTTCGCAACTGAGGCAGCATTTGCCTGCTGTACTCTCAAAACAGTCTGTTCGATCCAAGGTGGCTGGCTCCTATTTAGTTACCTCAACTGTTTTTACTCGACACTTCTCTCAGCAAGTAGAGATTAACCAGAGAAAGCTTTCAGCCTATATTATGATCCTGCTACCTTTGATCCTACTGAGCATCGTAGTCCTCCATCAGAAAGAGTATGGAAGCTCGTTGATGAAGTATCAGGACTCACCCTGGTCGAAGTTGCAGAAGTGTCTTCGATTATTATGAAGAGGTTGGGCATGACAGAGCGACCAACACTTGGAGTAATGAAGGCAGGGGCTGCTGGATTGGCAGCAGCTATGAAGGGACCAGAAGCAGCAGCGAAGGAGGAAAAGAAACCCGAGAAAACTGTTTTTGAAGTCTGCTCAAAAGATAAAGATAATCAAAGAGGTCCGCGGTTTTACTGATTTGGGACTCAAGGACGCGAAGGACTTAGTCGAGAAGACTCCAGCTGTTTTCAAGAAGAGAGTATCCAAGGAAGAAGCGGAACAAATAATTGACAAGATGAAAGCTGTTGGAGCAAAAGTTGTTATGGAATGATAAATCTTTGGTTTGATATCAGATTCTGGGTCTTCCTATGTTGCTTGGGTCCTTTCACCAACCGCACGAACCTCAAGATGACAAAGACTGGCTCTCTTCGAGAAAAAAGGAGAGACGATGAGGATCAAAGACTCGTACAACATATGCACCTCTTCAGGAACGAAAAAAAAGGATCGTCTTCTATTGGTATTTTGGCCTTAAACTCCTCAATACTATATCATATCTTTTTTTTGATGACTGAATGTGTTTCTATGGTCCAAATTCATAAACAAACAGGACAGACGAGTGATAGATGGCCGAGGGGCCCATGGGCGTAAGGGAATAGATTGTAGCTGGGTGCAAGTAGGCCGTAATGTGTAGACAAGGAAAAACGTAAATTGCCTAGGCTGAAACTTAATATGGATAAATAGTTATAATTTACATAATTACACATCATAACTTCAATTATATGATCCGGAGGGGAGGAGAGAGGCGAGCGAGATCAAGAGAGGGAGAGTGATGAATTGTATATGTATATTGTCAAATTATATGTGTATATTTGTCAAATAATTGTAGATGTGTGACTAATATACATATGTATTGGTATATCTAGCAAGCGAAATTGGGAGAGGGAGGAGAGAGATGAGCAAGATCGAGAGAGGACAAAGAGTGGAGAGAGGCGAATTGCTTATGTATATCTATTGAAGTGAGAGAAAATAACAACAAAACCTTAACTATATTTGTAAATTGCAATTTTTTCAAATTATAGTTGTATAATGTAAATATATATCATATATCTACCTAGTGACATTATTTTAAGTTTTAAAGCAAAAAGAAAATAAAAATGGACATCCAATAATCTAATCAACAAAATACTAGTGAAAAAATAACAAATTGAATTAAACTGCAACTAGTTTATACAAATTTGGGACAACAATTTTTCCAATGTTTAAAAATGATCTTACTCAAATATTAAGTTTTAAAGTCATAATTACGTAAAAAGATGCAGAATTATAGCACATGCCACAACAATTAAAGATTGAGAACTCCAAAACCACCCTTGTAGTACAAAATCCTGAGGAAAATAAAAATAAAAATGAATATAAGTACATAATAGTAGAGAAAAATAAATTCAATATTAAGAAGGTCGAAGATTATATTAAAGATTGAGTTTTAATCCTGAATTCGTCCTAATTCTGGACTAGGTAGGTCAATAACTTCGAATACCAAATATATAATGTCAAATAAAAGCCATTATTTGAAGTTTCTTGATTTTACACCACAATTGAATTTGTCTCTGATCTAAATTAATCAGATCAGTAAATTTCAAATATCGAAAAAGAGGATTTTTCAAAAAGAGCAAATATTTGAAACATAATAAGGCAAACAATAGCAATAGATTGCCACTATTACGATTTATAGCTCGAGAGAGGCAAACGAGCTCGAGAAAGGCGAATTGTATATGAATATTTATCAAAGCGTATATGTATATTTATCAAATAATTAAATATATGTAACTGATATACCTATATATATATATCTGGCAAGCGAGATTGGGAGAGAGATGAGAGAGGCAGTAAGATTGGGAGAGGGGCAAGTGAGAAAGTGTAGAGAGTGGAGAGGGGAACTTTATATTTATATCTATTGAATTGAATATGTATATGTCAAATAATTATATATGTACCACTAATACACATATTATCTGGCAAAAGATTGGAGGGAGAGAGGAGAGAGAGTATCAATAAAATCCTAACTATAACTATAAATTTAAAACTATAACTATAAAATTAAAACTATAATGGTGTAATGTAAATACATATTATTTGTTTGTCTAATTGCGTAACTTGAAGACAGACATACATACCTTTGATGATGCAGAAGAAGGCACAAGTCCTTTAAATCCAACATCATAAGCAATACTTCCATCAGCTTTAAATAATCCAAAATTTCTCTCTGAAGTTGGGCCAGGTTTCAAATTTTCATTAAACAATGCAAAAACATAACCTTTAGCCACCATTTTAGGCCTATAAGGTGTACCTTTCTTCAACATTAACCTTTTACGCAAATTAAAATTATACGTTCTGGCGTTGTTAGGGGTTGCACCTGGTTCATTATCGTCCCCTTTGGATGCCCAACCGGTCTCCGACACGATAACTTGCATCTTCGTGTACCCTACTTTCTCTAATGCAACATATGTTGAATCAACCATTGCATCAAACATGTTGTCATAATGCAGCTGTGTCTTAGGATCAACAATCCCTTTGTTTGGTTGGAATAAAGCATAGTTTATGTCAATATGTGAAGGGTCAAATTTATAGGCCAAAAATGGATATGCATTTATGTAAAAAGGTGACCCAACTCTATTGAAAAAATGCAATAGTGGCCCTAAATATGGCATCATACTTTCTTTAAATGTGCCATTTGAAGGGGGGTATGTGCTGCTAAAAATTGCCTCGGAATGCGGGGTCGAAACCTCGATCGTGTCGTGTAGGTGCAACCTCCTCAGTGCACGGTACACACTTCTAACCGCGGGCACTAATGCTTCTGCTATACTGGCATCACCTCCTAGTATCTCATTTCCTACCGCGATACCTTTGATAGAGGCATCGGGGAGGTATGGTTTTAGGTTAACTTGTATCCATTCGAGAGCTATTGATCCGTTCCGACTAATGTCTTTTAGTAATTCATTGGGAACACAAACCGAGATCTCGATCCCCGAGCCACTAAAGGCTCTTAGAACTCGGGGATCCGCGTCGTAGATTCTGATGTTCTTGATCTTGTTTCTCCTCAGAAGTTTTAAGACATCTTCAGGCGCTGGGATGTTGTTGGAAATTTTTCCATAATTTACCCCAAATGTGCCTGTGAATGCATGCACTACTATTGAACCTGCCCAACAACAACAAGAAGGAAATTAAAAGGGGAAAACGTAGACGATGCACAAAACATCTCGCGTTAGCAGTGTCAGGGGAACGGTTGTATCCTAATCCAAACATTAGTGACTACTTTGTCAACTCAAACATATATCATCAAGAGACTATCAAAGAAAAACTTTCAAGTAATTTAGAATGATTAAGTTGTTAAAAGAACATACCATTAAAGAGAAGAATGAAGCATAGGAAGATGAATGATGAATTGGCCATAATCTTGAGATGATTAATAATAACTAAATGTTTATAAATGGATAATATTAATTTTCTTATTTGCTAGGTTTGTTATAATATAATTAGTAGTAACATAGAAATGGCACCAATATACACAAAACCAAAATAAAGATTCCAAACCTTAGTTTAAAGATGAAGGGCATGAACAAGGCAAGTTATGGTTTCTTTTGGAATTATACCAAACAAAAAACATGTTTGATTTTTCTAAGGTATTAGAATTTATTCCTACCTTTTGCATTCAGCCTTTCCTTATACCTGGGGTGGGCCCCTTTTTTTCATTTTTCGTCCGGTGTTCAGTACCTGCTTCTGGATCCGGATCTGAATAATCCAAATTCACACTAAGTCACTTTTAGCACAAAACGCTACCTACAAAAGACGATCTCATTCGCAGGATTCAAATTCAAAACTTTTGATCAAGGATAAAGTGATACTTACCACTTATATTTTTGAGCTTTTTTGCTTCTGTAAGATAAATTTTGAGTCAACTTGCACGGTACTTACTATCTCCACTATTGTCTTTTTCGAGTATTTTGCTAATTCTAATATTTTTCTTGCAGAATTGACATTGCTCTTCGTTCTGGCCGATATTTCATAGCTATTGTTTCTTATTCATTTGGGGCTGATACTTTTGAGCCACGAGTCTCTCGAAAACTTCTATATCTCCACGAAGTAGTGTTAAAGTCTACATACACTCTATCCTCCCTAAAATCTACTTGTGAGACTTACTAGGTATATTATTGTTATCTCCACTATTACGAGTATCAAATAACTCGATCTACCCATTGACCTGTAAAATTTTCATCCACTTAATTTTAATTTATTTATCTTTCATTATTATTTTTTGAGGGTATGTTTGATCACAAGGGAAACTATTCAATCTCCCTATTTTATCTGCTATGTCAAAAATAAATTCAAAAAAGAAAAGAAGAAAACTTAATAGATGAAGCAAAATGCCACTGGTTACTCTATACGTGCCACACTGAGAATTGTTGAACAGAAAGTCATAAACTTGAGCACATATTAATTGTACAACTTGAACAATAAAGAGTGTATTTGTACATCGGGAAAGGCCGTACAACAAGGGGTATAATGTAGGCAGCCTATCATAACGTAAGTATTAGTGACTGATTCCACAGCTTATACCCATGACTTACAACAAATTTACTCTTGCTCCAAGGCTTCTCTTCCTTTTCTTGAGGTAAATATGCACCAAAATTCTAAGCTTCAGAAAACATATATGTAGGGTAAAAGAATGATCCTCTTATAGCACAATGAGTTTTCTGTGCACATGGCCTCCTGCAGAACCTGCTTCATGATCGTGATCGTGAAAAATAAGGGTCAAAATACCAACCAAACTTAGCACTGAACCAACAAGGAGCTTGTCATAGCGTTCCACCCAGTGGAACTTGAGTTGACTTGCACCGTAAAATGATAGAGCCACCAAAGAGGTCATCACAGTTATGGTACTGCAAGTAAAGTATAAATTAATGTTAAGCATCCAGAAATTTTGGATAAATCAAAAGAAGCTCAGCACTGAGAAGGTAGTTGGCAAATCTAATGAGAATTATATGAGCATCTTGACGGTGGAGCTACACAGATAATCTCGTCTCCTAGGAACAATTTACATACCACGAAATCAGACAAGCGGGAACAGAACTTTCATTGTAAGGAAGTTCAATACAGGAGGCCGAAATGTAGTAGTTCCAGATCTAAAATTCTAACAGAGGTACTATTAGAAAGTTTACAACCTCTTGCAGCAGACTGGCCCAAAAGGATTTTCCTGTTGGATGAAGGAGAAAACTTAAAATAATAGCACCCCCGCAAATAAAGAGAAGCACAGCTCCTAGCAAGATGCAGTCACCACTTTCACAGTCTATGACATCAAATACTAGTTGATGATGTGCATTAAATTAAGTTTATATAACCTAAACGACACTGAAATGGCAAAAAGAGCGCAGTTTGGTGCACTGAGCTCCTACTATGTGCGGAATCAGGAAGGAAATTTAATAAGACATAAAGCTACAAATATTATTATTCAGATATGGGATAAAGAAATAACATTAAC
>JAOTQR010000109.1:1066865-1078522 GCA_025774065.1 Solanum ossicruentum | reverse complement strand
AGAGTTAAAATATTATATCACATATACAAAATTAAAATTTATAATATAATTACTTTGCTTCTTTATCTGTTTAATTTTCAATTAGATTTTGAGTCTTCTTAATAAAAATTTTAATTCCGTGAAAGAAAAATTGGAGAAATTTCAGATTCATTAGGAGATTGAGAAGAGAATTGATGATGTGACCTACATGCTAATTTTATCGCGAGTGATGTCTTTTGTTTATCCTATTTTTCATGTCTCATTATTACGAGAAATCAATTTGCATTATATTATCCTCGTAGATAATGCGAGAGTGATAGTGCACCGGAGCAATAATATTGCCTTGAAGCAGGAGCATTTATAAATATTGAAATTTTGTAGGACTCAACAAAATTACTTTTACTTTAGTTAAGATTTCTTGGAGGCTACTCTACCCTAAACCCTAAAAAGGCATCTCAAATATCTCATAGAGAAATCAAAATATGACTTAAAGAGGTTTAAATCATCCTACGTTTGAGAAATACACCATTAACGATTCTCGAATCTTGGAGAAATCTTATGAAAAAAGAATCAAATGAGAAACAGATTTGTACTCACATGTTTATCAATAAAAATTATATTTTTTCATATTTTATCTGCGATTGTAATTTATTTTTCATTACTTTAAAATTTGTTGCAAACAAATATATTGAATCAAGTATGACGTACAGTTACTAATTTTTCTACCTTCAATGAAAAACTTAGATACAAACATAAACATATTATTTATCTTAATCTCATTTAATATTTATTACCTTAATCTTGAATATGTATAAATAAAAACTTAAGTTTGTATAAAATCAAACATACAGGCAAATGCATCCCACATGATACATACAAATCTGGTCGAGAATTGCCTACTAGAATACACATGTCTATCTGTCTAACTTTATACAAATTTACATATCTATTTATAAACAACCAAAATTAAAAGGTATAAATATAACTAACGTCAAAATTAAAATATATTTATATATTATGTCAAAAATTTATTATATTATAGTTAAATAAATATTTTACAACATATTTTCTACTCTGTTATAAATTATAAATCTCTGTTTTTCCCATTTCTCCAATTTTCCCCCCAACTTCATCTTTTCGCGAATTCCTCTCTTTTTCGAATCCTCAATCATGACAACCACGGCGGCGCAGATTCCCGGAAATCCTATCAAAACCCTAGTTCAGTCACCGGAGCCGAATGCGAATCCCACCGCTGTTTCCGAAGCTCCGTCTCATGATTCCGCAAAAGACTCATTGAAATCACCACCGTCTGACGGCGCCAAGGACCAAGCGAAGTTGGATTCGCCGGCGGATGGACGTGGTAAGGATACTGATATACAGAAGAAGATGAAGCGAGCAGAGCGATTCGGAACGACGTTGCAGCTTACCGAAGAGGAGAAGCGAAACACTCGAGCTGAGAGGTAAATATTTTTGTATTTAAATTTTGTTGCTTGCGGTTTTAGGGTTTGGTATTTGGCTTAAGACGAATAGAAATAACTTCAAAAAAATGATAAATTATGTACCTTTGTGAATGCCGGAGTTGATATAGATGATTCGTTTTAGTTTGAGATTAGTTGTTTGGTTAGCTTTAGATTTTATATCTGTCTTAGAAATACTGAAATATCTACTAGTATTCCATAGGATGGGCACGGACAAAATGATTTCTTTTCTTCTGTTCTAGCCTTGGTGGATAGAGTTATCCATTACGTGGCATTTTGTGGATTAGTTGCGGTGCGTCCAAATTGGCCCAGATACCATGGTTATCAATAGAAAATTGGGCATGAATAGAGTGTTGTGATTATCTATAGCTGATTCTGCTAGTTTGGGGTTGAGGTGGAGTTGATTGGTTGTTAAAAAGTTGAATTTCACAACCTGTTCAAAAAAAAGATTCCTAGACATTGAGGGTTAGTTGACTGGTTGGTAAGCTTTAGCGCTTTTCTCTAGTTGTGTTTGTTTCCACAATTTGCTAGGCATAGTAGCTGAACACTTCCTTTGGGTTTCTAGACAATGGTGTTGAGCATATCATTTGCTTTACATTTACAACTGTAGAAACAATTATTTAAAGCTATTTTCTTTTTAAGTATAGGTGGGCTAACTTTGTGTCACAGCTTCAAAATAGAGAAGTAGCAGTTTAGGTTTTATATGAACTACAAGAAACCGTGTCACAAAGGGGTCATATCCCAAACAGCTCAGAACTCGTGCTGGGACGGTGGTTAAAATTTCCCTTTGTTTTTCTAGTCTAGTGAGGTAGTTAACTCTTAGAAACATTGTGTTGTGTAATCTGAAATGGGTGTCACCCAAGCAGAATGGATTAAAGCAGCTGTGCATTCCCTTCCTTTCTTAGTAGGATTGAAAGTTGGAAGGCTAAATAGTGTCTTTTGGATTTATGGATCCTTTATATAATTGTTGGAATTCAAAATTTTCCAGCATGGGAATCCTCAACTTTTCATCTAACTTTCCAGCTACCATTCAGATGATCTCCAAAACTTACATAGTCCACAAGCATATCGTGTGTCTGTAAGAAATGGGATACTCAAGGGCCATCTGCAGACATTAAACTCATACAAGGATCTATGTTAAGTTGTTCTTACCCCTCCCCTTTTGTTGGACTGTTTTGTGTCAGGTTTGGCACTGGATCTGCAGCTCAGGGTTCAGATGCTTTGAAGAAAGCTGAAGAGCAGAAGAGGAAAGCTAGGGCTGAGAGGTAGGTGTCCTCTGTATTTGGGCTATTGCCAGCTTGGTACTTTACTTGTTTATGAGTTTGTTGATAGTTTTTGGTCCTGTCAGGTTTGGGCTTAGCCAATCTGATATTGCTGATGAGAAAGCTAGGAAGAAAGCTAGGATGGCAAGGTTCGCACCTCCCGCGAAGGCTGATCCTGTTGAGGAAGATAAAAGGAAAGCTAGGGCCCTCAGGTTACAATGAGACCTTTTCACCTTTTTCTTTATGTCAGCTGATGGTCTAATTTCAGCGTCACATTGGTTTATGACTTTGGCTGATGGTGTTATTTGACAGGTTTTCACAGTCTCAGTCTGGATCCCAATCACAAGAGAATGGCAAAGAAAAAAATGAGCAGGTTTCATTTTCTATACACTTTCTGAAGTTTTTGATTTGAAATGAATTGTAAAAAAGAAGTAATCAGTATGTGTTTGTTTGAATTTTTATGTGATCATATGTCCGCTATACATGTTTTGCCTTACCTTTACTTGTACAATTTTCTATTAACGATTGCATATATTCTTAACTCAGGTGACTGCTGCGGTGGAGAAGGCTGGAGGAGGAACCTGAACCATTCTCAAACTTACTACAACAGCAAGAGTTGCTTGTGATGTATAGTTCATTGTTGCTGCTTAATGGTTAGGAGTTCTGTTAAGAGTGACTAAACCCCCTAAGTTTTTGAATTACCTGTTTTTTGGAGTTCCTTTTTTAGTTTGGTAGGTTAGAAGTCTTAACATTTGCAAGTTCCCCAGTAGCAGGACCATTCTTCAACAAGGGGAAATTGGCTTTTGTTGTCTCCTAGGTTAGCCAGTAGTGTTAGAATACATGGACCACAACCTCCTTAGTGTCATTCTGTCAGAAGTGACCCATAAACAATATTTTAAATGGACTTAAAAAAGAAAAAGGACTTGTCTGATGATGAAACTACACTTGCATATTTCCTACTTGAAACCTTTGTTTTGATGACTTCATCATCAGGCTTCCTTTATCAATCTGCAACTGTTCTTTCACATCCTTGTGGTTTTTCCTTTCACCAAAAAGAGAAAATGTTGCATATCAAGGATTTACCAGTGTGAGCATTCATGACTTCTCCAAGACATAAATGTAGTACTGAAGATAGTTGATCTTAGAAGTCTACTCTTATCGGGATAGGTAGTGCACTATTTTGTTTAGATCCAGATAGCGCTTCATGACTTGTCAGTAGAAAGTTCATAGATTTTCATGACATCCTGGAGGCATCATATATTAATTCTAGTTTGGCCATATTGTTAGTGATATTCTTAGTTGGCCTTGCAAATAGGAAAGGTAAGACTAGTGTTTATTGCATTCATTAGTAAGGGCCCTCAATTTTGTTCAAGAAGAATTACCACTTGATTGCACTACATCTTTGCAGAGTTTTTGAATTGGAGAAATGGTTCTCTGTCACGTTGCTGCCCTTATGATGATGAAGTCATCAAATCCATATTTCTATAATATTTAAGCTGGTGTCTTTGGTTTTATTTACGTCTCCTTTTGACAAGGTTCAGTAGTGTAAAAACTATTTTCAAGTTTCCTGTTTCAGATTTTGATGTTATGGGTCATATGCAACAACAGATTAACGCTAAGGAGGTGTGTCCAAGTACCTAGGTATCCCTTTAGGCTGTAGTCAATAGATGTCCAAGTTAGTATAGAATGACCTTTGGAGGCAACTGGTTGCTATTTCGTGGTTGGTTATCGAAGTTCAAGAGGCAAGTGGGTAGTACTTTGGTCACTTGAATTGTGTAGACAGTAAATTTGTTGGTAACATTCTGAGTCTGTACTCTTAAAAAGTTTCAATGCGCTTGTGCTGACTTCATTTATTTACGTGCATATGAATTTGACGCTTGTTAAACGCGTGAAATCTTTATGGAGGTTACTTTAATTGATCACTAGTTACTGGTACTGCATTTTCAGTTATAGGGACTGTAAGCACTTGACATATTCTGATGAATTTCCCAATACAATTTCAACTGTACTGACATATTGTTGCTAAAGATTGTGGTTTTCTAAATCTAGCAAGTGCTTGTAGAGAATTTGCCTGATCAACTGAAATGAAACAAGCAATTGGGACGCACAAGGTACAATCACATTTTAATTTCAATCGTTGAGTTTGAGACCCTGAACAAATCATTCGCGATTAAGGCAGAGGAACGTAAAATCCAAGTCAAGTTAGTACTTGGCAAAACAACGATTTTTCTTATATACAAATTGCGAAAACTGCAGAACATAATGAAAGACTCCACTTCTTTTCGCATCTATAGGTGTTCTCACAAACTATCTCGTGTACCTTTGTTTACGTTGCTTGGTAACACGAGACTCTTGTGCACGTTACATTGTTCAGGAAGGAATGATCAATCGATAATCTAGGAAGATACAAACACATAACAAATAACTTACAAGCCTAAAAACCATAAGGAAACTGGAGAAAAGCTGCAAGAAATTCGAGGCCTCATAAAAGACAGCTCTCTTTTTTTCAAGTGGATTGACTGGAGTGGAATCCGTAGTCTTGGGATCTATCGTTTGGGAGAGGCAGGCGTACCACCTCCTCCTCTAATGGAAAGTGTCGGACTGTGAGACGAGCTTCTACTCATGGAATAGGGATCTAGAAATACAACCACAACTGTGATATCATCGTGGAAATGCCTCCTTACACCTCGTTCAATCTTCTTCAGGTCTGAATATCTCATCTCTCTTTTCTTAGCTGCTACTCGAAGAGCAGCTTTGATTAATCTCCGTGCAATACCCTGGTCCAACAGTAAGAATAACACACACCTGAGTTAAAAATGTCATTCACCCCTGACGTTGAAGAACAACAAGACATCACTTAAGTCGAGCAACAAAGGGTTCATTTCCCTCTTAACACAGAGCTTACCCCTACGTTAGAGGTAGAGAGGCCGTTTCCCCAGACCCTTGGCTCAAGGCTCTACAGAGAGTTATATAACAACACCACACTCAATGTAGTCCCACTAAGTAGGATCTGGGGAGGGTAGGATATACGCAGACGTTACCCCTATGTTGCAGCTAGAGAGACTGTTTCCAAGAGACTCTCGGCTCAAGACTCTTTAGATAGCTATATAAAAGACATCCTATTATCAGAATTTGAAAGCTTACATTTCGGGGTTGCCTGTGGACTATATCAACAGCCTCCTGGTTGCTAAGATGTTCCCAGAGACCATCTGAACCAAATATGAGGAACTGATCTTTGGAAGTCAATCTGTGAATGAAAATTGATGGCTCCGCACTGAGGATTGGCTTGGAGAAGGATTCGGGCAATATAAACTTTGGCAGAAGTGGTGCCTGATTGAACTCTGCCCTCTTAAGATAAGCATCACCAATCGACCTTGAAACCTGTCATGAGTATCACAAACGAACATCAACTCTTATGTCACACCATTAGTAAAATCTTTAAAGTTCCAACGACAATTGTCTCAAATCTCAACTTTTCATGTACCTAGACTACTTCCACGGAATACCTACCACCTCCCACTAGCATCAAGTACCAGTAATTCTGACTACCAAGGCACAAGATAAGGTTGCTTACTTGCAAAGATTTAAGAAAAAAAATCTCCTAACTGTAGATTCATATCTAGCGATAATCTCTACTCATAACATTATAACAATCACATAAGAACTCTAGCTAGCAATGACTAAAAGAATTTCTTTCTATTTGGGATGGTGCTCGGATAAAGCTCCAATGTTAGCTGCAAATAGTTTTCTTCTGTTTTTTCTAGTTGTACGCCTTCAGAGTAACTTAGATGATGCATATTTTAGGAAAACCAACATGAGATGGCCTAAAAATGTAACCTTAACGGATAATCACCTGTATGATACCCTTCACACGCCAAACTTTGTGTTTGAGAAGCACGATCTGTGAATCCTGAGGATGCAATGATCTCAGCTCATCCCTCACAGACTCATTATTAGCATTGTGCTCCATTGACAATTGAATAGCTGTTACACCCCTTGCAGCTTTCTCTGCTCTACCTAACACCACACGTGAATCTCCGGCATTGGCAATATATAGTAGTCCATTGCAGATTACACCCACCAAACAGCAAGATCCCACTGAAGCAAGTTGTGGTTTGTTAAACCATTGTTGCTTCACAAGAGACAGAAACTCCTCATCCGTTTTCAGAAAAGCTTTTCTTATAACATCCGCAGACATGTCTTGATGCTCCGTTGCAAATTCTGTTAATGAAGGAATGAAGGTAAATAGAAGCTAGTTTCGTTTATTATACTCGATGAATTCCAGAATATGAACCACATCAATATGAGTTTCCAGGAATAATTTTGAACATTTTTGGAGGACAATAGGATTTTTTCGACAAAGTTTCCAGGTAAATGCCACTCATTGTAAGGTTCAAAGCACAAAAGAGTTGGGATTCAGATCACGATACTTCAAAAATATATGGATCTAGAGATGGCACCATATATATATACCTCAAGAGTGCCTCTAATAGAGTGTTATTATTGCATGTATCAAAAGTTAGCTATTCTAATATTCTATCCAAAGAAGAAAACAGCAGGCTGAGATGTTCAAATCCGAAGACAGTTGCGTTTACATAACTAATAGAAGCAACCAACCAGATCTTTATAGCTTAAACTTTTATCGAACACTCCAAATAGACAACAAAATTGTAAGATCCTTAGTGTATTCAAGGTGGTAATAAAGCAATATCGTGTATAAATACCATACAACAAACAACAACAACATATCCAGTAAAATCCCACAAGTGGGGTCTGAGGAGGATAGAATGTACGCAGACCTTACCACTACCATAAAAGTAGAGAGGCTGTTTCCTGGGAGTGTATAAATACCATAAATTTGACAAAATAACCTGAAAGTTCTTTCTATATAGTATAATCACAAGGCAAAATCTTAGCGAACACCACATGTAGACACATTACATATTGTGGAAGGCATCATTTCAGCCAGCAGAGACCATTGCAAGATGGAAATACTTCGTTGTATAGAAAGTTGATTAGATTTTTGGGAGCTAAATGTACATGAATATACCATTTCCGTAAAGTTAAACATTCTTGGTGCACTATCAATGAAACATAGGACTTGTATCAAGAACTTCAAATTGCACAATCTGTAAAGTCTAAAGATCAGATCTATCGACCTGATTCATTTCTCGTGTTCATGTCAAAACTTAACCAGCATTGACATTCACAGCTCCTTTTCGAAAAGATCCTTATATTTGTCCAAATAGATCAATCAATTCAACATAACAGACTACGACGGCAACATGATATCAACAATCAAAATGACAATAACAGCATTTTTGTGCAACCAAAAAGGAACATGATAACCTTACTTTTAAGATTGGAGAACAAAGTGTTGTTAACGAAACGGGACGCCTCCGGTCCTCCATGTCCATCATAAACTCCAACAAATGTTCCATAAGGACCTGATTCAAGAGAACTCAGTGGACCTGATTCAAGCTGACTCTGATCCTCCATCAAATTATTGGCTTGTATTATTGCCATTGAAAATTCTCCATTTACATGAACCCCCAAATCCTTATACCACATTAAACCATCAACCCTACCCCTAGTATCCCCACCCCTCCCTACACCACCATCCCCCTCAACAGAAGGTTTCCAACAAGGTTTAACCATTTTCTTCCTTTTTTTTAGTATACAATTTCAATAAAATTACATGTAAGGTCTATCAATCACATAAACATATATTTATCCAAGAATCTTGATAAAGTCTGAGTCTTTTTACATAACTTATCCAAAAGAAGCAGAAAACAATATATTCATCAAAAACCCCAACCTCAAATCCAGTTTCTCCACAACCCCAATTCTTGATATTATAACCCCACAAGCAGAACAAGGCCTAGCCACCATTAATATGTAACAAACCTGCAAATGGAGGGTATGGGCTGAAAAAAGACCAAAACTTTTTGCCCCCAAAAACAAGAAAACAATACTTTTTATGTGAGTTCAGAGAATATGGTGGCAGTGGCTGTTCTTTGCATACCTTGAACCTGGTTGTTTCAATTTTTTTCTTGTGTGTGTTTGTGGACCTTAACATAAATATTATTGTATCAAATTCCAACTACAAGATTAGCTGTGAAAACCCATTAAAGATTGATGGTGACAGAGTTTGTTCCTGGATCAGAGGGATCAAACAGGGAATGGATAACAAAAAATAAAAATTGGGTTTTTGTTTGGAAGTTCTTGATCAGAGGATCTTTTGGAGAGGTGTCAGAGGGAGATCTCAGATTATGATGATACACAAAGACAAAAAATTTAGGGCAAGAAAAATCTTTTATATAGGTTGTTTGCTGTCAATTTATTTATTTTATTTATAGTAGAACCTCTTCCTATTTTCTCTCTTATTTATTGGCTCGGATGAGATTGATCCTCTCTTAGTCAGTGATCTCAGACTTCAATTTTGGGGATGAAAAGAATTCTTAATAAAGAGTGTTTCTTTCCAAATGAGATCCTATGCAATATGAATTCGGATATAATTAGACTTCAATGTGGATATCGAATATCGTATATCGTACATCGAATAAAAAAAAGTACTAATTGTGATCATGTGACTTTCTAGGACTTTCTTTTTCCTTATAAAATTTTTAAAATTTCAAGAACTCAATCCAATAATGAGTATATATGATTTATATTTGCTATTGTATTAGCTTTATATATTTATTTTAATATATTTTATTTGAGTTGAGGATATATCAAAAATTATTTTTCTATCTCTGGAATAAACTGTTTGTGGAGTTATATTGAATATGTTATTATTATTGATACTAATTTGAAATTGAGATGCAATAATTAAACGTACTTCTTAAAATAAACTCAAGAATTCCATCTAAGGGTGATAGTTGGGCAGGTTGGATCAAATTTGAGTGGGTCATACGTAAAGACCCAATTCAACTCGAATTTATTTGGATCAAAATGGGTTTAGTCAAACTGAGTTGAGTAATGGGTTATAGAACGGGTCAAAATTCAACTCGACCCAATTTTTTACTAAATTTTCCTTATTTTATTTGTTCTTTTTTAGTATTTTAGCACTTTTGTTCTTTTTTAATATTTTATTACTTAAATTGTTTTTTTCTTTATTCTGGCAAATATAAAATATATCAAATTAAAAAAATGTTTTAAAATAATTTTGATAACATCTCTCTCGAGTCAATCCAGGTTGCATATCAACCCAATTATCAATGGATTGAAATGAGTTGGATTGAGATCGGTTGAGCTAATAACCCGCCCAAACTTCAACGGGTAGGGCGGATTAGATGGATTGAGTTTAATTTTGCCACCTCTAATCCTATCCAATAATAACTATGTATGAGTTGTTCGTTAATGTATGTGTGTTTTGCATACTTATTTTGATATACTTTATTTGAGTTGAGGATCTGTTGAAATTCATCTCTTTACTTCTATAAAATAAGGTAAGACTGCATATAAATTATCGTCATCTCGCTTTAGAGATTAGATTGAGTATGTTATTATTGTTATATATACATACGTACTAATTTTAAGATTGAGACGTTGTTAATCATTTAAAAAAAACATTCAACAATGATAATAATTTATCCAGAACAACCTCATAAGTAGAGTTTCAAGAGAATAAGATGTATACAAATCTTATTTCTATCTTTGTTGAGTAGAAATATTATTTTTAATCGACCTTTATCTTTAAAAAAAATACACGTGATACAAGTCCGCAAGAATAAATATACTAAATAGTAAGATACAAATAAATAAAGCAACACATAATACGATATATAGGAGTATTAAAAAATAGTATTGTATATTAAAAGATACGAAACGAGGCAATTACACATTAAAGAATATTTTTTAATCTTCTTTAATATATTTTCAACCCATATTTTTATTATGTAAAAATATATAATTAATTAAGTGTTAAGTATTGGCATAAAAAAGTATACAATTTAGTCAAATAATGGAGTTCCAATTTTGTATCTATTTTTATTTTTTTCTTTAAATATAGTCACTATTTATTTATTTTTTTTATTTATGATGTTATGTAGGTCTGTTTGCTGTCAATATCTTTTTCTTCTTTTTAAATGTTTCAAGTAATTGTGGTCAAGTTGCTTTCTAGGCCTTTCTTTTTAATTTTTTATTTAATTCCAAGCACTCCATCCTAATAGATCAAATCAAAATTGATATAAAAGGGATATATAATAATTTTGATCTTCTTGCCATTATATATTTTAATCGTGTCTGAATAATTTTAATCTCGTTTTGCTGATTATGTTATTAAGTGGGAGTCAATCCCATCTTGTCTCGTATATCCTTGTTAGCTAATCAAGTCTTTTTTAGTATACTCACACATTTGTCTAATCATCCATAATATTTCACTACTTTCAGCTTTTGAACGTGCGGATTCTTGATTGAATAATATTTTATCCAATATATATAGACAGATAGATAAATAAATAGATAGATAAATAGATGATCTAATGAGCACTTTATAAAACTTACTTTTAACTCTTGGTGGAACTTTCTTATCATACATGACAAGATGTGAGCTTCTATTTTACCCAACTGCTCTAATAAGATAATATGTGACATCATCATCGATCTTAGATCATAAACTCAAGATATATGCTTGAAACTTCCTTTTTTTGGGATGACTCTCATTCAATATCTCACTTCCACATCCGCCTAATATAATGTGTCACTGTACTTGCACTTTAATATTCGATTTTAACCTTGATCAATCTTAAGTCGTCTGACACTAGGATTTGTCTATATCATTAGCTAATTTATTGTGAGTCTCGTCAATCAATACACTATGTCATATGTAGATAATAAAACTTTTCACATGTTATTCATGAACTATTGATTAATTAAATGCAAATATGAAGATTGCAATAATATTTATCTCACCACCTAAACAAAAAGAAAATGT
>JAOTQR010000109.1:1029035-1047860 GCA_025774065.1 Solanum ossicruentum | reverse complement strand
CGAATCAAGCAGTGTTCTTTGCACAATTGTAAGAGAGAACCACACAATGTGTAGTCAATATTAGTACAACTTTTGAGTCTATGGAGGAGGAGGAAGCTCTTAGAAGCTTCCCTTAGCATGGCTACGGGTGCTAGCTGATTTGATGAACCTCATTTTCTTGAATCATGGAAATCTCCATTATCAGATTTTGCTGTTTACAACTGGAATTTGAGCTCAGACTAAATCCGAATCTGTGTGGCGGACTCCTACATTTATTTTAGTTTCCCATCTATTTTCGGTACATACGTTGGAGCTCAACTAAATTTAAATCCGTATTAAAAATTTTATATTAATGAGTTTGACTAAATTCGAATTCACATAGAAAAAACTTACAATCGGGATGCTTCCTGCAAATGTGACTTAATATTTAAAAAAACTCAAACTTGAGGTATTTAATTAAAAATGAAGGTATTATTTTTTTCTATTCATGCATAGAAATATTTTAAAATAATTTTGAAGCTATCAAAAATATTTTAAATTGTAATTTGTAAGTCATGATAAATAAATATAAATTGATGTGATATTTAATATATTTGTTATGTTAGAATATTCACACACGTGATTGTTATAAATTCAATATTATAACCATACAGATTTTTGTTGCGTGCAAGTCTAATGTTTATGACTTTACGTTATATTTAATCTAAGATTAGATCATGTAATATTTGTATACATTCTATTCTTTTCAAATCATAATTATAAAATTATCAAATATATTATTATTACAACATTCATAAATTCAATCAAACCATCATGTCATATTAGTCACAAATTCATATTCTAATTACATAATTATGGTTTGAATAATTACATTTTGTAATTATAGTTATAACAATGTTTGTACAATTGACATAATATTTGTATAATTCGTTATACAATTCACAATTTATGTATAAAGTTTGCATATTTCGCTATGCAATTCGTGCATAATATTTATATAATTCGCTATACAATTCATACTATATGTCAGTATACAATTTGATTCATGCATAACTTATGTATAATCGCGTACAAGGTTAGTATTAATTGTGCAAATTATATAAAATTCAAACCACAAATACGTCTAGATATTTTTCACGAGTCATAATTAATTCAAATTATAATTATATTAGTTAATTAACAAGAATATATTTACCTATCTGCGTAACTTTTCTCTATTATCTTATAAAAGTGGGCTTATATAAAATGGGCCACTTCTTCAAATTCAAATCACCAGGCCGAATGCATCATATATGGGCCTATAGACATTTTGACCCGCCAATTTCAAACATCGCCGGAATAGCCGTCTCTGGTTCGCCGTCGATCTCTTTTACCGGTGACCTCATTGTAAGTTACCTCATTCTCTCTCTACAGATTCCATGCTTACAGAGTTTCTATCAGTTCCCTGCTCACACACCGTTAAAATGCTATATTTGTAGAGTACCAACAATGAATTGAGTTAAAGTCATAATATCTGAAGAATCACATATGAGCCGAATAAAGCAGAGTGGATATAGAGAACTCCATTTCGTTTGAGATTGATGCTTAGTTGAATGATTGTGGAATTCTTTCACAATGATAAAGATGTTAGGATCAACCCGGAGCTATGTCAATTATAGGATACAGTCTTGTTTCAACAATGAGCAGTCCAGTAATGATCATATAATCAATTTATGTAAGCAAAAGTTGTTTAAACAAGCTTTAGAGGCATTTGAGTTGTTAGAAAGGAGCACAACTTATAATTTGTATCCAAGCACGTATGCTCAACTAGTATCTGCGTGCTCATCCCTTAGATCCCTGCAGTATGCAAGAAAAGTTCATAGTCATATCTTAGCATCAAATTATCAGCCAGACATGATTTTTCAAAATCATTTGTTGAATATGTATGGTAAGTGCGGGTCGTTGAAGGATGCTCGAAAGGTGTTTGATGGAATGCTTGAGCGAAATTTGGTTTCTTGGACTTCGATAATTGCTGGGTATTCACAAAATGGTCAGGAGAATGAAGCGTTAAATCTTTACTTTCAAATGCGACGGTTTGGCCTTACACCTGACCAGTTTACATTTGGAAGCATAATCAAAACATGCTCAAATATGAATCAGGTGGAGTTGGGGAAGCAGTTGCATGGCCATGTCATTAAATCGGAACATGGTTCCCACCTTATTGCTCAGAATGCACTGATTGCGATGTATACAAAATTTAGTCAAATTAATGAGGCATGGACGGTATTCTCTCGTATTAAATCAAAGGATTTGATTTCATGGAGCTCAATGATTGCTGGATATTCACAGCTTGGTTATGAATTAGAAGCTCTGTCCTGCTTCAAGGAGATGCTTAATCAGGGGATTTACAAATTGAATGAATTTGTTTTTGGAAGCATTTTTAATGTCTGTAGAAGTCTTGCACAGGCAGAATATGGAAGGCAAATACATGGTTTAAGTATTAAATTTGGGCTTAGTTTTGATGCTTTTGCTGGTTGTGCTGTTACTGACATGTATGCTAGATGTGGATGGTTGTGGTCTGCAAGAACTGCGTTTTACCAGATAGGAAATCCTGATCTTGCATCCTGGAATGCTCTGATTGGTGGTTTTGCATATGGAGGTTACCCTGATGAATCTGTATCTCTCTTTTGTCAGATGAGAACTTTGAGTTTGACTGCAGATGATGTCACAGTCCGTTCTTTACTTTGTGCCTTTGTAAGTCCATCTGCTCTCTTTCTAGGAAAGCAAGTGCACTGCTATGTTATTAAGAGTGGCTTTGATTTAGAGATTTCCGTCTCTAATACATTACTTTCAATGTATGCCAACTGTTCAGATCTTCTGGATGCACATAAAATTTTCAATGAGATAAAAAACAAGGCAGATTTAGTCTCGTGGAATGCCATTCTCACAGCTTTTCTACAACAGAGAAATTCTGGAGAAGTCTTCTCATTATTTAAAATGATGCTTCTTTCTTCTAGTAAGCCTGATCATATTACATTAGTTAATATGCTTGGGGCTTCTGGAAAAGTAGCCTCTTTGGAAATAGGAGACCAGGTTTGTTGTTATGCCATGAAAATTGGGCTAAGTGAAGATATTTACGTCATTAATGCTTTAATTGACATGTACGTGAAATGTGGACATATGACAAGCGCTAAGAAGCTCTTTGATAGTATGAAGAACCCTGATGCAGTCTCATGGAGTAGTTTAATAGTGGGGTATGCTCAATTTGGATATGGAGAAGAGGCTCTAGATCTCTTCCAGAAGATGAGATATTTAGCTGTCAAGCCAAACCAAGTTACCTTTGTTGGGGTGTTGACTGCTTGTAGTCATGTTGGACTAGTAAAAGAAGGGTGGCAATTGTTCAGAGCCATGGAACCGGAGTTTGGTATTGTACCAACTAGAGAGCATTGTTGCTGCGTGGTTGACATGCTTGCCAGAGCTGGCTGCATAGAAGAAGCAGAAGCTTTTATCAATCAACTGGAAATCGATCCTGATATTGTGGTGTGGAAAACTTTGTTAGCTGCTTGTAAGATACATAACAGTCTTGATGTTGGAAAACGAGCAGCTGAGAAGGTTTTAGAGATTGATCCCTCAAATTCTGCTGCACATGTTTTACTCTGTAACATTTTTGCTTCTACTGGAAGTTGGAAGGATGTTGCATCACTAAGGGGTCTGATGAGACAAAAAGGTGTCAAAAAGGTTCCAGGTCAAAGCTGGATCGAAGTCAAGGATCTGATCCATGTCTTCTTGGCTGAGGACTCTGTGCATCCAGAAAGAGACAGAATATACTCCATGCTGGATGAACTATGGCTACAGATGCAGGATGATGATTATTTGCCCATTCCATTAAGTTTTCAGGGTAAAACATTTGGATGAGATATGTAATTGATACACACTTCTCACACTGCGATTGTGAAGTTGCACCCTTGCAGAACCACTTATGCAGATGTTTAAGTTGGTTTTTGCTAGATATTAGCAGGTCTGGAAAGTTGAGTATGCCAAAAATTTGCAAAACAGCTATCCAAAGGCATGCTTCACTAAATAGCTGCCTGATGTTTTCCAAATTACAATTTGCCGTTGTTTCATATAGAGATGTATTTTGAGTTCCAGATTGCCGATTAACTGAAGACACCATGGAAGATTGCTGCCAATTTGGTACAGAGAAAGAGATGAAGATGAAAGATGGCTCTACTGCTTTAAAGGAGTGAATGAATCCCTCTTTTTGGGAAGCTATTTGCTGTTATGACGAATGCACAAGAAGCAGAAATATGTTTTTATTATTTACTGCATCACTGTTAACATCCTTATTTTCAGGCATGTGTCTTCTTTATGATGTTCAAACTGTACTGATTAACCGCCTGTAAAATAACAGCCTGGTGTTTGAAAAGTATCTTGGAGCTAGCAAGAAGATAACAAGGAGATTTTGAAGAGCTCACCGGGATTGATGAGGACGGTTGACATGGCTCTGGGTTAGAAGTATCCGTAAAAAGAAACTTCTTTTCTTACAACACATGAAAGTTTGCAGCATGGGAGATTGAGTCCACGGGAAAAAGAAACTTCCTTCTTAAAACACATGAAAGTTTACAGCGTGCGAGATTGCATCCACAAGACTTTACTATTCATGAAGCCAAGGAGCCACTTCAGGATTTGGTAAATAGAGTTCTTACAGTGTTGTCACCAAGAAAAGCACTTATAAGCGCCTTGATCTGAATGAAAGTTGCAGCAAACTCTAGTCATGTGTAAGTCTGCTCCTTTCGCAGTAAATGGTTTCCATGTTGAGGAAGAAGATCTGCCTGAGGGAGCCTTCATGCAAAAGTGTTGTTAAATTTGTGAGTTCTCTGTTTACTGTCTGAAGACCTTGGAGACACTTCCATAGAACTTGTAATTTTCTTAGACCTGAGGAATTGATGCAGTGTACCAACTAAAGCGGAAAGTTTGATTTTTGAAGAATCACAAGCTGCATCTCTCAGAGCTGTTAGCTCCCTTGTAGTGAGGAAGTTAGCTTATATATGCCGAAGCAGCTCTGAGTTACTTGATGTCTGATAGGCAATCTTATATGCAGCTCCTGGTGGTTGTAAATCTGATATTTATGTGTAGTGGAAAAAATCTAGCGAAGCCCGTGATAACCATATTCTCAAGCCCAAATGAGCTCCTCATTACGATGTCTGTTAGGAGATGCAGCACCTAGATTCCTGGAGGCATAGGAATCAAGAACTTTTGCGGTAAGGAACACTGTAAGTGAATCGTTTGACCATTTTCTCTGAGAAAGTAATTGCTGCATAAGATTTAGATGGGTATCGGCTTATTTTGATGGTCTTCCACAGAAAAAACTGATTTCCAGTATGTCAGTATATGGTCGGCAAAGAGTAGGCAGATGTCTAAAAAAATGACTGTTAAATTGGAGCACTGCAGATTAGATTTCAGAAAATTCACTGTAAATTAAAGGTATTTGGTATAAACTGCAGCTGGCTAGGTTAGAAGGAGTTGCTTAAGGCGTTCCAGGAGGAGATTACAACTTAGGCCTTTGACTGAACCATTCTAAGGTGGCTATATGAGTCAATGTCTTTGCATCGCTATGCTGTTGTGAGTTTTTTCCCAATATATTCTTTGTTTTGATAGTGTAATGGTTCAGCAATCTATTGAGGGATGTTATTAAAGATTAATACGCTCAGTTCTAGATTCCAAGACCATTGATTATCCTAAATCAGAGTGGAAATTTCATGATGCACTGACTACTAACATATTGTATTTTTGTGGTACATATTAGTACTGATATTTCTAGTGATACATATTCTAATATGACTAGAACACTTAATACAAAAGAAGCATTGATTTTCTGAGGTTCCAAATCACAAGATGACATGCCTTCGCTCTTTTACTAAAACACTACAGTCAATTACCAGTAACAGAAATAAACATCAATTGATCAATCCCTAAATCAGTTATCCTACTTCGAAAGAACATCTGGAGTCCAACTGAATATACTCATGTACCTTCGGTTGCATTTACATTTCTGTTAGCTCGTTTTGCTATTCCTTTTCCTTGAAATTACTTGAGTGACTCCTTGAGGTAAGGAGTTCTGAGATTTTCAATAGATTCCCTACTTGGCACGTTAATTCTTTTCCTTCTCAGAATTGAGCCTGACGGTTCATCAACCTATTGAGAAAAAAACAGAATGCATTTTAAGTATCACATTTAAACGGCTGTAAATTCCGTAGGAAGCTGAAAAAGGTCTTAGTTGAAGATAGCATGTGAAGAATGGTAAAAGAATAAGTTTTAAGAAAAACCAAAAGTTCTTATTAACAGATGACATTAATTGGTAATTTCTTCTGGTGGGAAATTCTAATTTATTGTCAAAAAGGTGAAGAAAATAAACTTATCCTCCTGCTACGATCGAGTCAAGAACTTGAAATGAATTAATTTCCTATTCAGGTATCTTGATGGAAATTCCACAAATGATAATTTTTATTTGACGTGGTATTCTTGCTATACAGGAGAAGGAGTTGGTGCTGGATTTTCTAAGTGGAAATCCGTGTCTGAATGATGAAGAGGGAAAATTTAAACCATCCAAAAAATACATATTGTAATAGTATTAAGGTGTAAATTGACTGAGTATTAAACTTTTTAGTTCTAATGTCAAAGATCTCATTTATATTGCGTAATTTTCTGAGATTTTACCTTATACTCATCTGTCAATATTTTTCCTGCATTTTCCGCTATCTCTGATACTTCAGAGGAATGACTGTCTTTCATCTGTTTCATATCCTCAACATAAGGATGAATAGATGAACAGATCTTCTCACATTCATCATGATCAAGTTTCAGCAAATCTGCAGCAACTTTAACTCTATCAGTCTGGGGCAATAAACCCGAGTTTGTTCACTTGCAATATCAGAGTAAGAAACACTGTGTATTCAGGCAACATACTTTCCATAACAAAAAGAAGATTCCTGTTGGAAATATCTGTTTCTTCTAGTATGGAAGTCACTGCAGAGGAAAACTGAGTGCTGATCTTTCCATTTGATTCCATTGCACTTCTGAACATGTTGAGGTAAGAAAACGTAAATTTTATGTAGTCCTCAGAAAGTAGTCGATTCATCTGAGATGATTACATACTTAACGATGTGATCAATTGAGTTGATAGTTCTTGTTTCTTGGCAAAGAAGGGATTCTTGGGCATTTCTCCATCCACCTTCGATTCCCTCTGATTTTGTCAAGCTGAAATTTAAGATAAAATATAGTCGCTTTGTTAAAGGTATACAATACAAAATAAACAGTGCAATATTTATAAATTTATATCATCGGAAACCAACTAAACCAGCAATCGATGTCTCCTGCTAGGCTACTCTTCCAAAATTCCAATCTAGTTGAATCCTCAATATGATGGGCTTCTGTGCTTTCAATGTAGTTTGTCCACTCTTTATAGGCAGAATTAGCACAACCTTGTATGCCAGAGAACTCAGCATTTAGATTTCTGGTTTTGATATTAGAGCACTCTCTAAGGTCATCGACTGCTGTTTGAACCTAAAGAAAAGAAAAAATGGAAATGATTGATAATATTCTGACTGAAAGAGATAGTCGTGTAGTAATTTAATGCTTTTAAGAATTAGAAAATCCATGAAAGGCTTTGATATTGGTATGAATTCCACACACAATATAAACCTTCATGGAATAGCATTCTCAAACTAAGATCATTTAGTATGAGTACTAATTATTTAGTTAATGGGCTTTGGCGTAACTGGTGAAGCTGTTTCCATGTGACTAGGAGGTCATGAGGTCAAGCTATGGAGATAGCCTTTTGCAGAAATACAGGAAAGGCTGCGTACAATAGACCCTTGTGGTTTGGTCTTTCCACAGACCCCACACATAGCGGGAGCTTCGTGAAAACTGGGCTGCCCTGTAATACCATAAAATGTATGTACAAGTTGCACTGAAGTAGCACATACCAGCCTTTTCTTCTTAGTACTGGAAGCTGATATAAGTTCTGCAACTTTTGCTACAAGTTGCCGTTCTTCACTTGCAGCCAGCTCCTACAAAATCAACTCAAAGGATGAAAAGAAACCAAGATCGACTTCATCATTTCCAATGAGGGTCTGGAACAACAAATAAGTACCTCAAACTTCTCCTCAAGGGTAGTGAGTTGCTGATCATTAATTGATTGTGATTTTTCATCCACTAGTCTCAATTTTGAAATATATGTATTCAAGGTCTTGAAAAAGTTGAGGAGAACTTTAGAGGTTATTTGAATTTCTTGATATCTTCTTGTTTGGTACTGATGATGGAGAAAAATAAGCAGAGTTAGATGCACAAAACTAAGAATATCTGAAAGAAAATTTAGCATGCTTATGTACCTGTTGTTCTTGTCGCACAAAAGCATTTATCTTCACCTCAAGTTCCCTAATATTACCTTGCAGACCGTTGAGTATAGCATAAACATCAGCGGAAATCTTTTCAACAAGCTGCATTAGTATGCAGGCAAAATTGAGTGATGAAAGGGTGGAAAGAAAGTAACACTGACTGAAAGAAGTATCTCCGCTTACATCCATAAAGGCAGAAGAATGCTTTGATATTTCTGAATTCACTTTGCTAAAAGCTAGCTGAGAATTTTCATGTAGTTCTTGGGCTGGAACAGCTAAATTCCGGATATCAGAGCTATACTTGTCCTTCAGCTTCTGGAGCTGAGCCTTCAATTCATCTGTAGCCTGTTCACAAATTCAAGATTAGATCAGTTCCATTTTCAGGCCACAGATTATCAGAGTACAACATGTCAAAAAAATTTCACCGTACCCTTCTTTTAATAGCTAAGAAGGACTGTGTATCTTCTAATATTACATTCAATTGTTGCTCTTGTTTGGTTACAGAAACTGCTGTTTTTCTCTTTAAAATTTCAAGCTGCTGAGTTAATTTGTTGCGGAAGCTTTCCACAATGATTCTGTTTCTTTCCTCTCTACTGTTGCCTTTCTCTGTTTTATAAGAAAGGTATGTTGGAAGAAGAAACTGATTTTAACCAGATAAAGACAAAGACCAGAAGAGAAGGTTGTGCTGACCAATTTTGGTGAACAAGCTGGATATCTCTGATTCTGCATTCTCTACTTCAGCTCGAAGCTCAAGTGCTTTATCAGCCATTTCCTTTTCTGAATAATCAGAGGTAAAATATGCAGATTTCAATAATTTCAAGAATAAACTTATTTCCAATGAGTCACTAATGGATACATATTTGTTCCTAATGGTGTAGGATTCGGGAAAGCTTTGGGTCATCTTTGTCTTTCAGTTATATGTTTGGGACACACTTCTTACCAGATTTAATGAGATCAGATACTAGATAATCTTTCTCTTGAATCATTGCTTTCTCTCGACTGTTTTGAGCTTCTAGATCATTGAAAGCTTGTTCAGCTTTCTTTAGTTCTCTCTGCCATAAAATAGAGGTTGAAAGTTTAGTTATATTCTAGGTTGTAGCCATCTTTGTAAACAAGAGACAGATAGTAACTTGTTCAAGTAACATCCTACCCGAGTTCTCTCAAGTTGTTCAGTTAAATCTGCTGTCAGTTGTCGCTGATTATCATAAAGATCCTGAAGCTCTGTCAGTTTCTGCTCAGAATGTGTAACTTCCCAATTATCTTGGAATAAATTAGGATTTTCATAAGCTGCCTACAGGATAGAGCAGGTGATACTTACCTTGCTTTTGGACTCTAAATCAAGTTCTGTGAACTTTAGTTTCTCAACGATAGCCTAAAAAGGGGGAAAAAAAAGCAGTTGAGCAATAAAGTTTGTTACTATTTTACAGATCAGGAGTAGCAGTACAGATATATTGACGGTAGTAGCACCTTCTGAGCTGCCTCTTCTCTCAGGTAACGATCATGTGGTATATAGATTCCATTCTTTTCCCTCGTTGCATGTAATTCTGCAGAGAAAATTAGAGTGCCTACTGTTATAAATGGCATGCAAGTGCACGAAGCATCCTGCATTCACACAAGGTTCAGGGAAGGGCAGCACCCAAAGGGGTGTTGATGTAGACATCCTATCCTGATGCAAGCATTAGTAGTTGATTTTGGGGCTCAAACCCCTGATCTAAAGGCCATACGGAGACAAACGGTATTCCTTCAATGCTTACTGTTATAATACCACATAAATTAGCAAATTCTCATATTACAGATTTCATTTTAACCTTGCTTTAGGCAGTCCATCTCCTCATACAAATCTTTGATCAGGGCAGATTTTGTCACCTTCTGGTTAACCTGGAAATAGTACTTGAGGATGAAATATATGTGGTTATCTAAAATCATTAAAAAACAATTCTCCAAAAAATAAAATTGACCACCTCTGGCCTGTTTTTAATTTGCTTGGCACGATTAGCATATTCGAGAGTACTGAGGGTCTCTTCCAAGCACTGGATGGATGGAGAAACCGTGGCAATTATGCACGTCTTTGTTTTTCCTCCTAAAGAATCCCTCAGAAACCTTGTCAACTTGCTATCCCTGATATCCCAAGACTTATTTACAATGGTTTCTTCTATATTATAACATATGTTACAATGTACATATAATGACTGAACAAGTTCTCTACCTGTATGGAACATGTCCAGAGTGATCAAACAAAGCATTGATGACCCTGCCCAAGGTAAGCAAGCTCTTATTTATCTCACCAGCCTCTCTTGCTCTTCCCTGGATTTTAGAGAAGTTAATGATGATCACATCCCTCGAATCTCATTATAATAACTGAACGATTTTCAACTTTTATGCATTGACAGTATAGAGAACTTTATGCTATCAGCGCAATTTAACTTGTTATAGCAGGTTGCCTGCTTTATTTTCCAGGTAAGTAATTCCACTTATTATGAGACACCTTCAATTATCTTTCAGGTGACATAATAGTGCATTTTATGGAAGTTAAACTACTTTAGATTCTTCTGAGGAGATTAATTGACTGGAGAAGTTCCATTAGTGTACCTCTTTTGCACCAGAGCGTAAAATGTTCTCGGATCCAGCTAGGTCAACAAGATTGAGTTTTCCACACTTTATCAGTTCTAGTCCCTCATGAGTACATTCCTTAACATGTAAGGTAATGGAAAATATCGAATGAGACCTATTGCTTTGTTTATTAAGAAGCGTCTCAGCTGTATGCTTATTTGCAGAGCCTTTCTCCAAAAGTTTGTATATTTCATCTGCAGTTGATACCGTCACCTCTTCTAGCCCTCTTATGAAAACTGCACCTTTTCCATCCTCCATAAGGGCCAATTGCTTTTTCTGTTTCTCATCTGTTGGTTTTGATTCCTCGTCCAGGGAAAGAAGATCTGTTATTTCCTCATTGTAGATCTCTATATACGCAACTTTCATAGTGTACTCAGCCTTCTGGGACTCCAAAATATCAAAAATTTCCTGGACTGCTCTTGGAATTACTCCGGCATTCTTGTGAAACTCCCCATTCTACAAGCATCAGCATTGAAAAAGAACATAAAAAATGATGAGCTAGCAAAATCAGGGGTGGAGCTACAATATTAGGCAAGGGTTCTGATAAACATATTAACTTTTGCTTAGACCCTTCTTTTGTATTGGGAACTTAAGTTTAGAAGTCATAAACTTCAAGTCCTTGTTCTGCCTCTGTCAAATTGGACAATAACATTTGAGGGTGAAAATGAAGAGAGAATCGGAGAAAACCTTCTCTTTAATTGCTTCCCCTTCCATTGTGTAAGTTTTTCCTGTTCCAGTTTGTCCATAAGCAAATATAGTACAGGTATATCCCTCAAGAGCCTCATTAACAAGAGGAGCCACAGACTGATCATAAAAGTCCTTTTGCTGAGATGATGGACCACAAACCTAACAAATATTGTGGCATTTAACGGGTTCAAATCAGCCTTACTACTCAAATTTTCGTTATAATGAAAAAGATAAACAGATGAAACTTAGAGACATTATAAGAAGATAACCTTATCAAAGAGAAAGGTTTTGTTTATTTGCTTAATTGTTGTGTTCAAAGTTACAGTGACTTCTTGTTTCAGCTCGTCGCATGAGATCACCAAAGGGCCTTTCACCTTCATTTCATCCTCATTTGGAGGCCTGGAACACAAAAATGTCACTTGCTAGTAAGTCTCATTGATCCACCTACGCATCTTGCTCTTAGTGTTATATTCTTCTAACTTCTCAGTAACAAATGATCGTGTGAGACATAAATTTTAGTTTAGATAAAGGAGGACAATTGCCATAGGCTGCCAACCAGCATAATACACTGATTGACATGGACAGTGAGGATTCCGACTTGGTTGGGACTAACGCATAGTTATCATATGAATTGTGTCGAATAAACAAAAACAACAGCATCCCACAAATGTGGTACGCAGACCTTACCGCTAGCTCTAGAAAGACTGCTTTGGGAGACCCTCGAATTGTGTAGAATAAGCAATGGAAAATTTAACTTGTTCATACCTGCAACGCAATACTACTTTCACATTTACTCCTTTTTCACCACTTGATCTCATTCCTGATCTACATGTTGTTTCAGTTGATGACCAGAGTGTTTGAGACATCAGGAAAGGAGTTGGACTCCCTCTTCTTTGATGATTCGATTTCGGAGTATCCATAATTTCCTAGTCAACAGGGCAGAGCACACCTTTGGTACTTCAATATCGCCAGCAGTTTGATTGTCCGGCCGGCCGGCTGGCTGGCCTGTGGAGTATTATTACAAGGTTTTGTATATCTATCTCAGACTTTCTAAATTTTTTTAATTAGAGTTTTGAATATAAAAACAAGAAACAGAAAATTTAATCTATTGGCGTTACACTCTTCTTGCATAATAAACAAGTAATTTTTCTTCATGGGCTTTAACTACTTTATTGGCGTTTTGAGTCATTAGTCAATGAAACGTTTGGGAAAAAAAGACATTAACTTGTGTTTTGGACTTTCTTTAATTACAGAAAAAATTAGTCAAGAAAGATGGATTACTCTTTGAAATCTTGTCATTTTGCTACTTTATTGGTAGCATATTATAATCATTACCTAAAAAAGTTAATTTTTTTTTTTATGTATTTAGCAAGTTGTATATATATTTGATAAAGTTTTAATATCATTGGCAGTATCATTTATTTTCATGCGGTCTACTGTTATCAATAGGAGCAGAGCTAAATTTAGTTAAGAGTGGTCAGATGAACATACTTTATCAAATTTTTTTTCGAATATATAAGTTAAATATCGATATTTTGATATATATTAATTGTCGAACAACCTTAATATCAAAAACATTCGCTCATATTCTAAAAGTATAAATACATTTGGCAAAAATATTAGCTCTGTCACTGATGACCACTCTATTATCACTATAAGCCACTATATGACCACTCTTTAGACACAACTATCACCATTTCCAATCTTATATGCTAGTAGTCTGTATTAGTCACCGTTTTACGATTATCTTTATCAACCTTCATTATAATTACTAATCACTCATGACAAACACCGCAATCAATCACCACGATGCATATCATCGACTAACATCATCATTCACTAACCGCATTAGTTATTGCTATTATTCACTGCTATTAATAATTGTCATCACCAACAATCACGATGGGTAACTATTTTTAATTTCTACTGGCACCACCATTATTATCACCTACTACACTTTTTGAATAGCACTCACAATCAGCATAATTATTTTAAAATGTAATATTTTTAAATATTAATACACGTCTTAATATTCAAGTGTTCATTTAAATTCAAAATATTTTAAATTTTAATAAAAATAACAATTTAGATGATTAATTATTTAAATTTTCGTCTAAAATTTTAAGTGCGTAATTAAAAAAAATATTTTGAATCAAAGTGCCTACTTCCAAGTATACCGGCGCCCTGTTGATTGTTGTTCTCCGGCGACGGCGATCAGAAAAAATGGGTGTCAGAAATTGGGAAGCGAAGAAGCAAATCAGGCACTTGGTTAGGTTATCTTCCTTCACCTAAAATGGCTGCGGAAATTTATGATTTGGCTTTTCGTTTTGCCTCAAGGGTTGCAACTTGTAAACGAAAGCTGAATTTAGAGATTTTACCTCCGGGCCGGCGGCTACTTGCTCAGCCAGAGTTGTGTAAGTTATATTTGTACAATTTTGATATTGCATAGATATTTTAGATATAGGGGAATGGTAGTTCTCCAATCAAAGAATTTTCTGAAATGCTATGAATTATTTGATTGTTTTTCACTATTTTTTTTGGGTCTGTGCTGCTATTGACTTGAAGAAACTCTACTTCACTGTCCATTTTTGGGGTTAATTTCTCAAATCATCACTTCGATAGTTATTATCTCGAAAAGTCATTTTCTTTATTGATAAAAATGGAATTGAGAAGAAAGGTGATTTTCTAAGATACTAATAACTGTCGGTTGAGTGATCATACGAGGAATTAACTCTCCATTTGTGAGTTTGCAATCACTATGGGGTAGTAGAATGGATTTCCTTATTAAATCGAAAGTCTTGTTTGAAGTTACAAGTATTGTATCAAATAATTAAAGGTGTAAAAGTGTAAGCTTGGAATATCCAACAACAACATATCCGGTGTAGTTTCATTAGTGGGGTTCGGGGAGAGTACATCAGAGCTTATCCCTATTTTGAGGTCATTTAAAACTAGTTTGATTATAAAAAGAATCGAAATAAGGGAGGTACTTATAATATCTGAAACCATAAGTGAACTAAGGGGTCGTTTGGTTTGAGGGATAACCGATATTTACAGGATTAGTTTATCCCATATTTGGACCTAATCATATATCAGAAAACTTAGTAGTATTTTAAATTTCTTTATTTTCTAGTCTTCTGCTGAAGTAAGAAACTACTTTCTTGAGAAGGACTTTAATTATTTCATATTATATCCAAGACAACTCTCAAATTCTGTTGACTTTTTGTGATATGCTTCAAAGAATGTTTTGTTTTCTTTTGTTTAACCATCCTCCACAAGTCACTAACTCGATTAATCCAGATTTGTCGTGTTGCTTTCTGAGCATTATCATCTGAAAATCACATGGATAGCTCTATTAGAAAGCTAACCATATTCCTTGTAATTTCTTATCTATGTCCTTTAATCATGAATGTGCTTTGCGTAGCAACAGAGAGTATATCAATGAATCAACAAGTTGTAGATGGTCAAACTGTAGTTTCAGCAGGAGGTATATTTGAGCTTGGATTTTTGAGTCCTAATGGATCACAAAGGCGATATGTAGGGATATGGTACAAAGGATTATCAGTTGAAAAGGTTGCATGGGTTGCAAATCGCCAAAGACCATTACTTGGATCATATGGAGTAACTTAGGATTAATGCAACTGATGGAAATTTAGTCCTTGTGGATGATAAAAACATGTCTGTTTGGTCTACGGATATTGATCCGGTATCTAACAACACAATTGCTGTACTTACTGATCAGGGGAATCTTGTTCTTCGCGATCAGAACATGTTGAATGACTCTGTACCATTATGGGAGAGCTTTAATCATCTATCTGACATGCTGTTGCCTCGTATGAAGATAGGGATCAATACTAGAACAGGGGAGCAAATAGTTGCCACGTCGTGGAAAGATGAAGAAGATCCATCAAAGGGAAGTTTTAGCACTGCTGTAGTTGATCCTCATGAACTTTTACAAGTACTTATATTGAATGGCTCATCGAAGCATTTCAGATCGGGGCAGTGGAATTGGAGAAGTTTTATAGGAGTGCCTAGCATGATTAAAGACTTCCACAATGGTTTTCAGCTACTTACAGATAACAATGGGGAGGAACTTTGTTTTACTTATGCTATAGTTAATTATTCTGCTCCAACATTGGTATACTTTGATTCCTACGGAGCGATAATTCAAATGGATTGGGATGCAGAAGTGAAGAAATGGTTAAGGTTGCAGATAGTACCTAAAGGTCAATGTGACTTGTATAACACATGTGGTCCTTTTGGAAGTTGCAAGACTGATGATTTACCGATATGCAAATGTTTGAAGGGTTATGAACCAAAGTCTATCGACGGATGGAATGAGGGAATTGGACTAGTGGTTGTGTCCGTAGAGCACAATTCCAGTGCGAGGAGATGATCACTACTCCAAATTCTGATGATGAGAGACAGAAGGAAGATGTGTTTTTACTCTTTTCAGGGCTGAAACTACCCGATTTCTCACATTATGTCCTTACTTGGGATAAAATGGAATGCGAAAATTCTTGCTTGAAGAATTGTTCTTGTTTAGCATATGCTTATGTAGATGGAATAGGTTGCATGATTTGGGGAGAAGAACTTATTGAGCTCCAAGAGTTTTCCAATGGTGGAGAGCAACTATACATTCGCCTCGCACATTCCCAACTTGGTAGATACAGATCAATACACTAATTCTATGTTGCTCAGACACTCCAAAAATGTTGTCGCAACTATATCATATCCTCCAAAAATTCACTATCATTGGAGGATCCTACATGCACCCGACAATATATTTGAAGAGTCTGAGCAACATAACACCAATCCTCTCAATAAAAGTTCCCATTTTATTACTAGAACGGAGCTTCACTTCACTTCACTACATTTTGGATTTGGTTTAGTAGTCTGTCTATGTTATTGTCTCTAATCATGTGTTGGATTCACATTCTCTTTTTATGACGGTGAGGCTAGCTTTTGTTCGCCTGAACTATTCTTGGAGACTGAGCTAGGATTTTGAGTTTATGCATTCTGAATTCTAAAAAAGACAACTTAGTCCGTTTTGAATAAAGTTTATTTTTACATATTAAACACAAATACAATATCCAGGACGAGGCTATGTGGTCTTTCCAAACCCATAGACAGGCTTGTAACTTGCTACCTCTCACCAATAGAGATACCAAGTAACTTTCCAAAACCACCTAGTACTTTTTGCCTCAGCTGGAATCTAACTTGAGACCTCATGTTTTGCTTGATTCACATTTAAGCTTCATGTTTTAGTTTCTCTTTCTAATCGAGTTGCTTTTCGTCATGCAGATAAGAAGATGCTAACAGGAGCTCATATTGCAATTATTGTCTCAGCGACATTCAGCCTAATTCTTGTTGTTTGCACTATATATGTATTGAAGATCAGGAGAAAAGGTGAAAAAAAAGTCAATTTTTGCAGTTCTTAGAGGCACAAGCACATGAACTTTTCGATATCTTTTGGAGAGACTAATTTTTACTAGATTTTATCAGGCATTGGGAGTTTAACCCTTTTTGCATATCTTCAAAAAACTCTTCAGCAGCAAATTTGCTTCATAACAGTTTTACTCAAGGTAGCAGCTGTTCAGAATTACCAGTTTTCAGCTTCAAGTGTATAGAAACTGCAACTAAGAACTTCTGCTTTCGAAATAAACTTGGAGAGAGGGGATTTGGACCTGTTTACAAGGTGTATATATATGTATCACACGGACACTTTAATCATCTAACTTCAGCTTTCACATAGTTTAATCATCTGCTTACTCGTTGAACTGATGTGTGATTCATGTATAGGGGGTATTAGCAAATGGACAAGAGGTCGCGATTAAAAGACTTTCGAGGAGCTCAGGACAAGGCGTAGAAGAGTTCAAGAATGAGGTTACGTTGATTTCCGGTCTTTAACATAGGAACTTAGTCAAACTGATGGGGTTTTGCATTCATGGAGAGGAAAAGTTGCTGATATATGAAATCATGTCCAACAGAAGCTTAGACGTTTTCATATTCGGTGAGCTAGTTAAGAAGACTTTAAACAAGTTTTCTTGATGAAATGATGGTTGATTACTCTAGTTAATTCGCGTGCTTGGCAGGATCAAAATCAAATGATAAGGCGACACTGAGTTGGAATCAATGATATAGCATCATCGAAGGGATAGCTAGAGGGCTTCTTTATCTGCATCGCGATTCACTAAAAATCATTCGTAGAGATCTTAAGACAAGCAATATTCTCTTAGATGAAGACATGAATCCAAAAATATCTGATTTTGGAATGGCTAGGATTTTCGGAGGGAATCAAACGATAGCAAATACTAACAGGATTGCCGGTACCTAGTAAGTATTAATTGTTCATAGCAGTAAAATTTCATTGTAACTAAACTTTATATCTTTGTGTATCAATGCAGTGGTTATACGTCCCCTGAATATGCAGTACAAGGAATTTTCTCTGAGGAATCGGATGTCTTCTGTTTTGGTGTCATATTGTTAGAGATCATCAGCAGTAAAAGAAACAGTAGCTATTGTCACTCTGAAGACTCTCTCAAACTCCTCGACCACGAAAAACTGATGTCTCGTTTTCTCATATACAGTCAAACTTCTCTCTATAACAACGTCAGTTATCTGTATCTTTTTTGAATGATAATGTTGTATAATGTAACTTAGACTGTAATATGAATGAAATTAGGCATGAATGAAGGGAAGATACTCAGAGTTTTCGGATGAAAAGATGGCTTATTCACTTGAAACATAAACACAAGTTGTTAGATGCATACTTGTGGGGTTGCTTTGTGCGCAAGAACATGCAACTTACAGGCCAAATACAGCTACAATTGTGTCAATGCTCTGCAGTGACAGCTCTTTCTCTGCCTAAACGACCGGCGTATAGCAACAAAGACAGAACCTCTGATGATCCAAGATGTTCGCCTTGCTCTAGAAATTCCATATCTATTTCAAATGTTGAAGGACGTTAGGCACAGTCTCGGTGAAATAGACATGTCTGTGAAGATGCAGACTATCTGCACCTGGACAGATGGACCCTTTAACTATTTCATTTGTGTTTGTGGAAAATATTGTATTTGATGTCAATTTCTAGTAGTAGTGACGTTTGCATTCTAAGGATCGTAAGGTGTATTCGGACCAATCTTGTACTTTATTGAGATAGGCGGAATTCTTCCCT
>JAOTQR010000109.1:1011751-1028935 GCA_025774065.1 Solanum ossicruentum | reverse complement strand
AGGGCTCAACACAGATCCTTGGTGGAGTCCCATCTCAACAGGAAAATACTCTGAGTCTCCTCCCACCGTTCTTACCCCAATTTTGGCTCCATCGTACATGTCCTTAATCGCCCTGATATATGCCACTGGACACCTTTCACCTTTAGACACCTCCATAAGGCATCTCTTGGGACTTTGTCATATGCCTTCTCGAGATCAATGAACACCATATGAAGGTTCTTTCTTCTTTCCGTATATTTCTCCACTAACCTCCGAACAAGATGAATTGCTTCAGTAGTCGACCGCTCTGGCATGAATCCAAACTGATTCTCCGAGATAGATACTACGCTTCGCACCCTCAGCTCCACTACTCTTTCCCAGACCTTCATAGTGTGGCTTAACAACTTGATACTCCTGTAATTGTTACAGTTTTGAATATCTTTCTTATTCTTGTACAATGGAATCATTGTACTCTTCCTCCATTCGTCAGGCATCTTGGCAGTCTTCATAATAGCATTGAACAATCTAGTCAACCACTCAATTCCATCCTTGACTATGTTCTTCCAGAAGTCTACTGGAATCTCATCGGGCCCGATCGCCCTCCCCTTCTTCATCCTACTAATAGCCCGTCTTACCTTCTCAACTCTGATCCGCCTGCAATACCCAAAATCCTGATGGGTCTCGGATTGTGCCAACTTACCCAGCACAATATATCTATCTCCCTTTTCATTTAAGAGTTTATGAAAGTAAGCTTGCCACCTTAATTTAATGGTAAGTGTCATCCACCAACACCTCGCCCCCCTCATCCTTGATGCTGGTCTAAGTCGCGATCTTTCCTTTCTCTTACTTTAGCAAGCCTATACAGTCTCTTGTCACCGCCTTTATCACTTAACTCCTCATAAAGACGCTCAAACGCTACTGACTTTGCATTCTTCATCGCCATCTTTGCTTCTGACTTGGCCGTCTTATAGATTACCTTAAGCTTTTGCTTTTCCTCTACATCCCTACACTCTAACCACTCGGTGTAAGCGACCTTCTTATCTTTCTCTTTACCCTGAACCTCATCATTCCACCACCAATCGCCCTGACGTCCACCAAAGATCCGTCTTGAAACCCCTAGAACCTCGGTAGCTACCTTTCTTATGTAACCAGTAGTCGTGTCCCACATTCTGTTCATATTACCTTCACTACTCCATGCCTCTAAGTTTCTCAACTTTTCTTTCATCTCGCGAGAAAGGGCAGGAGTAAGGCCTCCCCATCTAATCCTAGGTTGGGCATATATAACCTTCTTCTTCTTTTCTCTCGTGATCTCCACATCCATCACCAGAAGCCTATGTTGAGTGGAAACATTTTCACTCGGAATAACCTTGCAATTCTTACATAAGCTTTTATCGCCCTTACGGAGAAGTAGGTAATTTATCTGAGTCTTCTACCATACTACAGAAGGTAATCAAATGGTTTTCCCTCTTTGGGAAACACGAGTTAGCAATCACTAACTCAAAGGCTTTGGCAAAATCCAAGAGAGACGTCTCACTACCATTCCTCTCCGCAAAATAAAAGCTTCCATGAACACCTTCAAACCCGTTAGTAGTTTCCCCGATATGCCCATTAAAGTCACCCCCAATGAAATTTTTTTGTCTCCGGTATGCCTCGCACAACCTCATCCAGATCCTCCCAAAAGAGCCTTTTGACTTCCTCGTGGCCTACTTGGGGCGCATAAGCACTAACTACGTTTACCACATGTCTACCAACCACGAGTTTGATAAATATCATCCTATCATTAACCCTCCTAACCTCAACCACATACTCCCTCAGATCCTCGTCTACTAAGATACCCACACCATTTCTATCCCCAGAACCACCCGAATACGACAACTTAAACCCATCCACATCCCGAGCCTTGGTGCCTACCCACCTGGTCTCCTGGACACACGCTATATTAATATACCTCCTCTTAAGACACTTTACTAGCTCTATGGATTTCCCTGTAAGTGATCCTATATTCCACGAGCCGACCCTTAGCTTGAATAACCCCGTGAGTCTCTTACCACCCCTACCCCTAACCCTTTAGCCCGACCGATGATATGACCCTAGTCCACCATGAGGTCCCGACGCCAGTAACTAAGAACTAAAAACTCTCTAAGCTACAAAAGCCAAAAAAATACAAGTAAAACAGTAAAACAATCTAGCGAGTATACAAGTAAACAATAAACAACAAGAGAACTACCAACAATAGTGAACGCCCAAGAGTATGAACGTAATGAAGAAAAAAGCAGCAGGTGCAAGAACACAAAAAACCTAAACAGAAAATCGGTGAAAAATCAAGAATTTCAATAATCAACAGTATACTCAAAACTCAAAACGAGATCATGTTGCAGTCCAAGCTTATTGCATTCAAGAAAGTAATGAACAGAGAAAGAGGAAGGCAAGGAAATCAAGAATCTGATAAAACAGAGAATGGAAAAACAAAGGAATTGGAATCAAATGGAGAACAAGAAACGAAACACGAAAATTACCGCAAGCAACTAGAAATAAAATATATAACAGTAATCAGAACAAGAACTACAAATATAACAGTGATCCGAACAAGAAATACAGATAAAAACAGAAAAAGCAAAATATGTCGGTGAACAAGATCAGTATGCAGTCTTATTGCAGCCAAGAAAGTAGTGAACAGAGAAGAGTTTGGAGGATATCACCTGGACGCCGCAGGAGAATGTGACTGGAACTTACGCCGAAAACTATTTCTTGCCGGAAACTCACGCCGGGAACTCGCCGGAAAACTCTTATTCAAAATCTGATTTTTCTGGTTCGAAACTGACCTCTTCGCTTAATCAGCTCCCGATCCCCTTTGAATGAAAATTGAGCAATTAGAAGCAAACCGTCGGGAAACTGAGTGCTCGAAGCACCACCACTTCTTCTTCGAAATATTTTCTTGATTTCTTGATCTTGAAGCATCAATGGCTTTCCACAATGATTGACATAATAAAAACTTCATAAACAAGAATTAATCCCAAAAAGCAGATTATCATGTGCTTTTCGTTATTAGTCTCTCTTTCTGATTCCTCTTCTATCCGTTCCATTTTTTTTATATCTAGTTTATTCTGCTTATGGGTTTTTGAGATGAGGGTTCCTAGGAAACAACATCTCTACCTCTATGAGGTAGTGGTAAGGTCTACATACATTCTATCTTCCCTAGACCCCACTTGTGGGATTCCACTGGGTATGTTGTTGTTGTTGTTGTTGTTGTTGTTGTTAACATTAGTTCTGCTCTAAATTACTTTTTGGCATGTTTGACTTAGTCGGGCACATTACTCTTGTGCTGGGTGATTTAAAATGTTCGTGAATGGATGAGTTATAATGTTATATCATCTTCGTTATGTGAATGTTTTCAGTTTGAGAATTGTGGTGTAAAGATGCCTCGTTACGATGATCGGATGGGAAGTAGCACCCGTCTCTATGTGGGCCACTTGTCTTCACGGACCCGTTCACGTGATCTGGAGCGTGTATTCAGTAAATATGGAAGGTATATTTTTTTCCCTAGATTCTTGGTGCATCATGCATTTCTTTGTATATACCATAACACTGTCATTTGCCTTCTTACTTTCTGTTGATGTTAGGCAGTTGCTATTGAGCAACTGAAATTGCCGAAATGCTGGGGAAAATTATTATTACAACCATCTAATGTTGTTTGTTGATGTCCTAGAGAACCTTGGGTGATCTTTTCCTTTTTATTTGTTATCTGTTGGGGATTTTGTTACGTCTACCTTAAGTTCAACACAATCCTACCCAAGTTGCTTCTTCTGTGAAGGTGCTTCATGTAACTACAATGGAACGATATTTCTATTTGTTGGGGAGATTCTTGGTTCACTAGGGTTTTAACTTTTGATCTCAAATTGATGGATCACCCTATGCATGTAAAATTAGAAGCGGGTACTGGCTGAATTATTTCAGCGAATATTTCTTCTTTTTCTCATATTTCTTTTCCCTCAGCTGGAAGGGAGATTTATTCTTCCTTTTTGTACTCTTCAATCAATTCGTATGAATATACTAGATTGTAGGTGCCTGCTCTGTGTTCCCTTATAATTGTTTGTCATAAAGCTCAAGTTCTTATTTATGTTCTAATCTTGCACAATAACTCATGGTCTTCTGTGGGGAACTCTTTAGAAATGCACAGTTGGTTTAGCACACCAGCAGAAAGTCAGTGGAGGTTTACATTTTTAAGTCTCCCATCTCTGTGTTGGAATTTCCTTCCAAGCATATGTATTGCTCGGGTATCTTATCAATTATTATATATAAAGGAAAATGTGTTCCAGATGCTTGTAGTTTAACTTGAATGATCTTGTTGACGGTTTATAGGCATTTGCCTGGCCTGAAGGTCAATCTTGAGAGGGTGGCCTTGGTGGAATTGATGGAAAGTCTTGCCGGGTTTTAGGAGACTTCGGTGATTCTTTCTATAATGCCCTTGGTGGAGTCTTGCCCGGTTTTAGGAGACTTTGGTGGTCCTTTCTATAATGTCTTTGCGTATTTTTATGGAATTCCCAACAATCTCAAACTGGTGTATAGTTCGTCTTGAGGGGCAAGTGTTCATGAACTTCCTGTGCTTAAGTAAAGTAATGATGGCCTTACTGTTTCTGGCAACCATTTCCGCAGAGTACGGGATGTGGACATGAAGCACGACTATGCCTTCGTAGTATGTATCATCTCTCGGTTTCCCTTTTATAATGGTGTTAATATTTTCATTAGTTCCCAATTTGATCCCAGCCATCCCCGCCAAAAAAATCCTTTTTTTTTGCTACACAATGTGTTTCAACAGGAATTTAGTGATCCGCGAGATGCTGATGATGCAAGATACTATTTGGACGGCCGTGACGTTGACGGACGCCGCATAATTGTGGAATTTGCCAAGGGTGTAAGTATTCTGTACATGTATTTCCTGGAATTTCCCTCTTGTCAATTTGCCATCCCTGACTAAGTGACTAGTGCTCCAGTATGCTAGCTAGCCCTGATTCCTCCTGAACTGTGCTTTATTTTCTATGCCTTTTAAGTTGAATTATATGTAGATGCTGAACATTATTGCTCTACCTCCCCCCAAGATCCCCAAAAGTAGAAATTAAATGTTTAAAAAGGAGGAAGATGATTCTTGTTTCAACACACCATCAAATTACGCTATCCTGGCTTAACAAAAGCGGGCTGACCCTATTCACAAGATAGTTGAGTAAATGAATAAAATGTGATCTTGGTTTCCTGTGATACATATCGGTTGATTCAGATTTCAGATAATGGTTGTTTCTCTAGGTGCCACGTGGGCCAGGCGGTTCACGTGAGTATCTTGGCAAAGGACCCACGCCTGGGTCAGGCCGCTGCTTCAACTGTGGCCTTGAAGGTCACTGGGCTCGAGACTGCAAAGCTGGGGATTGGAAGAACAAGTGTTATCGATGTGGAGAAAGAGGTCATATAGAAAGGAAATGCCCAAATAGTCCTAAAAAAATCAGGTACTTAAACCTCTGTGAAGCAAGTGCCTTTACTTTCTGTCCCTAATCTTTTCCTTTTGAGTTTGTTGACTTTGTGATGTTCATTGCTGTAGACGTGATCGCAGCTACTCACGGTCACCGGTAAGGTCACGCTCACGTTCTCCTCGTCGAAGTTATAGCAGAAGTCGAAGCTATAGGTGAGTTTTGACATGTGCAGATGGCACTAGTCTTGATCTGGAATTTGCTTTTTTGTTCGGGTTGTGCCCATGAGTTCACTTTGCAGATGCTTAAATCATTATTTGGTAGTTGAAATTTGGTCATCAATAGGTGAAATATTGAAAAATTAGTTTGGGGTATTTCAGGTGAAATTTTCGAAGTTTCTACTCCTTTTTCCAAGTGAAATTCATGCGCAGACACGACTTCGACTTCCAAATAATATTTTTCAGCTTCAATATTAGTAAGTCGGTTTCAACTTCAACTGAATATGGTGTTCAAATGCTCTTTCCTTTGTTCTTTCAGTCAATCAAGATCCCCCTCACCAAAGAGGGACCGAGTTGACCGTGTGAAGCGATCAAGAAGCTACAGTAGGAGCCCGGAGCCAAGGAACGCTAGCCCTAGTCCTCCACCCAAGACAAGGAAGCGCAGCCCAACACCTGATGAGGGAAGCCCGATGGAAGTAAAGAGCCCTCCTCCTTCACCACCGAGAGAAGGTGCTTATAGCCAAAGCCCCAGAGAGAGTAGTAGAAGTCCTTCAAGTCCTAGAAGGGACAGCCCAGCTCCTCGAAAGTATGACGATGACAGCCCTGTTGAAGCTAATGGTGGAAGTCGAAGCCCGAGTCCCAAGTACCAGAGGAACCATGTAGATGAGGATGATGATGATGAAGGTGAGTTTCGTCATCAACGTTCCGGTAGAGAGAGCTAATCACCTTGAAGCTTTGGTGGAATGCATCTTGTCAAGGCTTGGACCTTGTGAGGCCTAATGAGATTTACTTGAAAGAAATAACTTTTGCATCTATATTTGGGATGATATGTTAGTACAATGCTTGATATAATACTTAGACTAGCCATTGAATAATATAAATACCTTCCAGTTCAAAATGAAATTACAAAGCCCTGGGTGAACAATTTCAATGGCAAGTTTGCTCCGGTGTTCTAATAATGCATTTGACAAGTTATCTATCCTATCGACTCCGCAAGTCGTAGCATGCTAAAGCTAGTACTCTTTTTCTATGCGTGACTTTGTTCAAATCTATCATTTCTTGGGTGATTTCTTTTGTTTCGTGAACATCTCACTGCGGAATGATCCAAATATTTGAGGACGGAAGTAGCATGTTAATGTTAGTATTCTTTCTCTATTCCTTTTGCTCCTGAACATCTCTTTGTTGAATGATTGAAATATTTGAAAACAGAAGGTTACCTATTCTATATGCTAATGTTTGTACTCTTTCTCTATGAGTGAGACTTTATTCAAATTTATCATTTCTTGGGTGATTTCTGTTGTTCCGGGAACATGTCACTGCAGAATGATCCAAATATTTGAGGAGGGAAGTAACATGTTAATGTCAGTATTCTTTCTCTATGAGTGAGACTTTATACAAATCTATTGTTTCTTTGATGATTCCTTTTGTTCCTGAAAATTGCAGAATGATTGAAATATTTGAGAACAGAAGGTTATCTATTCTATATGCTAATGTTAGTACTCTTTCTCTATGAGTGAGACTTTATTCAAATCTATCATTTCTTTGGTGATTCCTTTTGTTCCTGAACATCTCATTGCAGAATGATTGAAATATTTGAGGACAGATGGTTATCTATTCTATATGCCAATGTTAGTACTTTTTCTCTATGAGCGGGATTCTATCCAAATCTATTATTTCTCGGGTAATTTCTTTTGTTCTATAAAATATGCCACTGCTTTTCCATCAATCTTGGATGGAGCCAAAGATTCACTATTTTTTAGCTTTAGGGTGTGATGGAATAAAGCAAAATGGCTCTTTAAACTATCTGCGCTTCTTTCAATTGTGAAGTAGCAGTTAGTCAATGCAACTTTTGACACTCATCATGGGTCATTCGAAAACAGTCGCGCTATATTTTTAAATATAGAGGTCAGACTGCGTACATCCGACCCTCCTTTACCCCACAATGGGCGGGAGCTTTTGAGACACTGGAGTAATGTTATCGTATAAAATATGCCACTGCAGAAATTCAAATATTTGATCAATTGAGAATCTTTTTATATTCGAATGTCATTGTTTTTTGATTAATTCAAATATTCAAATGTATTACTATTTGAGAAAAGGTTCAAAGGTATACTAATGTTTTCTTTTTTAGACGATGATACATGAATGAATTTAAGGGTAAAGAAGATGGAAGGTCCGCAAACAAACAAAAACAAATGATGGAAGATGAAAGTCCTTGCTTGATTACTTCTCGTTAATATTCAACACAAAAATATATCTAGCATGATAAGAAGTAAGTGAAACAGCTATAAGTATTTGTTTCGCACTCTTGAATGAACTGAAATTTTGATTTCTATATTGATGATGAATCATTTTTTAATCGAAGAAGATTTCGCTTATCAAATTTTACCATATAAAACATACGTCTTGTCTGAACGAATTTGTCACAATATATTTGATCCATGAATATCATTCCACTTTTTCTTAATATTGAGGATGGGACTAAAAAATAATTTTAAAAATATATCAAATTTACACAAAATACATGAATCCCTTTTGTTTGTCTATATTTGCAAAAACTGGACAAAATATAAACGTCTCAAAAGGGGTTACTTCTGCACTTCCACCTGAATTTTTTATCACTCCATAAGAAATCCAAATGTCTCATTCGCTGGCTACGGTGGCTCTGCCGCGTTCGGCCACCGTTCTCATGGCGGCGGCGGGGAAGAACTCCCGTCAGAGACCAAACCCCAAAACCCAAAATGGTAAGCGAAAGATAACCACCACCACCACCAATCCCGGTGTACCACCGGCAGCCACCGTCAAGAAAACTACGTCTGGGTTTAACAGCAGAAACAAAGAACCCAGTTGGCAGTGCGTCCAGAACTGTGGTGCGTGCTGCAAACTTGAAAAAGGACCGGATTTTCCTACCCCTGAAGAAATTTTCGATGACCCTTCTGATATTGAGGTTTTCTTCCCACTATTTTGAGCCTAATTTATGCTACATTTATCATATTTTATAAGCTATTTTAATGTACTTGGATCCTATTTATGGCAATTCGATTTGTGTCTCCGCATGTGTGAGCTTGTTCATATTGTTGTTCTGAGCTAGGATAAAGGAGGAAGGTTGCTATAATAGCTGGTAGCCAACTTAAAACTTGTCAATTTATTATGACTCGTCATAAATATGATATGAGCTTAAATAAGGAAGTGGGGATTCATATAGACGACCCCAACTTGTTTGGGATAGAGGCGTAGTTGTCAGGGCGGAGCTACCCCAAGGATGATCAGATGAACACCCTTTGTCAGAATTTTTTTTCGAATATATAGCTTAAATATAGAAATTTTGATACATATCAGTTGTTGAACATCCTTGTTGCAAAAATCACCCATCCATGTTCTAAACGTATGAACACCCTTGATAAAAATACTGGCTCTGCCAATGCTAGTTGTTGTCCACTCTTTCACTCTGTTGGATGCGTCGGATTCCATGTAACAAGTAAGATTTTTATCATCAAATCAAACATGTGGGTGTGAAGCTTTATTGTTACGTAGCTATAGAAGCCTACGTATGCTGCTTCAACGGCGCTTTTTCGCCCTCTCTGCCAGTGGAAACGAGGAGGGAACAGGCAAAAAAAGTGTCATTCGTAATGGAAAGAAAGATACCGCTACTTCTCCTTTTTGTTGGACTGCCAGGGCGGACACAGTGGTCTTTGACCAGTACCAAGAACCTATTCAAATTTGGTTCTTGACATGTCTGTGGTTTTTAACTGTAGGCATTTTGCTAAGAAGTTGGTGGGCATACTATGAATTAGGTTGGGTGGCTGGTAGTTTCGGGATCCTGTAGAAAATACTTCTTTTGTGTTGTTCTTGAAAAGTGTCAAGATATGGTTGAATTTAGTATAATATATAAGTTATAATATTTGATTTTTAAGAGTTAAGTGGTTAACTGAATTTGAGTCCTTAAAAGTTATCATATAAGTAATAGATTTTGTGTAACATATTTTCGGACTCCGAAATGAACCAACAATTATATGAAGTCTTAAGCTTTTGTATGTGGATTTTTCTTCTCAGTTATTCAACAGCTTGGTAGGTTCTGATGGATGGTGCATTCATTTCGACAAGAGCACTAGAAAATGCTCTATTTATGCAGGTGAAACTTGCTTTCTTTCCTGTTGGGGTTTGGAGATGTCATTATTTATCTTCTAATGATTTTGTTTTTTTGCTTTTGTTATATCGGTGAATTTCTTGAACTGTTGTTCTGTTTCTTCTCTTTGCTTTAGATCGTCCCTACTTTTGTCGGGTGGAACCTGCCATCTTTGAAACACTGTATGGGATTGAAAAGAAAAAGTTCAACAAGGAAGCTTGCAGGTATAATTGGTTGGTGTTTTGCTCATGTACTTCTGCCCTGCCTTCCGACTTTGTGAGATTCCGAAGTCTTCGCCTGTGAAATTATATCCGACACTGATGTTTTGATTTAAAAAATGATTTGATTGTAGTTGTTGCATAGACACAATTAAGGCGGTATATGGATCGAGCTCAAAGGAGTTGGAGAACTTCAATGCTGCAATATGGATTTCAACTTAGTTCTGCATTCCGTTTCATGAGGTAGCTTCTCTTATCCTTTGGTGCATTAAATTTTAGTTCAAGGTGTGTAAGTCAGCAGGATGCTTTTACTGTCTTGACAGATTTCGAATCTGGGGTATAATTCTTTTTACTCTTGTTGGATGTGATTTCTAAAGGTATCTCATCAGGTAAAATGTAGCATCTGTTCAGTTTGCTCTTTAGTTGCGGTCTAAAAATGGCATTATTCACAACTGTTTGTGTGCTCATTAAGACATTCTTGGAGGATCCAACGCGGGTGCAATTAGATTTTGGAAGGTCTGAGCAACATAGAACTAAAGCATAAGCACTATGATTACGAAGGAGCATCTTTCTTGAATGTTAGGTTTGATATCTGTGTTCATCTGATTCTGTTATGTTGTTGTCTGACGGAAATGTTCTTTATATCTGCTTTAATATGGTCTGCAAAATCTGAATTTTCTGATATTTTGACTGTATGATTCATAGTTGTAGAACATTTTAGGACTTAACAGTCGAGGCGGATCTTAGATTTGAAATTATGGGTTCCTATAACAATTTCAAGTTGATATATATCAATAACTTGATTCACAATCAAATATTTATAGATTATTAGTGAATTTCTTAATATATGTATACAGGGTATACACAAAAGCTACTGAGCTCCCATGAACCTGTATATTGTACACTGGCTCCGCCTCTGATAACAGATGCTTACATTCCAATCCAAATTGATAAATTGCTAGTTTCTCAAGCTGTTGGAGTTTACATGAGAACTTACAGGCTTTTAATCAGCTTCATATTCTTAGTTTCAGGTGAATCATTTTGGTGATTTTCCTTGTCGATCAGCGTTTGCAGCTTGTTGCAAAAATCACTAGTATAGGTCTTTGAGGAAAAGAGTTTAGCTTTCATGTATTAAAGAGAATCTCAAACATGGATTCAACTGACATGTAAGCAATTGATCTTTCAGAATGCACCATTGCAACTGTCGGTAGAACATTCAAACTTACAAAATGATTATGTAGACACTTTCAAAATGTATATGTCATATCAGTGTAAGGTGTTCATGAGACACAATGGAGGTTCATATTTGAACTATCAGGTGTGTTAGTTTCCTATTTGAATAATCACTAGCTATTTATCAAAACACACTTCGACTATCAATTGTTCCCTTTTCCTACTTGAGCGATGGTGATATTTCACATAGGAAAAAGGAACAACTGATAGGTGAGAATCAGAACCAAAGACCATTCACTCTGCACCAGCAGATTATCTTCCTTCTTTTCACTCCTTTCCAGGTTATTTATAGCACAACTTCTTCAAGCAGAAGCACAAACAAATCACTTTGTGGCAGTGACTCTTGACTACTTGTGATTTTCTCATGTGTGATCCGGACTCAGTACACAGTGAGCCTGAATGTGGCTCCTTTGAGTCTTACTACCTCACTTGGTATGATGGAATTTATGGCGATGGTGAGCCACTTCCATTCAATCAAGACAGACTCTCCAGGGACTATAGCTTTTGGGCGAATAAGGAGGAAGAATACGATCAATTCTCAAGAAATACCTCATACGGGCATGAACTTCTTTTGTCCTATAATGGTGGGATGAACAGCTGGCTAGCGGAGTTTGAATCCTACTTTGTTGGCAGCTGGGGAGATGATGTTGTACCTAGGTATGTAAACTGCCCTGAGAAATCAGATGACATGTTTGCAGGTGAAGTAATTCAGCATGGCAGTCATTGCGCAGATGATTCACAGGGGTTATGGCAACTGGATGCCGGATACAGAGATGAAGACTATAATTACCATGTGAGGCAAGTGTCGGAAGCTGCACGTGCTGATAGCTGGGATGTAATGAGACTGGTGGAGAGCATCTTCGGCCACTGGCCTAAGCTAGACCTGGAAGATCAAACTGAGCCTGCAGTAGCTTGATTATATCATCTTCATTTTTCACAAAGAAATAGTTGTACTCTCCTTCCTGTTTTTTGATCCACAGATTCATTATCACAAAGTCTTCTCTATTGCACAATGTAACACACAACCTAAAAGTAATTCAATCAATTTAGTGGCCGTTTCAGAAAGTAATGATGCACGGACAAGCAATATCGTCCTTCTGACCCTTATTTCTTTGAGGTTGTTTTAGTTAGGAAAAGCTAGTCCAGTAATACTAGCTTCACCAATAAATCCAACTAAACTATAAAACCAACACTATATATCAAAGTAGCATCAAGAACACAACCATTCTTCAGGTACTTGGGGAGCTCTCATCTCATCATCTTCTTCTCGACTAGAAAAAACAGGCCACCCATCAAGAAGAGAAAACAAACGCCTGCAGTGCCAGTGCTTGCTGAGCAGGATCCTATCTTCTATTTCTAGCAGTCTACAAGGGTAATGACCTGTTGCCTTCTCATATATTCTTCGGCAATCTTTGCCTAATGAACTAGCTTTTGGAGTTGAGTTAAGCTCAAGTTCCATTTTCTTAACGACCACTTTGCACTTATGCTGTTTTCCCAAGTCCAAATGGTTATCCCTGATGTATGCCAAGAAGAACCTGGCTCATATCAGAGCAAAATTGTACATCTACTCTACATTACTATTCACCGGAATCAATTTCTTCTACACCAAAGCTTCTCATGTGATCCACCAAAATATCCACTAAAGTAGCAATTGATTTAATATGTCCCATCGATATGTCTTCAGCAGTAAATCGAAAAACTTGATTGCTTATCTCGATCCAACTATAACCAGGATCCCTTTTAAGTCTGTTATCTTTCATTGACTTCTGCACTCTAGCTGCCTGATCCCAGTATCCTAAACCAGCATATAAATTTATCAGCTGCAAATGGGTAGACACGGACCATGGTTCCAGTGCAAGCCTATTCTCTACGGCCTCAATCCCCAACCGAAAGTTCCCCTGAAGCCTACACGACATAAGCAAGGAACCCCAAATAACACCATTAGGTTGAATTGGCATATTCTTGATAAACTCCCGAGCCTCTTCTAATAAACGTGCTCGTCCAAGAAGATCCACAATACATGAATAATGATCTAGCTCTGGCTTTACACCATAATCAGCCATCGAATTAAAGTAAGACATGCCTTCTTTAACAAAACCTGCATGTCGACAAGAAGACAACAACCCAAGGAAAGTAATCGAATCAGGCCTCACTTCTTGCTTCTTCATTTCCTCAAAAAGTTCAATAGCTTGAATTGCATGTCCTTGTTGTCCATATCCACAAATCATCGAGTTCCACGACACCAAATCTTTACTCTTCATATTTTCAAAAATGTGAATAGAATCCTTTACTTCCCCACATTTACAATACATCGATAAAATGGCATTCACAACATGTGTATAAGACTCAAAACCCATAAGAATTATCTGGCAATGAATACTCCTTCCATAACCAAAACATCCACTACCCATACACACACTCAACAAGCTCGTAAACACGAATTCATTAGGCTTCAGTCCCAACCCCATCATACCCTTATACAGCTTCAAACACATATATAACTCATTCTCCTTAGCAAACCCATTCAACATAGCACTCCAAGACACAACATTTCTCACAGGCATTTCATCAAACACTTGGTACGCATCGACAATTCCTCCAAAATGACCATAAAAACTAATCAAAGAACTACCAATATACACATTTGATAAAAACCCATTAACAATCACCAAACAATGAATTTGAATCCCTGTACTAAAAACTCTTTTCGACGCGCATAAACTCATGGCATTCGATACTAAACTAACCCCAATTGTAGACCCTTCTTTATGAAACCTAAACAACAATGAAACTGAATCTTCTTCCTTTGAACACAAAAAAGACTCTTTTTTATCCAATGGGTGTTCACAATTTTGCTCAGAATCTGTTTGAAGAAAGTCCTCAATGAGTTTAAGACAGCTATTTTGGTGATTCTTGATCACATTTGGCTTTGGAGCTAAGAAATCAAGAAATCTCTGGCCATTTAATGGCTTCTTTGGCTTGGTGAGTGACAAATTTTTTCTCATACCATAACGAAACAGGAAATTGCTCATTTCTTCACCAAGTTTGCTGTACATTCATCTAAAGATCAAATTAAACAAGTACTAATATATAGGTATTTTTTTGGATGTATACGGCGCTTAATTTCTATTAATCTCGAATGGAGGCAAAGATTCACTATTTTTTAGCTTTGGGTACAATGGAATAAATCAAAATGACTTTTTAAACTGTCTGCGCTTCTTTCAATGGTGAAGTAGCAGTTAGTCAATGCAAGTTTCGACGCTCATCATGGGTCATCCGAAAATAGTTGCGCTATATTTTTAAATATAGGAGTCAGGTTGCGTATATTCGACTCCCTCTAACCCCGTAATTGGCGAGAGCCTTTGAGAAATTGGAGTAATGTTGTTGTTATTGTACTAATAGGTGCTTAAAACTAAATAATGAGTCACACGTGTTCAAGTGGTATATATGTAGCTTATGTGAATTGTTACATAAGACAACATGAATCTATTTATTTACTTTTATACAAGTTTAAAGCATTTAGTGTGCATACAAATTAAAGAATGGGTTTATGTAATATAATATGTCACTGCCACCTTCTTTGGATGGTTGTTACTCGAAGTATTGAATTGTATAATTAATTTAGATACAATATTTGTTTTAATTGTTACTTAAATTTTATTATATTGTATAATTTAAATCAATCATGGGATACTGACGAAAAGTCACATTTTGTGTAACGACTAGTTTAGTATCAGACTCTCAGCTTGATGGTTCGAGTGGCTCGAGCTTGACTAGGCTAGGGATTTATCTAATGAACCTAGCTAATGATCCATGACTTCGATCAAGGTTAAGTTTAAGTGAGGAAGACCTTGGCATGGGGGTGGTCAAGGCATGCAAGGCAAGACGTGGCTAAAGCATGACAAGGGTTGGGCAAGCTAAGGCGAGGCAAGACTATGATGTGGCATGGTCGTAGCTAAACAAGTTTGAAGCTAAGTGTTGGACAAGGCAAATGACATAGGAAATCGAACCACAACGGCAAGCTATATAGGACAGGACCTGGGCATGACACAGGCACGTGGGTACGGCACGAATCTGGGCGCCAAGGCACTGTGTTGGCGCCAAATTTGAAGGCTGCCCCTGTGTGCCTTGCACAGACGTAGGTAGTTGGCAGTTTTAGGCAATTTCTAACCGTTTGGACTTGTCAGCATGTTTAGATAAATTTGTAAGTCGAATTTTAAAAGTTAGCCTATTAGTTGGAGATGTCAACTGACTTAATAGGTACATGACTCGGTGTTATGGCTTATTCAATGTGTCTTTAATTTTCATTCGATTGTTTGGATACGAGGCAATTAATTTTTACTAAATTAATATTTTCATGATAAAATATTATATCTCACTTTCATAGAATAATTTTATCCAAATACAAGGTGTTTAAATAATTTCTTTTCTTGTCTAATTATTTGTATTTGAAACTTACTGTCCCGACTAATAAAGATTCATCGTTCCTATTCCATGACTAAAAAATTTTTGGACCAGTAAATTTGAAGTCATTTAGCACGCCTCCACCTATTCTATAAGCCTAAAAAAACTTTGGACAAGTAAACTTCAAAGTTGGGAATAAACTATATTTGGTGGGGAAGGACGAGCCTTAGCTCCTTATGACTCGTTGATAATTATTCTTCCATTGAGCTAATTTTTGAAGTGTACTGAATTAAGTTTATGTTTTAATTTGAAATGGTTATTAGAACAGGATCTGAATCGTTGTGAAATTCTCACGTCTAGACAATAGCAAGAGGTGAAAATATTTCTAGTCCATGAATATTGTACGCACCAGACATGACAGTGATAAAAAAATATTTATATTTTGACGTGAGAAAAGTGATGAATAAAATGAATCTCACATCGATGAAACAAAGAAATTTGAACTGGGACAATTCTTGTTTTGCATGTTATGCTCATGTATATCAACAAATTGAACAAAGAAATGTCAATTAAATCATCACACCTATCCTAACACTAAAATATATGGACCATAAATTTGAAGATTGAAGTCATTACACCAATCCTATTATAAAAAAAAAGCTTTTGGAGTTTATATTTGGACCAATAAATTAAATTTGAATTTTCAATTTCTTAATTAGTCTAGTTTAACCTTATCTTGATAACATAATTTTGAAGACCATAAAATACAATAACAACATATCCAGTGAAATCTCACAAGTGGGGTCTGGGGAGGATAAAATGTACGCAGACCTTATCACTACTTCATAGAAGTAGAGAAGTTGTTTCTTGGGAACCCTCATCTCAAAACCCATAAGTAGATATGACAAAAAGAAGAGGGAAGGGGATAGAAAGAGCAACTAATAATGAATAACACATGACAGTATGTAAATATGATAAAACTAACACATAATACGATATGATAATGAGAACACATGAAAAAAAACACATCCTCCACCTAACCCTACTATACCCCAAGGCCATGCATCCACCTAACCCTACCAATTAGCCTGCTACTCTATTTCGCGACCTTCACTTCTTTCTATCTAAGGTCATGTTCTCAGTGAGATCAAGTTCTGTCATGTCATATCTAATCATCTCCTCCTGTACTTTTTCGGTCTAAAATAGATTATGACTATTCTTTAAAGCATTTTTTAATCACCTTTGAATTTTCAAAATCCACTATGCTTATTACTTATATATATTTGTAATAGTCTCAATTCATAATCACACCATCTTCACTAGACCTAAAACACAATGGTGTTGTTCAAAAAAAAAAACACATTGTTGTTTTTCCTCATGATATTAGCCATATTTCACATTTGTGTTGCCCAAAATTCAGCCCAAGACTATCTGGCGGTTCATAACAGTGCTCATGGGCCATGGCTAGGGGTGTACAGAATCAAATAGTAAATCGAACCAAATCGACAAATCGAACCAATTCGCAAACAAAAACCGCTTAGTGGTTTGGT
>JAOTQR010000109.1:996884-1008353 GCA_025774065.1 Solanum ossicruentum | reverse complement strand
CCTGTCAGGAGGTGCGAGAGGCTGGTTTTGGGAGATACTCGGAGGGGTAGAGGTAGACCGAAGAAGTACTGGGGGGAAGTGATTAGACAGGATCTGGCGGAACTTGATCTTACTGAGTACATGACCTTAGATAGAAAAAAGTGGAGGTCACGAATTAGAGTAGCAGGCGCCATAAATTCACATTTCTAGAAATCATGAGACTTAAAAATCAAATTTTATACCAACTAAAACCTAGAAAAAAACAAAAAACTAGACATAACAACCAGTCAACCACCCCAAAATTCACATTTCTAAAAATCATGAGACTTCACAATCAAATTTTTCACCCAAAAAACACACACAAAGTGGACAGAAACAACCACCACAAATTCACATTTCTAGAAAGCATAACTCCTCCTCAATCCACACCCAATCAAGCAAATTCAACAATTTCAACAGCTTCAGTTTTTTTTCCCTTGATTGTTGACAGGAAAAAACCCTACAGAAATTCTCAATGCTAGAAACATGAAACCCTTTTAATCCAGTCCAACCCCACAACAAATTTTTTCTAAATATTGGACAAAATGCTATAATTTTAACCAAAATTCAACAAATACTCACAAACCCATTAAAAAAAAAAGGAATTAAACCTACAAAAAAAGGAAACCCCACAGCATATCAATAACAACCAACACAATTCTCACTAAAACAAATCAAGAACCCCTAAAAATCAATCATTTTTAGCAAATTAATCAATAAAATTAACGAATTAAGGCTAAAAAAATTCAAGAAAATATACCTGAATGGGCAAAAATTACTCTGCAACTCTTCTTCGCTGCTTATGGAATCCCTGGTAAAAGAAGAAACTCTTTATTGTCGAAGCGTTATCTTTTTCTAAAACCGACAAACGTAAAATGTACGGCTCAGATTTCAGTATGATTATATCGGACGGTCAAAATTAGTTTATGGCCCAAAACTAGTTTATGGTTTGCAGGCCCATTTTGTTCAGCCCAAAGAGAAAATTGTTTGGGTGATCGTTACGTATCGTATCATAATCGTCTTTAAAAATATAATATTTGGTTATAAATTAAATTAAGATTTTTTGATTATGTAGCGATGATTTTAATAATACGATGTAATAAAAATTGCGTAATAATCTAAGCAAACATTGATTTAAGTCAATAATATAATTGTATTGGTAACAACCATCCAAATAAATTGTAAATAGTTTGTTCCATAGTTAACGAGAAAGACAATCGATTGGCTTAGATAGAAAAAGGAAATCTCGGAATGTATGTGATAGTTATATTTTTTCCTTTCTATTTTGACTTGAAAAATCACTAAATTTAATTACTTTTCTGAATTCGACCAGTTGAACTTCTTTGAGATAAATATTAGAGATTTTTTTTTGTATGTGTGTGAGGGGGGAGGGCGGGTTGGAGGAGCTGCTAGCTTACTCGTAGAGTAAATCACGCTAAACATGTATAAGTAAACTGAGTTTTTTTTTTTTGATTTTTTGTTTGAAGTCTGATATTCATATTAAAGTCTACTTAGTTCGATATGATACATTATAGAATTCATATGTAGTGATGATACTTTTAATCAAAAAATTTTCATATTCACAATTCAAAGATAAGGATTAGTGTTAATACTAATTATTTTAATGTAATTTAGATGTTAGTCAACGTGAGCGGCAAAAGTGATATAGTAGATTAAATTTGTGGTCTTTAGAAAATGGATTTTGATTTATGTCAACTACAATAACAACATTATCGCATTGCCTCAAAGGTTCTCGCCCATTGCGGGATAAGAGAGGTCGGATGTACGCAACCTGACCACTATGTTTAGATCGACTGTTTCCGGATGACTCATGAAAATGAAAATGCCACTATTTATTATTAATTAGCTATAAAACTTTAGATTACTCATATTTATATAGCTAATCCAAAATTATTTGGAATTGAGATATAGTTACTATTTTCAGTACATATAAGTTAAATTCTTAAAAATTATGATAGAAGGAAACATTTCAAAATTTTATAACTTTTATGAAATTCTTGATTTAGCAACTGCTAATGCACAATAATGATAATATTAAAATTGTGTTACGAAATAAAACTTCTCTACGAAATTAAATAACTTGTCTAAAACTATTTATAGATTATTGGTTCACACTATTAATGTGAGATAGATTATAAAAGAAAGGCTTTTGAAAAGAAATATAATTATATTGAAAAGATTACTTTACTAACTTGGGTTTCAATGTCAAGCAAATGCTCCATCTACTTCAATTTATTGATCTTATTTTTTTGTTTAACCTGCTTAAAAAGACTATTTCTTTTCGTTTTTAACAGTTCTTTAATTCTAATTTTTCACATGATCGACATGTTTTAGATCACAAAATTCAAAAAACTTATTCACTTTATTAAATTCTGTCAAAATCAGACAAATAAATTGAAACATGTAGTACTCCCTCTGTTCATTTTTACTTGTCACGGTTTCGCTTTTTGAGGTCAGCTCGACTAAATTGTAAAGCTAAATTTTATATTGAAAATAAAAAATGGTTGAAAACTATATGGAAAATGTTATTAGTTGCAATCTTTCTCATATTAATATGATGAATAAATACATCTTAAAATATTAATCAAAGTTCATCTACGATTAGGTTCGTAGTCTATGATTACTTGTACGAGATTCAACAACTGAAGCTAATGGTAGGCCCGAGGGACAACATCCTCCTATAATAGTTAATAGTACTGAAACAAGCGAGTCATCGGTTCGCGAAAAGAAAATGATCGCCTTTGAAAAAAAAAAGGAACTAGCTAGGCCTTCAGAATGTCTAAGCATTCCCTGTTGCTCTGATCTCCCCTGAGCCTACGACGTTGTCTGGGCCAAGAGCCATAGTTAGTTGTTATTTCTTATTGTTTCTTCCTCGTTATGGATATCGGAAAGACCCAGCCAGATGATAGTAAAATATTAACAATTAAAAGTAAATGGACGGATTATATCACATCAAAAATGATTATAAAACATATTAGACCAAAATGGCTAGAAGGATACATACATGCAAATTATATTCTTCATAAAATAGTAGAACTAACAATTATCATTAGCTAACAATATGAATACAACTTGATGAACATTATTAGACAACATTTTGAACATTTGAGAAATAAGCATAACAACAATAATGCCTAAGGAAACATAGGAAAAAAGAGCTACTCAATTAACATTAATAATAAAAATTAACTTATATTTCACCTTCTCTTATTTTTGCTTCCAATCAATAAAGCAAAATAGAAGAGAATCCTAAAGAAAAATCCCAAACCAATTGTGATCCAAAAACAAGTCCATTTGCTCAAGTCATTCACACCACTTTGGTTTATAATGTCTGATCCTGTTGTCAAACATGTTGTGCTTGTTATGTTCAATCCCAATGTCTTGCTCATGTTGTGCAACAACTTGATCTTTAATGGCTCAGGGACAATCCTCAATGGCGAGGCATCGAAAATTTGGACACCCTTTACAAAGCACTTGTTAGGATCAGAAAACTCATTTTGTAACACCCCTTGGTAAGGGTATTTCACTAAGGACATATAGTGAAACCATATCCAATAAGGAGGGAGGCGATCGCGAGTAATGAAGAAGCCACTGAATAGAAAGAAGTAAGCTAAGATTGCGACCACGACTGTGTAGGCCATCATGATGTTGTAGATGACACCAGAGAGGAATGTGACAAATGAACTACCAGCCCAAAATGAGGCAAATAAGAAGAGCAAGAAGTAAAGGAAACCTGAAAGGCCACCAGCTAGGCCAACTGCCCAATATGTTGTGACAGCAAAGGCAATTGAGAGGACTAATATGGAAGGAAGTGAGATAATGGCATGTGAAACAACATAAGAGGAACGACGATAAGCGTTATAAGCAGTTTCTCTCATGAAAATATACCTTTCTTGAAGAAAAACAGGAATGGCTTCAGCACAAGTGTAAAAAGTTGTGGACATTGCAAACGCGAAAAAGCCTAGCCTTTCTTGAACCCCTTTTGGAGAATTGTCTAATTTCCAAAAGATTGTGGCTAGGATGATCCCAGTGACAACGACAGCGCCAAAACGCATACCAAATAGCTCAGGCATTCTCATGGAATTTAGCATTGATCTTTTGGCTATCACAACCATATCTACCCAAAATGGATTAGCAAATTTAGGGACATTTGAAGATGAAAGATTTGGGTCGATATTCGTTGCTCCTGAGACTAGTTTCCCTCTTGAAACACTTGCACTGATTGCATCTTTGAGCGATGGTTTTGGTCCGTTGTAAAAGCTGCTGCTGCTGCTGCTGCTGCTAGTAGTAGTAGTTGAGGTGTTTACCCTTTGCCATCTTTTATTGAATTCCATCAAAGTCTTGGTTCCGTTATGAGTCCCTTCGAGTTCTCTGATGAAATCCAAAGCAAACTCAATCCTGTTTTCATTTTCAGGAATTGGATTCCCAAATTCAGCAAAAAAATGTTGCAGACTAGAAGGAGGGCTAGTAAAGACTGTGTGTCCACGCGAAAGGATGATCAAATGATCCAAAAGACTCAAAATTCTATAACTTGGCTGATGAATCGACAAGATGACGATACTACCACTTTGTGCTATTCTTTGCAAGACTTTTACCACCATATATGCACTAGTGGAATCAAGTCCTGAAGTTGGCTCGTCAAGAAAAAGGACAATAGGGTCATGAATTATGTCGATACCAATAGAAACACGCCTTCTTTCGCCACCAGAAACTCCTCTATGGCCTTCATCACCAATCACTGTCTTGGCAGCATTTGTAAGGCCTAATTGATCGATCAACGCTTGGACTCTAGCTTTCTTCTTGGACTTAGATAAAGTCCTTGGAAGACGAAACTCGGCTGAGAACATGAGTGTTTCTTCAACTGTTAACATTGGGAACAAAAGATCATCTTGCATAACATATGCTGAGATAACCTTAAGAAGCTTTGATTCAAGAACTTCACCATTCAATGTAACACTTCCTTTAAGACTTTCCCTTGATATTCGATCAGCAAGGGCATCGATCAACGTTGATTTCCCCGAGCCACTAGCTCCAAGAACAGCCATGATCTCACCTTCTCTGGCTTCTCCTGATATGTCATTCAACAACACCTTCATGTTACTATCTGATGACAACTCGTCGTCCTTATTACCCCTCCTCAACCACCTAGGGAGTGCCATCTTGTTCTTGACTTTAACACTATATGTTAGATTATGGAAGGAAAGAACAAAGGGATATGATGAAGGACTATTAGCAAAATTGGTGTGATTCCCAAGTTCAAGAACTTGGTTTTTTTCCTCAGCAGAGTCGCCAACGCGTTTCAATAGCTCACCTAGTGTGATAGAGACATTGTGCCTTGGTTTTCTGCTGAATTCTTGAAGTTCCATGTTGTTTCTTGTGCCTAAAAATGGAACCTCACTAGCTGAAGACATGTCATCGCCTCCGCTAAGTCTAGACATGTTTGATCAAAAACACTACCACAAAATCAAGAATTAACGACAAACAAATTCTGTAGCTAAACAACAAAATCCTGTTTTTCGTTTTTGTAGTGAAGGGTGTTTGGTGTTTATGGATGTATATACACACACTAAATAGAAAAACAAGTGTGTGAAAGTTTATTCAACAATTTTTTCTTCATGTTGAGTCACTTTCTTTATCTATTTTGGCTAAGTAAATATATTGGTTGATGCCTTTGTACGATAATATAAGGTTAAAATTTTTATGTTTTCTTGTAATGTTGAGGTTTGAAAATTATACTAAAGTAAGTTCAGTTGGTGGCAAGTTGGAAACCTTCCATTGAATAAGTATACAAGTGTATACGTAATATACATCATCATCTAGGATACTAGGTCTATATAGAGGTTGTACATCTGATACGGATACGGATCCAGAAGTCTGATTAGATTCGAGGATATGAGTAGGGGTATAGGTACGTACGATTTGTTAAAATACAACAAATAAATGTATATTTACGATGTATATAAGTTTATATTTTGATTATTAATGAAGTAGTTTAATCAAAGTAAGTATAATAAATAAATAAAAAATTGTAATATTTTGTTCATAAGTTATCTCATATAATAGCAAAGTGTTGTTCCTAAATCCTAATATTTGGTCAAAGTAATATCTAATAATAGCAAAGTGTTCATATATATATGAATATTTTTTCATAAGTTATCTCATGTAATAATTAAGTGTTACTATTTATATATATAATATATTTTTCATAAGTTATCTCATATAATAGCAAAGTGTTCCTAACATTATGTATAACATAAAAATCTTAACCAAACCAAAAACATATCAATGTACATTTTTTTCTGAGCGAAGTCAAAATTTTAAATTTATTAAATTCTAAATAGTTTATTTTTTTTTATATGTTAAAATTTTTAAATGTTAATATAAATTTGAGTCAAAATTATTGAATTCATCAAGAATCTGTAATCACTATCGTGACTTCACGGCTAGCCATAGATGTAGTCTAACCACACAAATCATGTTTGGTGCGGCAAGAATTTTGGAGGATCTGAACTACATACAAATAACATTTATTGGCCCTTTTTTGGCTCTATATATAATCACAGTCTTTCAAATTTTCACAGGTGAAATTCATATCACTCATATAACTTAAAAAATTTATATCAATAACTATTTTTTTAAAATTACGAGAGGCTGAAGATGATTATTTGTCGATTTTTTTTTGAAAAAAAAAAAAGAAAAATAAATTATCAAAAGCCATAGTTGTAACTAACCACATTTAATGGGGAGACATTTCTTGTGTGCTCTTTTAGAAGAAAATATCAACCACTTAATTCTTCTAACCTAATAAATTCCTTTCAAGTGTTTTTGAGTAAATCATAACTCTTTGGAACTTCATCAATTGGTTAGTTGAGAAGTAATTTACAACAATGAAGATTTTATTGGACATCACTAAAATGTCAAAAACTTCATGTCTATATTAACTCATGATTTGACCAGTAGTAACAATTGCGATGATTCAGACTGTTTCATTCTTAATTAGCGATCGAGTTTAAGCTTTAAAAATAGATAATATTTTGATAGACCATGTTTTAATCTCTTCATAGTTATTTCTACTGAAAATTAATCCTAATGATTGAGATTCACATTGACTCATAATGAGGTATCAAATTTGAGCTTTGAAAATAAATAACATCTTAATAGAGAGCGTTGTTACATCCTTTATAAATTTCTTTAGTGAAAATTAGTCTCAAGATTCAAAATTTACCAAAGGATGAGACGATTAATCCTTAATAATCAAAATGTATGATGAGATAAGTTGAGATCCAGCCAACCTAAGACTACTGATTGACACCTTGGTAGTGAGCATTCTTTCAACAAAAATTAATTATATATCATCAAAGGATATGATAAGATGATCTGGACTCATCCTCTCTTAATCAGTTATCGGGTTCAAGTTATAAAAATAACAATATATCGATAAGGAGAGCATTTTATCTCCTTACTAAATTACCTCAATGAAAATTCTGATTATTTGAGATAGTAAATTTCAAATACCAAATACCGAAATAGATCAAGTTTGGATACGTAATGCAAAAGTTTAACTATTTGTACAAAGTGAGGAAACGATATAAAGTCCTTTTCTGACTTGTTACGTGTTACATTCATATATTTGTAAATATTTATTATACTTTATCTAATTTTTTATTGAATTATTTGTCACATCTAATAAATGTGGTGACCAATATATTCCTAATCTCTTTTGCACACGCCTTCATTTCTTTACGAAATCAATTTGTTTATTTTTCTATTATTATTTCACTTAATAGCTAAGTTTTCTTACAATAACTTTTTTTCCTCAATTTTTTAATCTATACCTAAATCCCTTTCTTATTAATTTGGATTTTGTTTACTTTAGGTGTGGATGTTCATCTACTCTGGACATAAGAATTCCAGTCAAAGAAATTAGAAATTAGAGTTGTGAAAGTTAAGGATATATAAAGTTCGATCAATCTATACATTTTGAACATACTTTATAAGCTAGTTATTCCAAGTGATTAGGATAGTAATCATCTGAATACTCGTTTCACGTATATACTTGTAACTTATCCAGAATAACTTATCCACACTGATTGGCTCCTCCCCATCCTCCAAGACACACCCGCCCCCGCCAACCCCAACCCTTAATAGTATTTAAAAAAAAGGGCAAGGCCAGTGTACTAAAGCTCCCATTATCGTAGGATCGAGAGAAGAGCTCGACCACAAGGGTCTATTGTACGCAACCTTACCTTGCATTTCTGCTAAAGACTATTTCCAAGGCTTGAATCTGTAACCTCCTGATCACATGACACCAACTTTACCAAGCCTCATCTTCTATCATAATACTTTTCACTTACCAAACACTAGGAAATAGGTTTAAGAAAACACTTATTTTCTAGAAAAACATTCTCCTTTCATACCAAACATACCCTTACGTAGATTCAAGATGATGTCTAAAATAAGGTAATGTGAAAATTCACTGCAAGTAACAGCAAATGCACATGTACTTATTAGTTTACCTGTCAATAAAGACCAAGCCAAAGAGCATAGGTAGATTCACTTCCTTTTTTTAACCTGTCCTTCAACTACTTGAAGCAAAATATCTTTGCTTTTCCAAGATCAAGGACCAGTTTGGAGTTTTAATGGATTTATACAAATTTTCACTCTGTTAAAGTTACACTATACAACTGTCTAAATAGCTCTCTTAAAGAAAAACATTGAAATCAAAAGGCATGTACAAGTTTTTTAGTGTATACCATGAGAAGGGGCACTTTTTTTTTTCTTTTTTTTTCAATTTCTACCTAAATGACATGACTAAGTGGTCCAATGCCCAATTCGTCCTCTATGTCATCGCTCTCTTCGAACAGCTTCAAGAATCGAGCTTGTTCTTGTTGCTTCTTTCTCTTTTGCCAATATTTGTAGGCAGTCACTGCTCCAAGAACTACAAAAGTTGTCACTAATACACAGATTAGCAGTACCAGAGCCCAGTGCATTCCTTTTCCCTTATTCCGTGGGACATCAGTGTGATTTGAAGCTAAAGAAACCATGAAATAACACAGAAAATAAGTTACGGAATATAGAAAAAATTACAAAAACTACAGTAAGGGATAAGCAAATACGTAAAAAAAAATACTCTAGATGCTATAAATACAAGAATTTTGTAGCGCAGATAAGTTAATGTTTAAATAATTTGCGAATTTATGAACAGTTGGATTGGATTATCTAACAATGTCAATATATCCCGTATAAAAAGCTTAATTTTAAAAATTAACAACGCTTTCAGTAGAATTGTTCCTAATTTTACACAAACTCAAACCACCATGGATTCTGTGAGCACAGAAGTCCCTAAGTGCCACGAAAGGATGTCAGAGGGGGCATATTGAAGTAACATCTAGAACAAAAATGGCTAGTAAAACAAATTGTCATCATCTCTTGCAAGGGAAGTGCAATCTTCCTTTTATTCAGTTTCTTTTGAGAAGCAGCCATATTAAAAACCTCAATTATCGAACCAGGCAAAATATTTTTATTTACGCCTGTGTTGACACCCCTAAAGTGAAGGTAGGGTGATACCATTGCCTTTTGATTGCAGACCCAACCTCAGGAACACAATTCCTACATCAAACTGAAACTCAAAGATTTATGCACCAAAGCCTTTTTCTTTTCATCAGTTCTTTTCTAGAAAAAGAAGGATGAGAAGCAACAACTTTTGCTTTCCCTCCAAGAAGCACTACATAACTTCCAACAGATTGGCATACTTTTTTTCTTAAACTTTTTCGATAAGTGATCCCCTCTGATTCATGGCCCAACTCCAACTGACCCACATATTTGAAAACTCATGGGAAACAGGGGGATGTCTTCCTCCTGCTTGAATATCAGGCCCTCTTTCAGTGGCAGCATTTGAACTAGAGACGTCTTTCACACATTTTCTGTTACAGCCTAACTATTAAATCAAATCCCCGGGGCAGAGATTTCTGATATACTTAGTTTGATGCTTATGTTGATCAGTGTCCTTAGACAACATAAATGAATTTTAAGTACTTGAGATTGGAACTATATGTTACAGCATTTATGAGGTGGTTTTTCCTTGGAGCATTTATGAGTTTATGTGCAGTAAAATGTCAAATAGCCTCAAGTTCATTGTTGTTACACAGAATACACAGCATTAACCAAGGAGAAGAAGAGGCAGCAAAAAATAGAACACTCACCACCTTCAAGAGGGACACAGTCTGGACACAAGAATGTGGCATTGAACTCTTTCTCCTTGAAATGAATATACTTCCCATCAGGTCTAGTAAAATCAGAGGCACAGAACTCCCACTCATCAAATACATCATCAGACTTTATAAAGTCTTTCTCATATATCCCGCATCTTTTGCACTTTTTTTCTTCAAGTTCTGTCAGAGGCTAAAAACATAGATATGCAACATCATCAGTTTCCAAGAGAAGATGTCTTCGGTCATGCACATTAGATCAGCAAACTTGTGAACTTCTAAAAGAACAGACATTGACAAGCTTCCAAGCCGCATCAGGAAACTTCCGAGTTATGACAATAATAATCTAAAATAGGAAAACAAATTTAAATTCTTCCCTTGATGCATAAAGCAAACAAATACCCTTGTTTCTTAAGAGTAGGAGTCTCCTCTAAAAGATAGCCACATATATAAGGTAGGCTTGATACTTATTGAGGATTGACTCATATGCATCATGGAGAAAGACTTGGAAGAGATTATGTAAAGAAGATCCTATATATTGCAAGCACTGGTTGCAAGTCCTCTCCAGCTTTACATGATCAACTGTTTAGTTTTATTTCCTTTTCTCTTTCTAGTTCCACAAAGTTTATGCCTTTGGTAATGATTACTGCCTTCACGCACAGCTATTCCTAGGTTGAAACCTCAACTCCACCTCCGGAACCCCTTTCTTCCACCTCGCAACTTCACCTGCCAATACCATTGGCCCCAGGTCAGCTCCCAGACAAACAATCTCCCAACTACTGTTTCCAGTCAACTAGAACTTCTCTACCCAGACCTGCAAATGCCCTTGATATGCTTCCTCCACATCATGCAACACCAATATTTCATCCCATGCTCTCTCTTATTTCCTTTCCACCAGTAATTATAGCTCAAGCTTCCAGGAAATTGTCCCATCACATAAGAATGAAAAGTTTTAAGCCTAAACCCAACATCTACACCTCAAAGGAAAACAAGAAAGGTAAATAGAATTAACAAAAAGTGAGCTCACCACAACAACATCAGACATATAAAATCAGTGTTATCAAGCAATTTGATAGAAGAAATGACTACAATTCACTGAGAGGTGGGAGGTCATTTTTTGTGATGATAATAGACTGCGAATGGACTAGTTCAATCCAAAACTTGAGATGAGGGGTGTAAACCGATTATAGGTTATGTGATGAAGGATGATTGCTTCGGGGGG
>JAOTQR010000109.1:958158-989313 GCA_025774065.1 Solanum ossicruentum | reverse complement strand
TGTTTTGAGACCTTTGTCTTTTGGGGTCTATATATAATTTTTTAGGATTCTAGTCTCATGTAAATAAATAAGATTAGAATTTTTTTTATACCAAATGTAATAAATGGATCATTTTATAGGTGGGAACTGGATTTGAGGTTTGGGGTTTCTGAATTTAAGAAGGATCTAGCAAGATCTTTATATTGTTTAGAAGGATGTTGACTCAAGTTTTATGAAATTATGAAACATTTCATGTAAAAGTGAATCCTACTTCAATTATTATTCAATCTTAGATATTATATGAGAATCGACTGTTGAATTAATTCTATTTTAATATTGAAGATTTTAAATTGAACAAATATATGAGTACTATTTTAAAAAAGTCATCTCTCAAATTCTATAAATATAAAGAGTCTCCTTAAGTAATGTACGAAAAAAAAAGTAATGTATACTGAGAGCTTTATTGGATCCTAAAGGAAATTACATAATTCCTCTAAAAAAAGATATAGAGACAATATTTCTTTAAGAATAGTAGTATCTAGGGATGTTCATAAATCGATTTGAATTGATTATTGGTCAAAAATCAAATCAAATAGAATATAATTCATTGGTTCAGTTGTTATTGATTTTGGTTATTCATCATACACAAAAATAATTCATTGTTTTATATCTTGCATTTTATTGTCTTTTTTCTTACTTTTGTCATTTTTTTTAATCGAGAGTTTATCAGAAACATAGTTTCTACCTCATAAAGGTGAGGCCAAAAGACGATGGCTTTGTTTTTTGCTATTTTGTTGTCTCTTTACTTACAATCTTGGGCCGAATAGTTACATTTCGAACAAAGGGTCTATCAGAAAAATAATACATCCTACTTTTATGAGAAATGCAACGAAGAACAATATAATCTATTCAAATATTATATTTATTAAAATCATATATTATGATACAGTAAAACATAAGATAAAACGATATATTATGAAACAGACTAACAACCATCAAACATAGTGCGCTATCTGCCTTTCAATACATGTTCTTTCACTCCAGGAATATGGATTCCTATAAAGTAATCTCTCCAATTTATTTTTGACAAATCAATCCCAAAATTTTCTCTCTTCTTCAGACATATCTTCCATTAGTTTTTGCATGTTGCCATTGTGAAACCTTGCAAAAAAATAAGTTAGTAAATAAATAACATAAAGGAAAAAATTGAGCACAAAATAAATTTACTATGTTTTATCTGTGTAAAATATGCATAGCTCATTATTATCAATTGGGACAGTATGTGTGTGTAGAGTTGATGGACTTCTTATTTGTCAAAATTACATACTAATAATCTTTCTTTTTATTTCATTTCACGTGACACTATTTCTTTTTTAAATTTATTTTGATAATGGCACTTTTTTATATTTGAAAATAATATCACGATAAAAATATGTTTGGTACGGAGGAAAATATTGTTCAATTTTTTCATGTTTGATTGGTAAAAATAATTTGAAAAACAAGTTTCTTAAAAATAAGAAAAATGACTTTCGTAATAAAAATAGGAAAAACAAGTTCTATAAGTGATCAATATTCCAAGTTTATTGTGGACCCTAGTGCACTGCACTGCACTTTGCCCAGATGCTCGCCTTTCTAAGTCAAGTAATGGTGACCCACGAAGAGTGAAGCTTCATAACATGTTGACGAAAGCCCCTTAACTGAGGGTGCTCCAACCCCCACCAGCCCCTTGACCATCCACTCACCCTGAACCCTTACTTCTCCCATGCCCATAGTATTTTAATAGATTACACATAAACATTCTTCTCAAATAATTTTTTTTTATATTATTTGAGTAACGGTAAAATTGTCTCTATATAATATATATATTGGTCATGAATTCAGGTTGTGGAAGTAGTCGCTAATGTTTGTATTAAGGTAGCTAGGTTGTCTACATCACACCTTTTAAGGTGCGATCTTTTCCCAAACTCTACGTGAACGCAATGTACTTTGTGCACTAGACTGCCACGTACTTAGTCTAGAATTGGTAAGTACAATGATAGTAAGGAGAGAAAGTGTCATACCACCCTTTGTAGAATGCATATGGTTCATAAACCTTGCTAAAGTTCTTCAAATATTCCACCTTCCTTTTAAATCTCATTTGCATCTTTGAATGCTCAACTTCATTTAAATCTTGTACTTCATCATGTTGTTTGAGAAATTGCTCCAAAATATAATTTGATAAGTCCAATATACAACAACAACAACATATCCAGTGAAATCCCACAAGTGAGGTATTCCTCAGTAACGCCAGCGTCGCATGAGCCCGGCCACACCCGGAAGGGGCGCAACAGAGTCCAAGGCGAGCACGGCCGTCGTTTGATAAGTCCAATATGTTGTCAAAATATTTCATCTTCTTAATCTTCACTTGATCTCCTTTTCTGTTAACAAAAGGAAAAGAAGAGAAAAACTCATAGCAATAGTTCATAAGTTGTCATGATAACAAAGGATTCACAGATGATGATGTGACATGATACACATTTATCTTTGGACTTTGTAAGTATCCATGCTTGGCAATAGCAGCCATTGTAACATTGACAACCACATCAACAGGCACCTAAACCAACCAACAAAAAAAAAAACACAAGTTGTCGATTAATATATAATCTGATTTTTAAGTTGATTCCATGATTATAAGTTCATTTGATACTAGACCATGTCAGAATAGAGTAACATTAGATAATGAAATTTTCATTGTTATTAATTGCAATTACTAGCAGGGTACTTCTTCTGTCCTAATTTATGTGATATATTACATGACTAGTTCGGAGTTTAAGGATGAAAAAAACACTCTTGGAACATATGGTTAAAAATAAGTTGTAGATATATATATGTCGTTAAGGGTAAACTTGAAGTTCAAAGTGAAATTATTACTAATGTGTCTTGAGGGTAACTACAAATATTTACATTGTTATAAATCACTTCATTAAGAATAAACATAGAAATATATCTTTTTCCTTTTTCTTTTTTTTTTTTAAGTTGTCAAGATTATTAATAATATTTGTCCCCAAATACTTGTCATTATACAAAATCAAGATATAATTAACAGACAAGGGACAAAAATATTTTTGAACTACAGAAAAATTGAACAAAAATGTCCTCGATTAGTAATTTGATTTTAAAATGTATCTGCTATAATAGTTTGATCCAAAATTATATATATACTAACTTAGTGAGTGAAAAATAACTTTTCTTAAATAAATATATTCTTTTTAAAAAAACACATTCTTTTTTTGATAATTAAACATTTATTATCATATTTTGACCATTTTTATGGAAAGTCCCCTTTTCCATAAAAAACAACTACAGGGTCAATTACCCTGTGAGATAAACAAGAAAGTAAAAAATAAACAACTTTATAATAACAACTATAAACAAATTAGAAGAAAATTAAAGTTGAATACTACTCCCTTCATCATAATTCACATGTGACCTTTCGAATTTCGAGAATCAATAGAGTTTTTCTTTGATCATGATAATGTTATCTGCCATTAATTATTCTAGACTTATAATAATATGTATGTAGCTCTTTATGAAAAATAAAGATTTTATGTCTAAATTTACGTTCAAATTTTGAAATTCGATTCTCAAAATTTGAACGATATCATGTAATTAATATAATATACCTGAATTCTCGTATTCATCCTGAAAAGGGTTGTTTATGACTAGTTGTTATTGGGGACTTATAATAATACTTTGTAGTTCTTTTCCTAAAAACTAAAGATTCTCTGTCTGAATTTACGCTCAAGTTATGAAATTCGACTCTTAAATTCGAACAGCACCACGTATTAATATAAGATACATGAATCCTGAAAAAGGTTGTTTATAACTAGTTGTTATTGTGGAAGGACGAATAATGAGTATTGGTATGTCTTCCCTCATGCTATCAATCATCTCACCAATGGCCTTTGTGAATGAATATCTATCATGCCATCCATATAACTTTGCCCTATTATATAATTATATAAATTAACAATCATATAGTATAATTTATTTATTAACAATCATATATCATTTAAGAATGACTTTGATTATCAAACTAATTAATAGACTTGACTTTTATAAAAAGCATTTAATGATATTAGGAGTTAAATTCATTCTGTTTAGATAAGATTGCATACAGTACAATAAATTCTTATGGTTTGGACTTTTTTCCGAATCCTGCATATAGCGAAAGTTTTAGTGCACCGAGCTGTTCTTTTGGAATAGATGTTTTTTGCTCATTATCAAATGATTGTGAACTTTGTGTGGGAAATACTAATTGAATCCATTCGAAAGGTTAGAAATCGACAAAAGAAAAAGAAGTGAAATTGAATCTAAAAATTAAAGAGCAATGTTTATAGTTACACAAATTTATTTTAGACCACAAGTTTTAAAAGTTCTTTTCATTCTAAAATTTATACACAATCAAATATATCACATAAAATGAGACAAAGATATATCTGAATGATTACCTCTCAGCTCCAACGTCTTTCATAATTTGCTCAAAGCCATTATTTTTAATAGCATTTTCAACTTTGAAACACATTCTAATTCATTTGTAGCATTGAGGGATGGAAAGTTAGTAGATGGAAAATGTGATCTTTTCCTTTGTTATGCTTTCTCCCATGGTGAAAGGCTTCTCATATATTAGGCCTCTCTTTCTCCATTGGCATATGCTTTAAATAAAAACAAAAAAAAAGTTGAAAAAGTAATTAAATTCTTAGAAAATGTAAACAAAAAAATCTTGTTCAAAAAGTTTTTGACTTTTATAGATGATTGATGTTATAGAAAGGTCTGAATGTATAAATGCATACCAATTGAATAATGGATGAGGAGTTTCAAGTTCTTGCATTTCTTGGCAAACATCATGAGTTGATATGAACCATTCACGTTAGCATCAAGAGCTAAGTCATACCTAGACATTGGCGAATACAAGAATAATTACAGTAGATGGTCATTCGATTAAAATAATTAATCAAAAAATGGGTTTTTGTAGAGGCATGTATAGTCAGTGTATATTTCATGTATCATTAATCTATATCAATTTTTACGTGTATCATAATATATATTCAGTGTATAGATCATGTGTAAGTAATTTACATATTATAATCAATGTATACTTTCTGTGACTTTTGACAAGCTATATTGTATAGCCATTGTATATTTCTATAATTTTTGGCTATTTTTCATATAAATAAAATGTGAATATATTTATTGTATATTAATTAATTTATAGTATCTAGTTGAAATTAACTCATAAATTAAATAAGGAATTAAAAGTGTATGTGCTCTTTTTACAAACTTTTGAATAATATGATCACATACAAAAGAGGCCATTTCTTTTTCTTTTTTTTTGTTAATTAATTATTTAATTAAAATATCATTGCAACATAAGATAAAATATCATGCAACCAATTTCTTTAAATAATAAATTGTGTATCCTTGAAAAAAAAAATATAGTGAGAATTAATTAACCTCAAGTCAAATGTAGTATTTGCTGCAGAGTCAATGATCAAATCAATTTCTTGAGCAATTTAATGAGAATTAATAAAATTCATACCAAGATTTGGCTCATCAATATTTCCAACAATAGGAACCAATTTATTTCTTATGAATGACTCATAAGATTCCCCATGCATTTCTTTTAGGCATTTAAATAATTTTGACTCTATTATCTGATGAAAAAAATATATAAATATGCATAATTAGTGAACTATAAGGAGGAAGATCTTGTTTATCTTTGATGTTGTCCTTAGCATCTTTTCAATCAAAACTATAAAAATTTATTTTATTATAAATGTTAGTAAATATAATGATGAAAGGATCGGATGTATGCTCTCTATGACAACTTAAGGTTTCAGATATGATAAGTTAAGTATGCATTTCAATATGGTATCATAGTAAGCAAAGGTCAGTATTCGAGCTTGACTATAGCCACCATTAGCAAAAGGAACTTTCACGGGCTTGTTCAACCAAAAAAAAAAAATCAGTAAGTAGATAAAAGTATTCTCTTTCTAACATATATCATAAATTTTTGAATGAGATGATCACGTACTTAAAAAATGTGACAATCGTTCAAACTTAAGTAAATTAGGTAAATAGAAATGCGTTTTCTCCGACAACTTAAATTTTTATTAAATGTAATCTAAACAAGGATGAACTAAAGTGATTTGTAGCTCATATATACCATCTTGCTTTGTGATCTTACTATTACAAAAATACACACTATACGAACAGATCAATTTTATCCTTTGTTATATTTTAACAACTCAAATATACCCCTTTTTTATTAAACTTGTCAAAGGTGAATGTTCAATCCTATGTGATACTGATATTTTGACAAAGTGGAGTACCATGCCCTACTCATAATTTATTAACACACATTTGTAAATGCTAATTATTGAATAATAACCTAATAGTTAGGCAGAATGTTGAATTATGGTGAGTTATGATTTTGATAATTAACAAGTATGGTCACTATGTTGTGTCTCGCATCAAATAAATGAGATCTCTTGCTCGCGTACAAATTATGTGATGATAATCGATCCACATATGATAATTTCATCTTTCATTCTAGTTTTGTGATAGTCAATCCACATATGGCAATTGTATCTTTCACATTGCCTAGATCTATAGTCTCATAAATAGGGATGGCAACGGAGTTATGCAGAGTGGGAAAATGCAGATTAGTTAGATTTACGTGAGGCGAGGCAAGTTTCAAACTTGTGTAGGTGGGGAAGGTCCAAATAACATCCCAACCAAAAGATCAACTAAGAAAAAAGGGTGAGTGCAGGTGAAAATAAGAAGATGAGTCAGATTAAAATTTAGTAGGTTAAGTAAATTTTTGTAATTTAACTATACCACTTCGTTCTATTGTCATCCATATTAATAAAATTGGAAAATATAAGGTTTAATTGCTAGATTAATTCATTTGAGTGCAATTTAAGGAGCTAGTTATAGGTACTTTTGAGCTCATTGGCTATAAAATCAATTAGAATAATTAAATAGTGTGAAATTGAAAGTAGTACGCAATATATAAAAGAGAGAATAATAACAAAAATGAAATTATGCTATAATTGAAGTGCAAAAAAAAAAATACACAAATGATAATCGAAACCAAAGAACAAAAGTATGGAAATAGTATTATGACCATCAAGTCAATCACACACAAAAACAAGAGAATGTCCAGCTATTAGCTAACCTTCTATCCTCATCTGCAACCTCCAAACCCTCCTATCTAGGGTCACACCCCAATCGATAAGCTCAAGATGTGTCATATCTAGTATAATCTCCTCCACAAATTCTTTTTTGACCTGTTGATCTTGAATGTAAAGGGAATCGGTGCGTTGAACCTACGGTGTGATTGTTAGTGATTAATGAAGTGAGTTGAGTATCGTGATGCTCAATTTCAAATACTAACAAAATACTATGTAATTTCTTCTCATAAGTCCTTATTTTAGTTTTTTTTGGGGGAACAAACCTATGCCAAAGGTTCCCCTCTCCTTTTGGACGGTCAGGGATTGAACAACACCCCCAACCTATATTATAAATAGAAAGATAAGTAAAAATACAAAAGAGGGGGACATACAACCTTACTTCCAATTTATGGTAGTTCACAAGTCGGTAAACCTTCTAAGGTCGGCTAACTATTCCCAAATTCTAGAAAAGAAAGCAAACCAAGACTATACCTACGAGAGTACTACTCTCAATACATATAATCTAAGAAAGCGATAAACAAGGAAGACTGTCTTCTTACATTAGTAAAAGGAAAATAAAACCTACAACTAATCCTACCAATAACTCAAAGAAACCAATACTCAGGATTAGAAGTAGAATCAGGAGAAGTCCTAGTACATCACACACAAATTACCTTGAGGTGGCTCCTTAATCCTCTTCAACTTTCTTCTTGTGAAGGTGATATAATGTTTTAGAGGTAAATGGCCAGTGTTCATTGTGAGCAAAGTGCCCAGTCAAGAAGATGTGCTCAATTGTGTTCATACCTGGTCTGTAACAGCAATAACATTGATTAGGGGGATGGTTCACTATTAATTATTTCGAGTATATCTAAATTGTTTTATTACTTTTCGAAATGTAATTTTTAATTTTTTTAAAAATATATATATTACTACTATAAATTTTTGTATTGCATATTTTAGGATCTAATGACTCTTTCATGTATGACAGAGCAACTCGGGTAAGTACGGTGGGAGAAAACTCAGAATATTTTCTGTTGAAATGGAACTTCATTAAGGATCTGTGTTAAATCCTTTTCTTTTTGCTTTAGTGATGGATGAGCTGCTATGGACTATTCAGGAGGAGGTTTCATGGTGTATGTTGTTTGCAAATGACATAATATTGACTAATGAGACTCGGAATAGACTTAATGATTGGTTGAAGATTTGGAGACATACTCTAGACTCTAAAGTTCAAATTGAGCAAGACCAAAACAGATTACTTGGAATGCAAATTTAGTGTTGCAAGGGATGAAGCAGACATCGAACTAAGGTTTGCCACTCAATCTATTCCCAAGAGAGAAAACTTTAAATATCTTGAATCCATCATTCAGAATAGTGGTGATATCATGATGATGTTATGCATCGTATTGGGGCAACATGGCTGAAATGGAGGCTTGTCTCTAGAGTATTGTGTGATAAGAAGATATCATCTAAACTTAAAGGTAAGTTTACAAAATGGTGGTTAGATCGTCTTTGATATATGGGGTGGAGTGTTGGCCAGTCAAAAACTCTCATGCTTAGAAGATGTAAGTTGTGGAAATGAGGATATTGAAATAAATGTGTGGGCATACTATGGTGTGATAAGATTAGAAACGAGATCATTTGGGAGAAGTTAGGGGTGGCCCCTATAGCAGACATGATGAGAGAAGAGAGATAGAAATGGTTTGGACATGTGCAATGGAGGAGTATCAACGCTCCTATTAGGAAGTGAGATATATTGGATTTATAGATTACGCGAAGAGGTAAAGGTAAATCAAAAAAGTGTAGGGGAAGGTGATTAGATAGGATATGACGCAACTTCATATCACCAAAGACATGACCTTAAATAGAAAAAATTAATGTTATGTATTAGGATAGAAGATTAATAGGCTAGCAGGTTAGATATTGTCTTGCTTTGTGATGTAATAGATTAGGAGAATTAGTGATATCTTTATATTTCGTGTTGTTACTATCCATCATTTATTTTACTACTTTTATTGTATTTATAAAATTGTCAATTATTTTTTATTCTAGTCATTATTCTATATCTAATATTTTCTACATTTATGGCTAATATATTTGAGTTGAGGATTTTTCACAAAATTAATTATTAAAACCTCATCAGCGAGAACGACATCGTACGAATACTAATTAGTGGAAACGGCGTCGTACTGATACCTCAGCAGTAAAAAATTGGCCTTCCTCAACACACTCGCAGGCCGCAGCCATTGTTAACAGTTCTTCTTCTTCTTCTTCACTGCCACAGCCAAAACTTCACTTTTTTTCAACATTTAGGGTCATAGTTGTTCCAAGATGATGGGTTTATTGCGTGCTGTGGCTAAATCGAACCGTTCAATTCAAACGGGTATTCGAGATCAAGGGCTGATGTTGTCTCTCAGCAGACAATTATCGACCCAAATGGAAACACCCCAGGAGGACAAGGACAAGGACAACTCATCTGATCCATTTCTTCAAAACCCATCTACTGGTAAACATGAATATTTCAAATATTACCATAAAAATATGTTCTTGATGTTGTATTTTCCCTTAAAGTTCATTTTTTTTTCAATGGTTTGTTGAAGTTTTTTGATTTTATATGCATAATGCAAGGAATTATGGATACCCCTTTGCTTGTTTGTAATCTTATGCAGGTTTTGTTAATTTACACGTCTTTTTCCCTCAAGTGTTTTAAGGTTTAGGTTTTGGCTGCTCTGCTTAAATAGTCATTGAGCATTTTCAATTTTTTCTAGTTTTTCTGCTTTTGGGGCTGATGTATTTACATTGGTTGTCTTTCGAAAACAACCTCTCTATCTCTGTGAGTCAGTGGTAAGGTGCGTATATTTTACCCTCTCCCGACCCTACTCTTGGGATTTCACTGGGTAAGTTGTTGTTGTGTTGTTACTAGGTAATTGTGTCCCAGGTAAATGCGTGAGAATCTTGAAATCATGATTTAGTGATTATGAAGGCTTATCAAGTTTTTTTTTATCAAAAGGCTTATCAAGTTTACCTGGCTTTTCCCATATTTCAGTGATGTAGCATTGTTGGTTATGAAGTTTACAGTTGCTTATTGTTTGAGCATTGTTGGTTTGCTGCTAGGTTAGGCACCTTGGGATTTTAGAAACTCATGGCAGTGAAACTATATTGTTTGATTTAATCGTAATGAAAAATTTGTGAGTTTAACACTTGAGCGGAGGCAATAATCATCAATCAATCAACTATACCTCAATCCACATTAGTTTGAGTAATTGGGGGTCAGCTATATGAATACTTCGTATCCTTGCCGCACGTGTTTCTACTAGTTCACTGTTCTATCCTATTTTGGCATTTTTTTTGCTAACCATCAAACTATTCCATCCCCTTCCTTTACAAGTTCCAAGCTTGTTCTAGTTATGCTTCATGAAGATCACATAGGTGGTGTTGGAGGCAATTGTCAACAATAAAAAAGTTATGGATTCCCTAAATCCACTTTCCTTCGCTTCAATTTCCTTTATTTCCACACACGTAGAGTGGACTGGTTTTAGTAATGATGGGAATTATTTTTACATCAGGCCACTTTCACGGAGTAGTAATAGCAGTCTTGCATCTTTGTTCATGCCAAATGCATATGCTATCCTTTGCTTTTGATGACACCAATGCATATGCAATCTCATATGAGACTGATCCAAGATCTTGATATTTCTATTTCCCAGGTTTGATTTATCAAAAAACTCTTATATATGGAAAGTATACAAGGAAGAGTGACGTTATTAACATGTTAGGGACTTCTGGTTTGAGCCTAGATGACATTAGATTTGAGTACAACGCAAACTATGCTCCAGTTGCAGCGTAAGTTTTCTTTATGATATAAGGTTTATATATATGCTCTGCACTAATTTGTTGTTAGCTGTAATGTTTTTCTTTTAGTTACTACTTTGATTTGTTTGAGCCGAGAGAGGTAATCGTCAGGTTTGCGTACACTATACCTTCCACAGACCCACTTTGTGGGATTTTGCTGGGTTTCTTGTTGTATAGATGGTTTAACAATGTCTACGAGGAAATATATCTTATCGTTGTGGTTTTGATTTCTGAGCACCCAAGGGTGTGGCTTTTAGTTGTCAATGAAGCTAGAATGAATCGTGGATCATGGGAGACCAGGGTTCTAGGCCCTGCGAAGCTCTTGGTGATTTCTCTTCATCCAAGTCTTGATGGACAGATTTACCCGGTATCTGTCTTGGATACTTTTGTGAGCATCTGATTGCTTTTCAAAGGTCATAATATATGGAGCTCCTTGTTGTTCAACTTATTCTCTGGCAAAAATTATAGGTGTTTTGTTTTCCCTTAATTATTTCCAATTTGTTCTATCTTCAAGACTTGCCAGTGCTTGCATCCATTTCAAAGTAGTTCAACTTGAACTTATTTAATCAAATTTGTCCCCTTTTTCCAACTATGCACTTAAATTTTGCGAGTGTTTCAATACCCATAATTGTTATCCAAGATACTATTACCACCGAGACTATGGACACGAAAAAGAAAGTGCTTAAAATTAGGGGCTGTGAAAGCCAAAAGCAAATCCAAAGTAAACAGCCTCTTTACACATGATGAAATTGACTCAAAGTCAAATGTTTCCTTCTTCAAAAATCCTTTCTCCTATATAAAAATACAAACATTCCACAGAAAAGGAACTTCCTTTTAACCCATGCTTCTTTTCTCGCACCCGCCCATCTCCGTGGCTGTGCCAACTACCACGTCTCTTCCTTCAATCTATCTTTATGATCCAAAACCATTTCTTCACTTTACTTCCTCTACCATTTCTCCACTTTTCTTTCTACTGTTAAGCAACAGGATTATTTAAAGTTATCCATCATTCCCAAGTTCAAAATTTTCTAATACCAAGCATAACACAAATTTCATGAACAAGAGAGGAACCATGATAAGCTATTGCCCATGCCATCTAAACTTTTTCTGCTTGGTATCAAAATTTTCAATACCAAGCATGACATTTTCTGTTATTTAAAGTATTTGAAATGCTAAATGCCTTAAATTTTATTAGTTAAATTTTTTATTCAAACACAATTTAAAAAAAATAATAGCTACAGTATTACTAATAGTCTAGTATTGAACATTACATGTGATGGACCCTTTGAGGTGGCCCAGTCTTGGGACTTCCATGTTGGAGGTCTCAGGTTCAAAACCCTTTGCCGGTGAAAGCAAGGGGTTTGCTTTCTAGGTTGAACTCGTCGCATCAAGCTTGCCTAATGCGGATTACCTCTCCTGTGTGGTAACCCAAAAGGTAGCAGCTGCGGGTTCCTCTTGTCATTAAAAAAAACATTAGATGTGATGGGACTTCTGGGGTCTGCGTAAGTACTTACATCAGTAACTTTTATGCTTTTTAGGCATTGCAAAGAGCTCAAATATTCAGCATATTTACCAAATCGGTGGATTTTTTGTAAAAAGGTGCAAAAGAAGGGGCAAATGAGACTTTAAAAGAGTACTGCAACCAGATGCATTACCAACACAAAGATATAATGGGAATTAGGAAAAAATTCCCAAACCAAACAACTTTCATAGCAAATTGTATACACAATAGAAGCATAATAAAAAGCAGAATTATATAATAAATACCGAAATTGTCCTTGAATGAAATGTTCATGGCTAGAAGCACACATATCGTCCAACAGTTGTGTGCTTCTAGCCACTTATATATAATAGTAATAATTTTCTTTTACCTACGAAACAAACTAGGGGACCATTTTGTTTAGGAGTAAGTTATGTGGGAGTTGATAATGTAGGAATTGTAATGCAAAGATTAGTGAGGCAAGGCTTAGTAATGCAGGAATCGTAATGCAAATAATTTCTTATTTTTAACAAAGTAAAGCATCAATTGCTATATGAAGAGCCATTTTTGTCATTTTATAGAATTCGTCATAAAACGGTACATGGATTCCTATAAGTTATGCAGGTATTATTTATGTGAATAACCTAAAAAGTAATGGAACTGAGTATAACTAATGCATATTTTATGGGGACGATGAAAAAGGTAACTGAACAATGCATATTTATACCCTGTTTAATACATGAATTGCACTAGCTAATGCTGCAAACCAAACAGCCCCAGGAGTTTTCAGGAACCAGCCCTGCCTCTTCAAGCAAGCTTTGCTTGGTAGGCGCCGCCTACTCACTCGGACAATGCTCTGAACATGAAAGTGTGCAGTTCCGCCCCCTTCTCCCTGGATATATCATTTGTTGTCGTATATGTCTTCCGTCATTTTTTGACCTAATTATAATGGCAGTATTGACTCGTAGCTTGTTGAGTTAATCTGAATCACGCTATCATTACTTAATCAACACGGGTAATAGATTATCCAGTTTTCTAACGATGTTTCTTGTCGCAGTTGTTTCCTTTTCCACCAATAGTTCTTGAAGTTGTCAATTTTGTTTGCATTTTTCCTGTACTTAGTTGTTTGTTAAACGAGAGATTATTTTAAATTTTCTTGTCCATTTACTTAATAAATGCTTCTCATGAGTAGATTGCTTTAAATGTTACTGTTAGTACTTTATCAGAAATGAAAATGCTTATTACTGCTCCATTCCCTATTTTATCTTGTGAATAGGATAATTCAGTTCCCTTCTTGGAACGTTGTTGAGTCAGCGAGGGCAGCAACTCGGAAGGGTGGCTTAATCAGACTGGAGAGGGTACTGTTTCGATATACATCTGCTTGTTTATTCATCTCTGGAGGATCACGTGCAAAATTATAATTTCCTCTACCTTTTTGATGATTATAGGCTGATCGTCGGTTGTGGGATGCTTTGCCATGCTATGATGGAAAAACTGTAAGTCCGGTCTCTAATGTTTGCTGTCTTTATCCTTTTTTCTGTGTGATGAGCTGTGGTAGATGGTGGTGGAAAAAATAAAAACCTCAACTCATAAATATACTAGGTGATTTCATTCTATCTATCTAAGTCTTGGTGGACATAGTTACTTGATATTGTGCTAGGGGGAGGTAACACTTACGGTGTACTACTCTAGGTGTGTGCAAGCATTCTCAGATGCTAGTTTTATTTTAAAGAAACAATGAATTATTCTTTCTTTCTGAATGATGAGTTTCGTGATATCTACCTCCACGAGGTAGGGGTGAGGTGTAAGGTCTGTGTACGCACTATCCTCACTTTCTGAGATTTCATTGGATATGTAACAATTCAATTCTAATAGTGATGTGAAGCACTTTGAAGCAAAAAAACTAACGATGATTGTCCATATTATCAGTTGTTATTGCAAGGGATCTCTCGAAGTGCAACGGCTGAAGATGTGGAACGTTTCCTTGCTGGTTGCCAGTATGATGCATCATCAATCCAAATATTTGGCAGACTACCAATTAGAATGGCCCTTGTGAAGTTCCCCTCGCAAACTCTAGCTACACATGCTTATATTACAAAGAACAAAGGCTTCTGTCTTAATAACCAAGTCATACTGCAACTTCTTCAGTAATCTCATCCATCTCCAAGATGACATTTTGTTTCCCTGTTGGTGATGCTCAATTGCTAGGATGTCGATGGCGATTTGGAATGGTTGGATTGTCTCCAGGCTTCAATCCTTCTATCTGAGAACTATTTTAATTTACAGTAGGAGAAGCAGAGATGAAATATGAAATTTGAAATAATATAACCTTGTCAGTATTTTTGAATGTTCTTGGCTTGTTTATTAATTTCACTTTAGATATTTGAACTATCACTTGTCACAATTAAGCACCTGGATATGAGGCAGTGGTAAGATCTGCGTACATTTTACTCTCTCTAGACTCCTTTACATGATAATTTAGATTTCAAAAAACTTTGGCACATGAAATCCTCTTTTAACATTGTAACACTTCCAAATTCAGCTCAATTCATCCATTTGCGACTGCTACAGCAGTCACTATACGTAAGTGGGCAAAACTTAGGGGAAACAGTCCAGGATGAGCATGCTGGAGTGCATCGTAAAGTCATCAAGATAGACGATAAACAGTGATATCATAAGTGTCCAAGCTAACAGCCTAAAAAATAATCATGGCCAAGTTAAATTCTTCCTGTGTGAAGTTCATACATTTGTTACCGACAATAGACGGGATAGATGAAACAAAAACATGGTAAATGAGGTTTATATAACAATTCCATTATACAAAAATAGAAGTCTGTAGTGTGATTCAAAAGCTACCAAACAACAGTGAATTGTGATTCAATCCGGAAAAACTACTACCATTACAAGTAAAACTCACAGTATTGGGCTGAGAATTGTATAAAATGGTGGGAAGAGACCCTCCGCCAGATTTCAAAATCACAGCTCAAACTCCTCGTCCTGAAGAGCCAATGCTGCAGCCTCTTCTTCCTCATCATCAAGAACGAAGTACTCGTTTCTTTCCACTGGCCTAAACATGTAAAACATGACAATGTAAAAAGCTAAGCTCACTACTTCCTCCGCCAAGTATGCCACCCATTGGTACTTGTACGCGGAGATTGTCCTCAATGCAAAAACCACAATCCTTGTGAAGTACAAGTATCCTATCACCACAATGTAAAACTGCCTGAAAAGAGTCAACTTTGCCAAATTCCTTGCTGCCTTCCCATCAGTCTTGGAAGTCTCCCTCAATGACCTAATCGACCATACAATGGGGAAAATAATAGCACAACAGCACACGATATCAACAATCAAAAAGACCTGATTCCATGTAACCCAATCCTTAATAAAAGGACCTGTTTCGCCAATAACAACTGAAGCCACATTAGCCAAAACCTGAAGTGGAATCACAATCATCAACACCTTCTTTTCCCTCTCTTGCAAAAATGGCTTCAAGAACGACCACCCAGTACCAATCAAAACGATAACAGTGAAAAGCAAAACCACACGGATGGACTGGAAAATGTAGAACAACACATCCCAACCGTGTGCAGTCCCAGTAACCTTAACATAATGCTTATCCTCAGCAGCAAAAAGCAAATTCAACGCCTTCATTAAAACCAAAAGTGCCATAAGTCCATGAATCCTATGCACAGATATCTTATTCTTCAAACATACTAACACCCAGACGGCCAAGAAGCCAAAATAAATCAAGGAAAATAAAAAGTACAACGTTGGCAGCTGAGTAAGACCTGCAGAAAGAGGGGAAAATTATGAGAAGCTATTTGCAGAGAGATGAAAAATACATAGTGGGCACCTGCATTATGGCTGTTTCCACCAAAATGGCTTGTCATGTTATCATAATGTTGTGAGATTTGCACAAATAGGACCATTTCAGGTATTGCAATTTAATGTTTGTCCCAGTTTAAGTTTTGCAAGTATAGGTTGACAAGGCCTAGCTTGATCAAAGTCGCCCTAGCAGGAGTACTACTTGTTTGGAGTTATGCCACGCTGGAGCATAATTTGTTTATGCCTGTCCTGGCATAATTTTGAACAAGTGCGGGCCCATAACTTTGAACAAGTTAAGCAACACAACTATTTGGTCTTACAGATACAGAGCTTTTAAAACTTAGGACAATTTACACACCAGCCTCAAAGCACCCATCTTTGCATAATATTTAAACATGACAAGCTAGTAGAAGTATAACCGTACTATCATTTGCCAGAACAAAGCGTTCTATCAAAACTGTATATTCAAGAAATCATTTTTCTGATCATTTGCTTCCTTTTGGTTAGTATAATAGTGAGTGAGCTATGCTAATTGTACAAGAAATATTATAGGGTATGAAGAAAGTTTTTTTTTTCTTTTAGAGTGAGGGGGTAGAGCTGGACATTTGCAAACGAAGAGACTTTCACCAAGTTATACTCTCCATTTTGATGAAAAACATTTTAAGAACTCAAATACGAAAATGACTTATGAAGGGAAATATTACAGCAATTTTCGTCAAAGAATACATTTTGTTATCACAATTCAAGGTAACACACAATGAAAACTGATTTCATAGAAACTGATTGCATCAAGGAAAACACTTCCCATACTAAACCAAAAGGATTTTTTTTATAACAAGGGAACCCACAGCCGCTACGCTTTGGGTGCGCACAAGTAAACTCCGCTCCTATGTAACAGCTCGCAGATTACATAGGAGAGGTAACCCACACTAGGCAAGCCCAGTGCGAAGCTCGACCCAGAAGGCAAACCCCTTGTTGTTGCTGGGTCATCCCGAAGGGTTGGATTTTTCACTATCTATTTAGGTGCCTAGTATGGAAATTCAATTGATTAAATCCGCAGATTTCCTATTCTTCCAGCAGACATAATACGCAATTACTTTAAAAAATATACAAAATGAGCAATATATCAGAAAAATAGGAAGTGGATAATCAAATAAAACCTGCAGAGAGATAATCTTTAACGCGTCCATCGAGATTGTAAAGCTCAGTGCGTACATCCATTGAAACTTTTGATTCAGGTGCACAATTAGCGAAGAATAGAGAATATTCATTAGGGGAAGTTACAGGGTAAGATCGATCAAACGAGGAATTAGGTGGAGGAGAAAGATCACGAAATGTGAATAGATGTTGGATGTAATTAGATTCAAGGACACAGAAATTAGGGTTTTGTTGAAGCTCAATAAGGACTTGAATTAGGGATTCTTCAGATAGGAGGAAGAATCCGAGTCCAGAAGGATCAGGTGTAGCTACACTGGAGATGACGGAGACGGAGGAGACGCTAATGGAAGCTTGACCTGTATGTGTGAACCCGAATCGTTCGAAGAGGATCATGGGCCGGTTATCGGACCGGATCTTCAGCTTTTTAATCTCGCCGGCGGTGAATGAGGAGAGGCATAGTAGAAGGAGAAGGAAGATGGGTAGTTTCGTCATTTTCTGGACGGCGGCGATGGTGGAATTCGACGGCGGAGCACGGCGGAGGAGAAACGCACAAAAGGGAAAATGGGGAAGATTTAGAGGAGGAATATTTTGAAATGACGATATTGACCCTACGTGCGTTAGATCTGATGCATTAGGTGAGAATTGGGATCCAAAAACAAGAGAGGTCTTTGTTTCTTATATATATAATAAAATAAAAATATATAATAAAAAAATATTATAAATAAATACATGAAAAATAAATATAAAGAAAAATAAAAAGATAAGTAAAATATTATAAATAAATACATGAAAAAGTAAATATAAAGAAAAATAAAAAGATAAGTAAACGACGACAACATCATATTGAGTGTAATTTTATAGGTGGAGTCTACAGAGGATAATGTGTACATAGTTTACTCCTAGTTTTGAAGATAGATAAATTATTTTCGATGCACTTTTAGCTCAAGTAAATAGTATGAATAGGAAATCTTTTGGGGTGGTCAGTAGTTTGAGTTTGAGACTTTCATGTCGGAGGGATTTGTCTTCTGAGTCGAGCTTGTGAGCTATTTCATAGGAGTGTCAAGGGGGAAGAGATTTGTCTTCTGGGTTGAGCTTGCGAGCTATTCCATAGTAGCGGGGGTTTATCCTGACAGGGGAGGAACTTGTCCTCTGAGTCGAGCTTGTGAGCTATTCCATAATAGAGGAGGGTTTATCCCTGTGCACATACAAATAGAGAAAATTCAAAATTTACTAGACTATCTTAATTTTTTTTGATTTCACACGTGTATTAGTATAATTTCTCTATTAAAAAGGGATATTATTACAACTAATTGAGTCGACTATATAAAAATTGGTGATGGAATTTCTAATGGTGCACATTTATAAAGGATTCGTGATAATTATGATGATCGAATCAATTCTTTGTGCATATCGATTAATATTTAGAAATATTAGACCAACATTAGTTTTTTAACTTATGGAAAGGGTCAAAATATTTCATATAAGTTAAGAAAATGTTTTAAAATGCTTTCATTTCACCTATCGAATCAAAATTTTTCCTTAATTTTATTCTTTGACTCAAAATTGTCCTTCCATTAGCAACACAAATATATGACAATTATATTATAATTAAATAATAATTAATTATATAACCTCTGTTTATTGATTCACATTAGATGTTGACTTAACCTAAAAGGACTTGATCCATCCACGACCAACCCAAGATAATACTTTTTTTTAAATCAACGTAATTAAACAATTGTTGTTGGTAGTTATCGACAAATAGTTACGAAATGATACTGATAACTAATAATAATGGTGAATGATAATAGCAATTAGCAATATATAATATTGACTAATTATGGTGATTATCATAGTAATTAGCGAATGTAATAATAATTGACGATCATGATAACAGATGATCGATAATGATCACAATTGATTTTGGTGATTCACGATAGCGATGACGACTGTTGCATTGAGGATGATAGTTGTGAACGGTAGATTGTGGTTATAATTGTGGTTGAAATGGTGATTGTTAGTGATGGATAGAAGTAGATGAAGTACTACTGAGTTATCATCTTTGTAGAGATTCTTAGGTAAAATATTAATGATATTAAGACTTTGTTATAAATGTTAATCATTCAAATCTATTCAGTTCCATTAAGCGATTGTAAAACTAAAAAAATAAATATAATTAATAATGAAGATCTAAATAATTAAGAGTCAGCAAATAGACTTAATGATAATTAGAAGTTAAATAATTAAGAATTAAACCCATGGGAGACTAACATGGTCATTTCATCATATAAATTTCACTTTTAAGTAAAGGATAGGAAAGTCATCACCTAATTAATTTGAATGTATATTCGATTTATTCAAACATTTACACCTTGTTTGGATGCTTGTTACTCGTTTTTATTATATTATTAGTTCAAATATTAATATTTATTTTGATTATTATTTAAATTTTATTATATGGTATCGTTTAAATCATTCGTTAGATACTAAAAAAGATTCATTTTGTGTAACGACTGATTTATGTGATCGTACTGTTCCTTGAATATTTTCTTCTCACTTTATCTTTATTTTGTATTTAATGATTCTATTTATCCTTTACCCCATTTTTTTTATAGTAATTTTACATTGTACGTTAGATTTTTTTTATAGATTTATCATTCAAATTATGAATGTGTGACATTATATTATTATTAAGAATTATATAATTTATTTAAATATTATATTTATTAAATCAATATAGTACAGTATAATATGATATAATATCAAATAATATGAAAGAGTATGTAATAAACATCCAAGCAAAGTGCTAATGTCATTTTGGTACATTATTGTCTTTTCCCTTTAATATTCCTATACTTAATTCTGCACATGTATATTTACGCATGTTTAAAGCATGATTAGACATGTAGATAGTGACTAAAAAAATATCATGAAATTGTGTGCTGAGTACTATACAAAACATTCACCACGCGCACATAATTCGATCAGAAAAGTCTATTATATGTAATTTTATTTTGCATTTTTATCAAAAATTATTTTCAAAGTTTGAATCCGTCATTTCTTCGTCACATGGTAGCAACTTTACCAGTCACTCTAAGGTTCTCTTCTAGAATGAACTCTGAAATGCATGATCCTAATTTAATTAAAATTTTAATATATACTCTAAACATCGATGAAGAACTAAAAAAAGAATGAGTTTGATTGCTATCGTCTTGATTACACATATTAAAGAAGAATTAAAAAAGTCAAATTTGTCCTAATTTTCAAAGACATCTCATAGATCTTTTTTCTAATACCCATTTCTTGAAAGTTTCCTAACTTTCTAGTAAGTCTAAGATCTAATTAATCCAAATTTAAAAAATTACTGCGATAGATATTTGGACTCTTAAAAAGAAAATTATCATATTTAGTCTATATCTATATAAATACTAATAATAAAACATAACAGTGTATCAGTAAAATAATTAATATGCACACAAATTAAATAATTAATGTTCGCTCAAATTAGATTCCGATGAAGAAAAAGATTTAAAAATTAAGATTTCATTTATATTTATAATTCTATTCATCCCATCTAGTTTAACAAGTTCAAAATCTATTTTTATATTTATTTAGAGCCTTTTAGCATATATACAAATTTTGAGATAAATCAAGTCCAAACAATTAATTAATAATATATTGATCTCTTAAACATTGATAAATTCTACTTATAGTTCTTATGATATTTGAATATTAAATTTATATTTAATGGTTCTACATTTTTATAAGTAATGAAAAATGAATATTAACAATTCTTTTTTCTATACGAAGATGCCTCAAAAATTAAAAAAAATAAAGACACCAAATGTATATATTTTATTTTAATTAATTCGAATTAAGTTATAAATTACAATAACCAAATGCAAAATTTATAAATGATTTAGGAATAAAAATCGATTTCCCCTAAAATTATAGTAATCAATTTAAATTAATTACAAATAATAAAACCAATTTTAATTGGCTAAGTGATGGTTTTCATGAAAAAAATATTTTAAAAAAAAATGAGAAGGCGATACTTCTTAGGAAGTAAGGATGTAATTCTAGAACCCCTTTTCTTGAAAAACGGGAAAACATAATTTAAGTATAATAAATAAAATAATTAAATATATATATATATATTTTAAAAATTTCTTAAGAGTAATTTATTAGTGCAATAGATAATATTTCATAAAAAGATTATCGTTCAATTTTAATTCATCAATATTTTTCTTATGGAACTCATGATACTAAATTTCATATTTTCTATCAAAATTTCCTAGAATACCCCTTCTCAACAACCTGAATTTCCAACAATAATCAAGGTAATTGTGTAATTTAAAGAAAAGAGTAAGGGTATAAATGGAATTAAGAATAGCCTCCATGAAAAGGCAATAGTTTTTTATTTTCCATTTTGCACATTTAAGGAATGTTTTTATTTATTTGGGGGCAAGTTGGGAGGAATTTATTGACTTTGGTTGTGTGTCTGTTATCCAAAAATTCATTTAATTGTTCATATTATCAGTCCAAATTTCAAAGCTATCTCCCTTTGTTCTTCCAGAAATTTTTTTTTTGCTGTAATTTGACATTTTTGTTAGAAAAATCAACAGAAAATCACCTACTTCCCAGAAAGAGAGAGAGAAAAAGAAGAAGATACCCTCATAATATTCCTGGTATAGTCTTGTTTTTGCATATATAAAATGGAGAAAAATTTTGATATTATTTTCTAATTTTCTTGTTTTTGTCAACCCTTTTCAGCTGTGGGGATTAATTTCATTTTGATCCATCCATCCATCGTTGGAGCTTCAAGATTTTATCTTTCTTTTCAATCTGTAAGTATTTGATTTTATTCTGCTAATTGGGGTTGTGTTTTGAGGATTTATGCATTATATTGATTCATTTCTCATTTGGGTTTTTGTTGTTTCAAGAATCTTGATGTAAAGTTTTGTTCTTTAGGGGTTCTGAATTCTTCTTATTCTCAAGTTGGGTTTTTGTAATTTCAAGAATCTTGATGTAAAGTTTTGTTCTTTGAAGTTTTAAGTTCTTCCTGTATTATTTGCATGGTCACAAATTTTTTGGTTAATCTGTTGCATGCAGGTATTCTTGTAGTCTGGTTTTCACTGCTAGATTGTGAGATCAAGTTCAATTAGATTGACAATTTCTTAGATTGTAATATAGGATTTAGGTTTTGGGGGTACTAAGTTTCTTGGTAGGTGAACAGATGAATGTTGTAGGTAAAGTTAGTAGCTTTATAACACAGGGTGTATACTCAGTTGCTACCCCATTTCACCCTTTTGGTGGAGCAGTTGACATTATTGTTGTGAAGCAAAATGATGGGTCTTTTAGGAGTACCCCTTGGTATGTTCGATTCGGTAAATTTCAAGGTGTTCTTAAAGGGGCAGAAAAGGTAGTTAGGATAGAAGTTAATGGCAAAGAAGCTGATTTTCACATGTATCTTGATAATTCTGGTGAAGCTTATTTTATCAAAGAGACTACTGCTGCTGACAATGAGAATGCGGAAAATGGGTGCTTGAAAAAGTCTGATGTTTCGAAAGGTGAAGGGGATAGTAGTAATCTTGATAATGGTAACCATAGCGAAAGTAGAAAAGATGATAAGCTGTCTAAAAATGAGGGGGATGAGCATAATGCTGCTGATTTACCATTACGAGATGAACGTGTTACATTAGGCATGGATCGTTTAAATAGGGCGGATTCGGATGCTGACCGAAGATTCTATGAGCTTCAGGATGACCAATCTTCTTTGAATGATTCGGTTGATTTATCAGAATATGGTTCCAGTAGATATGATAATTTAGACATGGAGCATGTTTTAGAATCGCAGGACTCCAATTCGGAAGTTGTTCTAGTGAGCGTGGATGGCCATATACTGACAGCACCTATCTCATCATCTGAAAGGAATACAGAAGATGTCGAATTGGACACACCCCAGTTTCATCTGGGCCCTGGTCAGGGGACTGAATTTTGTGATGATAACTCAGAGTTTAATTCAGGTGATGGTACATGGGCTGATGATTATTTCAGCAATCTGAACTCATCCAAAGTTGCATCAACAGATACTTGCACTGTGAAAAACGAGAACATTACAATTGAGCACCAGTTAGAAGTTTCTGAAGTAGATGGGAAACATCTCGATCGAACTCCAGAAAGTGACCTGAAGAGTCGTGAAGCAGATCCTTGCATGGATAGTACTGTGGAGAGCACATCAAGCAGAATTAAGGAGGATGATGTTTTCAAGAGCTGTCTAGAGCTGTCTGCATTAGCCGTTCATGCTGAAGATGAGGTTAATCAGTCAGATATGGTTTCTCAGTCGGTAATTCAGGGAGTTGTTGGAGATGCAAAAGAGACGTTTCATAGGAGTCCCACTGCGATCAGTGAAACCAAAGATAGACATCCTGAGAAATTAGGAAATGAAAATGGCTCTCATGATTCTGGCGGCATAACCCTTCAGAAAAGTGACTTGGCCTTGGAGCTTAATGCTTCAGGCAGTGCAAGAGATCATCTTCTTGAAAATGATGACCGCTCAAAGGAACAGACTGATGTAACAGTAGCAGTAGAGCATACACAAAGTGGGCAGCAAGGATCAGAGGAAAGCACCAAATGTGATAATTTGGAGCATCACACTGCAGCTTTGCTTAAAGGTACAGAAACTGATTCAAGCACAAGCAAGGTGTGCCTGTTGTTTTGTTATCAGAATTATTGTTTCCCTCTAATCGTTCGATTTATTTCCACGTCTCACTATGTTCACACATTTTGTTAGTGATATCTGCAGGAGTAGAGATATCTCTTTGTAGGAACTTGCTTCATCCTGGAATGGGTTCTGCTGCTGCAAGAGAAGCCTTTGAGGCAAATCTCATTTCGGAGGAGGAATTCAGAAAATCTGCAAAATCCATAATTGACAATCCAAATTTAGCTGTCCGAATTCAAGGAAACTATTTACAGTGGGACAAAGCTGCTCCTATTGTTCTCGGGATGGCTGCATATAATATGGAATTACCAGTTGACTCTACTGATGTCTTACCGGTGGAGCAGGATAAGAACCTAAAAACAGGAGAGGATGATAGTGGGTTGCCTTCAACTCCTGGTCGACGATGGAGGCTTTGGCCCATACCATTTAGAAGAGTTAAGACAATTGAACACACTAGCAGTAATTCATCAAATGAAGAGGTGTTTGTTGATTCTGAATCAATCTCACCGAACCAGTCAACAGAACAAACAGAAACACCACAAGGAGGAGGAAAGGAATCTCCTCGTAAGCAATTTGTGAGAACAAATGTCCCTTCTACTGGTCAAATTGAATCTTTAAAACTGAAAGAGGGTCAGAATTTGGTGACTTTCATTTTTTCCACTCGAGTCCTAGGGGAGCAGAAGGTTTGTTCTGTTACTTGTACCAAATTTGTTAACTTTAAAAAGATGTAGTCTTTTTATTGTTTTGGTCTTAAAACAGGTTGAAGCCCATATATATTTGTGGAAGTGGAATACTCGGATTGTAATTTCTGATGTTGATGGGACTATTACCAAGTAAGCATTTTTGATCACTATGCCTCAAGCTGGAAAAAAATTGTTAGCCTTTACATGCTATCTAAGTGGTTGTATCTTACCTGATGAATTGCTTGCAAGACTAGTGGCATAGCTGGATTTTTAATTATGGGGCTCAATTTATGAAAAAAAACACACACGAAGAAATCAAAGGGGTTTCAACATCTACTATGTATACATAATTATTTTTATAATTTTAAGCATGTATAAACAATGTATTTTTCCTCCAATGAACCCCCTTGAACCCTACCTGCCTCCGCCCCTATACAAGAATCACTATCATGCTACAAACTTAATAATTAAAGCCAGTTGAACCTTTAGATTTTTATAGGATGAGCTATTTTCACATGTCCAAAGTTGTCATGTTTAAGCTGATGTGAGAAACCAATATCTTTTTGTACAGTTTTCTACTTTTTGGTATACCTCTTATTACTGGCGTGTTTTGCCTCTCATTTAGTAAATTTTAGTACTTTATAAAAAATGTTGATTTGAGAGCATAAAAGAACATTATAAAATAGAACTGTTTGTTGGAACATTTATCTCATTCTGGCATGGTAGTACATTATTATGTATGCAGTAGACCAAAAAGACGACATGTTTCCTAACGTAACTTAACAAGTGCATATTTTATGCCTAGGTCTGATGTTCTTGGTCAGTTCATGCCATTGGTTGGAAAAGACTGGACCCACTCTGGAATCGCTAGACTTTTCTGTGCAATCAAGGTATTCCTTTCTCTGTCCTATATTTCAACTTCTCTTCGCCTTTAAGTCATCGTATCCACTAAGCTTTACACCATTATTATATTTGACGACTAACACTTTAACCAGTGACGGAACCAGGATTTTCTTTAGGGAGTTTCAAAATTTTAAGAAATAGACACATGAACTAATAGAAAGGGGTCTCGACATCTATAATATATTCATAAAAAAAATTATTTTTAGCATATATAAATAGTATAATTTTTCGCCGAATTAAACCCCCCAATTAGTATGTGGCTCCACCACTGACTTCAACCATGCAAAACACTTTCCTAGACGAGTATTGCAGCAACAAGAACCACAAAGTGTATTCATTGTTGTCATATCATGATAATTCCTGCATCTGTTTCTATTGATATATTCTATCATTCATGTAGTTAGTCAACTGCTGTGTATAGCCTTTGTGGGATACGATGCTGTATGAATGTAGATATCAGCAATATTTTTGGAATTCATGTCCTTGAACTGGTTTGCTGACTAATTGTGGCAATAAAATATTATATGCTATATTCAGATAACTTTTATGGAAGTATGAAATATAAGTGCGTCCTCTAGCATTTGATCTTTACCACAACAATGTTGTTTAGTGATCAAAATATTTCATGAATTGGATTAGTTGATCATCTAAGCTAATGATGTATTAACAACAACATTACCCCATTGCCTCAAAGGCTCCCGCCCATTGCGGGGTAAGGGGGGGTCGGATGTACTCAGTCTGACCCCTATGTTTAAAACATAGATCGACTGTTTCCAGACGCTAATGATGTATTCTGAAAGTAAAATTTATCCTGATTTGTTATTTTAGTTTACTGTTACCTATGGAAAGATTGCCATTCTTCTTTTGTTATGTGGAAAGGGTTCAGTTCTTTCTTGTCTGTGTACACTCTACGCTCCCCAAACCCACCTGTGGGATTACACTGGTTATGCTGTTGTATGTTTCAGCACGAGCAAAGTGTTGCAGGGTGGCTATGCCCATGACACTTGATATGATTGATAAACATGACTTCCAGAGATGAGCAAGGAATCTATTTAACGTATGTAGACAGGAAAGTAAAACGTTGATGATATCATATAGGATTCATCCATATAAAAATTGGGAAAGAGTAAGGTATTAGTAAGCGAGCATGGAAGAGTCATAAGATAATTAGATAATAGGGCCCTGTATTCAAGTTACCGTAACTTTAGATGGAGTGCGGCAGCCTAATCTGCAGACCCACTCATACAGGATGACAAAGACCCTTATATAAGATATTTGCTTAGGTGAGATCTGCAACTAACATACCTCAAGGCAGAGTATTTGATTCAACATATTGAACACTATACAATGTGCAGAAGTTGGGTCAGGAGTAATATGTATATATAATATGAAGTCTTATAAAGTCTTATATCTCCTTTCCCTCTTTATTCTTTGATTATTATATTTTTGTAGATATGTAGTAGTATAATTGACTGTCTGAAGCTCGCTTGATGTTGATGATCTCTCACTTCCATCTTCATTAATGTTGAACTACATTTCTTCATTATTTTATAAATGGATATGCTTTCTCTTGATGGCAGGAAAATGGGTATCAGCTACTCTTTCTCAGTGCACGAGCAATTGTTCAAGCTTATCTGACCAAAAGTTTTCTGTTCAATCTCAAACAGGTAATCATAATCCTGTTTACATGAAATACTGAAGACACTAGTTTTGGTTTCCTAAAGATGCAGAAAATTTATCAGAATCCCAAGGGAACATGTTGTTTGGATTTTCTGTTATATGTAGGGACATTTCTCAATTTGTGTGCTGTCCTTGCACAAGGCCATGCTGATGTTCTCTTTATCGTTGCACTTCTATAAGATGTTTCCGAAGAGACTCTGTCATACGTAGGGCTGTAAATTATTTGGTTTAAACCTAGAGAGTTGACCAAGCCAAAAATCTTGGTCTGTTTGATACTGCTGCTTTTTTCTTTTTTGGTTTGGCTTGGTTTCTGTTTATTTTGATTCTCTGTGCAGGAATATTTGTTTTCCAATCGTCTTCCTTCTTCTTCCTTTTGATAATTTAGAAAAAGAGCAAAACTGAAAACCGAAAACTGAAATTAGGGGCATGCGTAGTACATTAAGTTTTTAGTTGCCTCCACTTCCCCCGCACTCCACTTCTGTCTCTCTCACCTCTTCTCCACACTTCAAGGCGAAAATAGAACGTGATCAAATGAACACCCTAGAAATGTCAGTAGAACCTTGGTAATCTGAGATCCAAGCACCAATTGCGAACCATATAAAAAGTCTTTTCTTTTCCAGTCCGAGCAAACATTCTACCTCAGAAGGGCTTCAAGAAGCTTTTTCAAAACTTGGTGAGGTGGTACATGCCATAAACTTTATTATTAATGTCTGTGCATGAAACTTTGAAACACTGATTTTTTTCATTTATACCACTCAGAATCTATGAACTACTCATCGATCCCAAACTACTTTTTGCGTTGATGTCACTACCCCAAACCTCCTCCTTATCAGGCTGGGGACCTATGTAGCTTGAGTTTTAAGGCTGCTATACTATTTAAAAAGAAAAAGAGAAGAGACAACATCAGCACATCTCCCTAGCTGTTTTTGTGAAGCACAGCTGCTCATTTTTGTGTATTTCTGTAGTGTTGGGAAGTTTAGCAACTTGACGGTGCAACTGAAAGTCTAGAAAACTATCCAAAAATCAGCCTTGTATTCAACTTGCCTTCCTCACTGTTCAAATCTAGTTTTTTTAAATCTTATTTAAGTTATTCTCAGCTTTGAGTCTAGCTATATTTCCTGCTCGGGTACATGCTGCTGCTAGCAGAGAAATTGAGGCTCTAATAGATCTGTTAAATAATCTGAACAGGATTTGTTCAAAACTCACCAACTGATCAACTACTGCCATATTTACGTGTTTTCGGTACTTGTGGTGTTGGACTTCAGACCCTTACTTTGTTCTCAGACCTTCCATGTGTTTTTTATTACTTTTATGGGGAAAGGAGTTTCTGAGGATGCATTTTGTCCGGCATTGCTATGGCTCAACTGTATACACCACCTTAAGAAATCTTGCATCTGGCCTCTGCTTGCTTGCCCTTTCTTGTATAATTCTTACTGTGCAACAGATCTCACTGACCAAAAATGTGTAAACTATCTGTAGGACGGGAAGTCATTACCACCTGGACCTGTTGTTATTTCACCTGATGGTTTATTTCCCTCGTTGTACAGAGAAGGTAAGTACAAGTTTTCTTGAAAGTCCCTCTTTTGTCTTAGTCTTTGTCAAAGTGCATTATCTATGCCATGCCAGTTTCACAAGTTTCTTGGTGGTTGGTTTCAATGAGAGTTATCTCAAATCTTCAGCTCTTTCGCCGGAGCAAGTCTACTGACTTTTCCTACTGACATGATAAAGAAGGAATTGGCCTATATTTGTTCTCTGACAGAATTTACCTTTTCTTCTTCTATGTCATGGCAGTTATAAGAAGAGCTCCTCATGAATTCAAGATTGCCTGCTTAGAGGTAAGTACTCCAAAAGATTGACGGTTCTGTCAGGTGTCTTTTGGTATGCGTGAGTGTAGAAACTGGATATTACTTTCTTTAAAAGGGATTTTAATTAGGGAATTCAGGGCCGACTTAAAATCCTTGACCAATGTTTGGTTCCGCTATAGCCAAACACAAGGGAAAGATCATTTTTCTTTTTACCGAAAAGATCGTTTTATCAGATAATGGATACACTATAAGCATTCCTTTGGTTACGAGTTGGAGCGACAATCTAGAAAATCAAGGTTTGAAATCAAACAAAAGCAACACTAGTTAATTCTTTCCATTTGCCTAAGCCTTGATGGACCGTGTTATCCGATATATATGTGTCGGTGGCAGGTTGCGGTTTCATGAAACATGTGAAACCGTGATTGCGACATGTGAACCATGTTACAATCTCAAACCTCCCCTTGAAATTTCTTCTAAGTGATGGCTTATTGCTGGATTTGTGATCTTATCCTGTTTTAATCGAGGGAGTAAAATATCATAGAAAATGGGGATTAGAAATCTTATTTTTGCCTAATCCAGACGCTAATGCTGCATACGGAATGACTCCTTAAGTGGATTCAATCCTTATCTCTCTCCAATGGTTTTCCACCTTCTCATGTGTTCTTCTATGTTTCAGGACATTAAAGCACTTTTTCCACCAGACTATAACCCCTTTTATGCGGGATTCGGGAATAGGGACACTGATGAGCTCAGTTACAGGAAAATTGGAATTCCAAAAGGCAAAATTTTTATAATAAACCCAAAGGTTCGCAATGTCTTCCCTTTGCTGTCTAGTTAAAAAAACTAATGTACATTTTGTCAAGTTTTACACTCTTCTAACATGTCGAATGGGACTTACAGGGCGAGGTAGCAATTAACCACCAAATCGATGTGAAATCCTATACTTCATTGCACACTCTAGTTAATGACATGTTCCCCCCTACATCCATGGTTGAGCAGGTAAGCAATGACGCTCTTTCATATATCTCGTCTTTGTTTACTTTTTTTTAAATTATTTGTAGCGTCATTGGCAAAAAAGTTCTGATCATCTGTACCATGAAATGCAAGTTTATCGAACAATCTGTTAAACATCCAATTCCTGTTATCTTTCATATTATGCATCATCTTTTCTTATTTGCCAGTTTTCTAAAACTGAAGCATATAGTCTTTTTCCTCCTGTTTATTTCGTGGGGTAGGCGTCTTCAATTCTACAAGGGGTTTCATATTTATGGAGTCAACTTCATTAAAGAATCCGAATGTATGACCGAAACATGATTTATCGCTCAAGTCAATCTGCACACCCGAGTTGAAAGTATAAAACTTATCAAAGCCCCTTGATTCTCTTCTATTCAAAATAAATCTGTGTTCTTGGGCTGTAAACCTAGAGAAGAAGATTAAAGCTTGTATAGTTCCTTGTACTGTTTATGGCATGTTGGCATGCCCACGTTTTCCCTTTTCACACATTCTGCAAAAAGAACCAACTTTTCACTTACTAGTTATCCTGTAGCTTTGAATCGAGTATATGTTCTTCTAACGGAGGCGTTTTCCATGACATCATTCTGGATTTCCTTGTAACTGCAGGAAGATTTCAACTTGTGGAACTACTGGAAAATGCCCTTGGCAGACATTGATAACTTGTAGAGCTTTCTTCTCGCCCCCGCCGCCCCCCCCCCCCCCGCCCGCCCGGCCCCCCCCCCCCCCCCCCCCCCCCGCCCTGCCCCCCCCCCCCCCGCCCCCCCCCCCCCAAAAAAAATTAAAAAAAAAAAAAACCCCAAAAAATTTTCACCAAAAAAAAACAAATTAAAATAGGCATGAC
>JAOTQR010000109.1:942161-958058 GCA_025774065.1 Solanum ossicruentum | reverse complement strand
ATGAAAAATTATTATTTGGGAGAAGGGTTGGGGTGATAGAGAGTGAACATTAACAATCTAGTTTTGATTTAATTTTTTTTTTGTTTCAAGAGAATAAAATGGGTTGAAATCATTTTTTCCCAAATTATATTTAACCAAATCTATATTTACCCATATTTTATATGGATGGATTGTGTCCCAATCCATATTCAATCCATCCAAATTTCATCTAATTCACCTATTTGCCACCTCTAGGAGGCGTAGATGTCAGAAGCTAAGTTTAAGTGCCTACTTGTCACATCTTAAAATGTTTGAATCAAAATATGAATTTCATATTAGAGGAAGATCCACAAAAGGAAAAATGCTCGATATTTTTTATTATCAATTAACGACATTTTAAAGATGTTCGAATATGGATTTCAAACTAACTTCCACATTAATGAAAGATCCACACAAGGAAAAGAACACTTAATATTTGTGGTTATTAATCAACGATATTCAAAAAATACTAGAATCGAAATATGAATTTTAAACTATGTTTATTTATTTTTACAATTGTTTACTATTTTTTATTTTAAAAGTAGATTGATGATTTATGATTAATAAGTTTATTAAGATTATAGTTATTTATCCTCAAATAATTTAAGTGAAAAAATAATAAACATATCGATAAAATTGTTATTCTCCTAGATAGTTAAAAAATAATTCTTATATTACTAATTTCAATATTATTAATCTCCGCATTATTATTTTTTTAATCCCCGCATTATTGAGATTTGTAGGAAACGACCCCTAAGTTTCCTATTTGAAATCGCAGGTAAAAAGAAAAAGAAAAATAAAATTGGACACGTATATAAAGGGAGGAAAGAAGGCGCGAAAGGAGAGGCAAGAGACTCGAACAAATCTGGACCTCTTCCTTCTTCTCTTACACAAATTCCAAATTCCAATTCCAAATGTCTCATTACATTTCTTCGTCAACCGGAGAATTTAGCCGGAAACTTAATTATTTGATCGGCGATGTCATGGCTGAGATCGGCGGTGAGCAAAGCTGTAGAAGTTGGCGGTGCCGGCAACAGAAATATTTCTCGCAACCTCCGTTACTACGCCGATTCCGTCGTTCAACAAGCCTCTAATGCCGTTTCCGGCGGTGCCAAGTTATTCCTTGATCGCTCCGTATGACTAATTCTTCTCTACAGAGCTAGGATTTTTAGCTAGGTTTCAAATTCCGACTATATAAAATGAGTACATATTGAAAATATGTATATAATTCTTTTCTCCTTCTCTCCATATGTTATATATGCAGAGCTAGGATTTTGAGCTTATGAAATCTGATTTATAGGAAAAGACAGTTTATTGGATTCATATTGAGCTAGCATATGTGAATTCAGCATATAGGCCTCAAACTCTGACTATATAATCTGTGCTGTGTACATATTGAAAAGTTTAAGAGTATGTGTATATGATCCAGCATAAAAGTCTAGACTTGGACCGAATATATGTATATGGAAAAAATTAAGGAGTTTCCGGAAATACAAAGTATAATCCTTAGACTCGGACTATGTCTCCGGTATTTTTATGCATCCAAGTGAACAAAAAAATGGAAGGTAAGAAATGTATGTATGATCCAGCATGCATCTTTGCCTTGGACTTGAACTATATGTATATAGAAAATTATTACAAGTTAAAACTTAGAATAAATTTGCGTGTATAGGATTTGCCTTGTATCTGAGTAGTATTGGTTTTAGTGGATGAAACCAGACATAGTTGTAGCTATTTAGGTTTCTACATTGTTTTAGCTTACACTTTGAATAGAACTAATTCTATTTTGCACCTGATCAATTATTGTAAAAGTTTGCTTTTTATTGGATTTTACTAATGCTATAGATTACCTCCGATTCTGAAATTGATGTGGAAACTAGCATTAGTATTTCGCTGCAGTACTATTAAGTGTTGGCACCAATTTATGGAGACAATGCAATTCTAATTAATTTAAGTGTACATAGTTACATGCTGACTTACTTAGTACATATGGAAGTTTTAAAACTGTTATAAGTTTCTAAGAGAGAAGACACTTTTTGTAACTCCTGCCACCCACTATTTCTGATTTGGTCTTGTTCACTTCTCTCTTTAGCTTTTCTTCAGAAAAATAATTATTTTTCTCCAAGTAAGTAATTATCATGGATTTCCCAACTGAAAGCGGAATGGGTTCAAAGGATTCATATAGATGTAAATTAGGATTGACATATAGTTGATTGATTGAGTTTGAAGATATTTCTCATTTTATTCTTTAATTTAATGCTTGAATATTTCCTCTTGGTTTAGGGGTCTCGGAGTTTTCAGAATTTTAAACAAGCGGTTAAAACATTAGAAGAACTTTCGGTTTCATGTAGAGGCATAGAGAGAGTTCAGCTACTACGAAGATGGTTAGTTGCTTTGAAAGAGATTGAAAGACTATCACAGCCTCTGCCTGTTAGCGAACTTGTAGCTTCCCCAAAGAGCATTGATTCTATTTATACCACCAATGATGGCAAGAATTCTCCTCGTGAGCCAACTTTGGTGAGTAAGTCATTGATCTGTCCATTTTGTGAAGTTTCCAGCTCTATGAAGGGTGTTAATATTTCATTCATGACTCAGTGTTCAGGAAACCGTATAACATTTGGAGACCAGTATTTACATGATTTCAGTTTTAGTTCAGATGCCTCCTTTGTGTTAGATTTGATCAAACAGTAATCTTAGTGGCATGGTTTTGGAAAACTAGGTTGATTCATATAAAACAGATGGCAACAACTGACAATTTTGTTCTCAATCATCTGGTTCCTTTTTCTCAATTCCAGGATATGGCAAGCCATCTAGCCATATACCTGTGTTTACTGTCTCCCTATGCCTTATTGTACCATGAGAGCATAGTAATTCTTCTCTCCCATTAGATATTAGACATGACATGTACTAGTTGGGCCCGTGAATATCCTCAATGATAAGATATATTTTTTCCGTTCTCCAGACCAAATGGATTCTTCTCATAAACTGTTTTTTTCCTCTTAGATCAAGTTCGTTGACTATTTTGATTCATACCTGTGATAATGTGCTCATGTATTGGCTTATATTTCAACGGACAGGTTTTATATTATGATCCTGATCTTGGCGGAGAACCTTTGAATTTTAGAGATGTATTCCTCAGCAGTCAAGCTCTTGAAGGCATGATACTTTCAATGGTAAGATAAAAAGCAACTTAGTTAGATGGTGTTGCATGCCTTCTTGATCACTTGACAATTGTTCCTCTAAATAGTATCATCTAACCGCTCTAAACTTTTTTAAAAATCAGAATCCGCCATTATAGTGTGGGGTTAGTTCTGGACCCTTACAGTGTAGTATCAACCAAAAAGTGAATAATATAAGGGAGGGGGATACGGTATGGAGCTTCTTAACAAAAGTTTGTTAGTTAGCCACTTCTTATAACGGTATTGCCTATCATTGTGGTTTGTCTTTTACAGTTACCATGCTTAAAAGAGACCTCTTTTTTTACATGATCGTGTGTTAAGTAAGACTATGTGGGCCTCCAAATGATTCTTCCTATACAAATATCTATACCTAAACATAAAAGCATTTTGACTTGCCTAATTCTGAATTAGGCATTTTGCTGCATCATCTTTGCCTTTGTCTTTTTTACATGATCTTGTGTTAAGACTATGTGGGCCTCCAAATGATTCTTCCTATACAAATATCTATACCTACACATAAAAGTATGTTGACATGCCTAATTCTGAAATTAGGCATTTTGCTACTGCATCATCTTTGCCTTTGCCTGGGGAGATTAAATTCTTCGTGATACCAAGTTTCCGCATGAACCTTCAAGCTATGATTGGTGAATGCATCCGCAACACCTGTAGCTTCTGTAACAACAATGTTAGAGTAACACTTCATTAGACCTCTTCAACATGTTTCTCAGAGCATCAACAATAGTGATCAGGTACCATGGAGGATTTTATTCAGCAGCGATCTAGTTAACCACCAATAAAGAGTCAGGTTCAATAACTAATCTGAAACCTAGTGTAGAAGAACCACTGGAGTCCAATCTCTAAAGCCTTAGCCTCAGCAGTTTTACTGTTATGTCTCTTACCAAAACGTTATATGTATATATTTTTGTGAAATTTTACTTATTATCCTTATGAGGACAACCAAATGATCCTTTAGATTCAGAGCTTCTACTTCCCCCTGCTGGTTTTCTGTTTCTCTTAAGGTTAAAGAGGTGCTACGCCTCTGGTAAATGGTGCTGCAAATTCTCATTTTGTGCCACATGTATTGGAACCTGTCCTTTTTTCATGTGAAACTTCAGAAAGAAGACCTCATCATCATGAGAAACCCTTTTGTATGTTTTGTACATGAAAGTGAACAGAGAACAGCCGGCCCTTTGCACCCTAGAAGAAGAGGAGTGTTCCTATTAGCATATTTATATTTAGATGATAAAAGAAGAACTTTTCCATTCATTGTACTGACAAATCTGGATTTGTAGATTTGTGTTCTTGTTGGAGAGAATGAAACAGATATGAAGAAGGAAAAGCTCAGATATCATATGTTAAGTTATTGCATTATCAGAATAGTGACTGCTATATAAATACATGAAAAAAATAATTGGAAAAACTAAAGAAAAGGAGTAACATAAGCTATGATTATCTCTAATAACTAAAGCCTAAAAAATAGGAACAACTTAATCAGATTCTTCATAACACTGCAATTGATTTATTCAACTTAATCCTACTTTTAAGTTGTATTTTGAGATACAACTAATCTCTAGCTTTTGAGGCACTACTTTCAATAGTTCTTTATCATCTTCAATTGAAGCCTCGGCGCTATTTCCAATAAGCCCCTCCGGCTTTTCCGGAAATAGTCAAGAATATTTGTCTATGGCATTCATCAAATAAGAAATGGGAGAAGTGGCCCTCAATGGGGTGCATATGGCATTTTCTCTTTTGCATGTGTAATTCCACTTTCATGGTTGAAGCATAATGTCTGTAGTAGAGACTGCTTTATCACCTTGAAACTGTTTTGCTTCATCTTTTAGTAACATATCTGTTCCGTTGATAGGGATTAACTGCTCTTAACTTTTTTGTTTGAAACAGATTCTTGAAGCACCTGATACAGAAGAAGTCTCTTTACTTATGGAGCTATTTGGGTGATTTTCCAATATTGAACCCTCAAATTTGTTTTTGAGCTTCTACCCTCGGATGAACTTGGACCAATCAGTTATATGAATGGTTGAGTCACTTCAGAAATGTGTGCTGAACTCAAGAGAATTTGATAAAGAGAACTTATACCAGGTTTATTGATCTATTTTGTTCACTCTTTAGGCTATGTCTTACGGGTGGAAAAGAAGTTCGTGAGGCCACCATGAGCGGCATAAAAGTTTTGGCAAAAGCTTTCTCAAGCTATGAAGAAGAAGTGCTGGTAAGGGACCAAACTCCTTATGCATGTCTGGTAGAGATGTTGCTCTAGTATCTAAAGAGTTATGGTTAGTATGTTATTAAGCAATACTGTTAGTCCGTCAATTTTCTGTAATCCATCCCAGGTGAAGAAGGAAGAACTGCTTCTCCATGCACAAGGTGCAATTGGTGGACTGAAAATAAATGCAGATATTATGAGGTATGAAGATCTTTTATCTTTTATACTGATAGAACTTCCTCAACGTTTATATGCAAGTTCATTCTTTGACAAGAAAAGCTTATACTCCATTTCTTTTCACATGTCCACTACCAATTTTTGGTTTCATTAATACTTGTACACACCGCACTTCTGGTGTATATTATGTCAGTCGGTATCTTCCACCTCAATTGTTGTCACCATAGGCTAATTGTTGTAAACTATTGTGATTGTTTCCATAGTCTTGCTATTCTCGTATTCTCTTCTTTGGTTAACTTCTTTTCACCTTAGTAGCTGTAGATTTGTTTTCTGCGTACATTTATAATATTGAACAATAAACTTAATTTCTCTAAGAATTCTTTCTAGCTTTTATTTAGTCCAGCTTTTAGAGGCAAGAATTTCCACTCCTTTTCTGTCTCCTCCATAATACAGGCACTTCTTTTTACTATCTGTAGATATTCTAGGTTAAGTTTCATGTTAAATTTTGATTGATGCACATCATTACAAGTGAAGAACTTGTCTGTCATTGTGTAGGAGAGTTGCCGGATGAGAAAAGCCTTTCCTGAACTTGGGACTTGAAACATTAAATGAGACGTGCTTATGAACCTGTTTATACATAACTCCCTTCATCCCCAAAAGAAGTCTGCTTTTCTGGTCGGTCAGATCCAGATAACATGTTATACTAAACAAAAAGTGACATCAAATCCACTCTTACCAATCCCAGTATAATTCTTATAATCTTTTTTCTTTCAAAAAAATATTTTTTTTTGAATTTATAAGGTAATTCTAAGGTCCTCACGCCCCCCCCCCCCCCCCAACAAATACTCAACAGTTCACTTTTTCATCCAATATCTTACTGATGATGTCAAGTCATCTACATTAGGAACTTTAGGAATAAATCCACATTTCGTAGCATCTTTTTACTGTTTTATAAGGCAGATCCTAAAGACCTTAATTATGATCTTGTTATTCTCTCTACTCATGAAAAGCTAGCTGTAACAAGTGCTTTCTTTCCATAGAGACTTAGAGAAGAAGATAAACTTATCATCTTTAAAATATAAGCTATCTGCTCTATCCATAGAGAGAATATAGCATCTTAAGTTACGAAAAGAAGCTTGTTACAGTAACAATACCTCCTGCAATAGCTCATGCTTCCATTATTTTTGGTAGTTCAGCAATAGTTGCATTTGATTGAGATCTTGTGGCTCACAACTTAATATTTATGGTATACTGTAGCATATTGTTGTTATTAATAAGTGGTTTTCTATAAACCTCGGATATTATGCACTTATTTTGCTATTTTCCTTCATAAACTGCAATATATAATTTCTCTTCTTTTGTGATCTGCGATCAGAATAGATTCTGAAGTCTCAAACATACATCAAAAACTAGACAAGACGATATTACAACTGCCTTCAAGCAAACATGAAAAGGACTCACCTAGTGTTGCAACTAATACAACATCAGAGGCAAGTTGAATTTTGATTCCGCTTTTTGTTCTTTACCAAATCATGCTATCTGACAATGAATTCACAAGAGATCCCATAGTTGAGAAACAAGAAAATTCTCTTGGGGTTGGGGGAAACAAATGTCTCAATAAGTTTTATCTTAGTTATAACATATGAACTTCTTTACTAACTTTGACTTGTTCCTCTTGTCTGATAAATAGATAGCTCTTTTCTAATTATTATACTCCCCAAAAAATGAATTGAATATTGTTGTTTGACTTGGAATTGGTCCATTTGATTTTTCATCATAAAATCTGTATGTTCTAAAGATCTTATAGAAAATAGAGTAAGAAAATATTTACACATCTTGGCAGTCGGCAAAAGAAGATTTTTGACTTCCCATGAACACTTGTAATATAAAGAGGGATGATGGAGTTGTGTTTTGAAAAATTAATTGCTCCTTAATCAGAGAATAAAAGGAATTATTATGAAGAAAATGTTGTTAAAAAGAAGTCAAGTCATATTGAATTATCTTTAACTGACCATCTAAGGCACTTGAAAGAAAACAAAAGGACCTAGAGTCATTCTAACATGAATAATATGTAAGAAACATACAGCTGTAGCATCTAAACACAAATCAGGTATCTGAATCTTGCCGACTTGATTCCTTTCCATATATTTGCAGGATTTGGAGATAAATTGATCTATTGTTGTAAAAGACTGCAGAGTTGAGCAAAAAGAGGTCAAATAAATTATGAAATTGTCTTACTAATGTATTGCAGTGATTGCATAGGAGTAATTTTATTAGGAAGTCATTAGGTATATGGTGCAACTGATGTATTTATGGAAAGGACATCATTAAATAAATAAAGAACTTTCTGTCTAACAGCTCAAGACAATTTTCTATTGAAATAATTCTATGATACAATAGCAGGAAAGGTCCTCTTCTCAATTCTTATCTTTTGCTTGGGAGTTAGGGAGGAATTACTTTGGTATGATAAGTTGAGATAAAGTGAAACAATTTACAGCAATAATCTGTTCTTGATTTAATGGTCTCTTGAATAAGTTGAGATGAAGTGAAACTGATGCTTTTTCTATAGCAGGCATTGAAAGAAGCACTCTCCCAGCTTCAATTCTTATCCAAAATGGAAGCACTTTTGTTACATAAGAAGGCTTTGCTCGACAGGGACGTTCCTGAAACTCAATCCAAAAGAGTATGCTTTCTAAATGATGACATGGTATTTTCTTATTATATATATCATGAAAATAATATCGGCGGAGGTGATGGTCATACACCTAATAGCTAAATCTGTATTAATTTGACAAGTTTCTTACTCCTGTATTTACTTTACTGATTACAATCAGAACCACTAATCATAGTGATCAAAGACCTAAAAATAGCGACTTTGGTGCATCACAGCTCATCTCCTTTCTTCTTTTTTAGTAAATAGAGATATTTTATAGACAGAAACTAAGCAGCTATTACATATGCTTGTACAATACTAAGGTTTCCAAACTTAATAAGATTATACTGACCAAAGAAGTGACATATTTGTACTCAATGTCATTCTTTATCAGCTAGTAGACTTGATAGCAACCATGTTGGTGGGTTCTGATTTCTCCTAATCATTAGGACATGATGCAAAAAGTTAAGAAGCCTGAGTAATGCATTTAACCCCGTAGAGGCTCTATTCTAATATTTTGATCTGTTTGTTGCGCCTTTGAATTGTTGTTTCTCTTTGCTGTGTAAATAGGTTTTTAAGCTGAAGGTTTTATCAGAGTCTCTTTCTAGCTCTGTTTCAAAAACCAAAGACCGCATCTCAGAGAACAGGTTCAAGCTTCTCTCTTGTATCATTTCTAATTTCTAATCTCTTTCTCTCCATGGAAAAGAAGTTCTAAATGAGATTACTTGATAACTGCAATCGCTGTGATCTTACAGCACCCCTCCACTCTCTGTATCTTAATGAGAAAGTACAATTTACTGTGCTTTTCTTTTGCAAATACTTCAGTTCTGATCTATAACTCGTAACTAAGTGCCTGTTTGACCAAGCTTCTTAGAGGCTAGAAACACCTTTTTTTCTTCAAAGGCGCCTTTTTCGTAGATATGATTTGTTTGAAAAGTGCTTTGAGGAGCAGCAATAGTTGTTTTCTGTTGTTGGAGAGAAGCTTTAAATTTCTTCTTTTTTTTTTTCAAGAAGCAGAAGCAGAAATTTTTTCAAGACAATAGTATCCATTCCATAAATTTATACTACCAAAATATCCTCATTAACTTTAGTACATATATATCTCAATTAAATACACAGTTTTTTTCTCTTATGGTTTCCACCATGTTTTTCCTTTTCTTTTTTTTTCTATCTCATTTTTCCTTTTGCTCTTTGAAATAATCTGTCAACTATAAATATGAGTTAAATCTTCCTTTTTCTCTACGATCATTTTCAAATATTTCATTTCTTCCTCTCTGGAATAACAAAGTTTTACTAGAACAAAAATAGGAGTTAATATATTTTCACATGACTTCAAAGGCTTCCATAATAATATTTCTTAAGATTCTTTGTTTAAAAAATCCTGTTAGTAAATCATGTCCTGATACTTGTCCCTTTTTGTAATTTGACACTCAAAAGTACTTTTTGAAAAGATTGACCAAACACAATCTGCTTATTACTTGAAAAAACACTTCTCAAATGAATTGGCCAAACACAAATTGCCTTCTCCAAAAGTGCTTTTCTGAAAAGCTGTTTTGACAAAAGTGATTCTCAAAATAATTTGTTTTTAGCAGCTTGACCAAACAGGCTCTTAGTCATCTTAGGTGGAAGTTTACTAAAAAGAGAAAGTGAAAGGAACACTGAATGTCTGATCTTTGGTGTCAAATGTGATACTGAACCTCGTAGTTTCTGACCTCGATCTCATAGCAATCTTGTGAAGGTTACTAGTATGTTAGAGTGATGAATAAGAGCATGGGCAATAGCAGTGCAAATTTTGTATGAAATATACTTATGTTTCTCTAAAAGAACTTATTGTTTCTATAGTTTTTAGTCCAAGGGTATTCGTACATTTTTGTTTTCCTGTAATTATCTCATACTTTAACACCATAAGCTTAATAGTATTTGATAGAAATATGCTCATACTGTTTTATTACTGCCAAGTTATTCCTTATGGGATATCTAGTCCTCATTTTAAGACATTCTCCACTTTCATCAACTTCTTTCCTGCAGAACCCAAAAGGAAGGAGCTCTTAAGTTCCGTGTAGCAAAAACCAGCGAAATCTCCCAGCTTGAGAAGGTAAGATTTCCTCGGCACATTCCTGATGGACATTCTATTAACAGTTTATAGGCGGTGAATACACATGTATGAGAAATGATTTGATGGCATCGTTAGATACATATCCTTTCAAAATTCTCTTTTCCTAAGTGAGTAATTGTCCACTTTGAGGTAGTTCGGATTCTCTGCTTCAACAGGTGTTCTTCTGATCTCTTTCTATTATCATTATTGGTTGCTCTTTTCTAATATTGGGTCAACTTGCAGTCTTGTTAGAGAACTTTCTTTAAGTCAGTTAACTATTGTTATAAGGTTAAATAATTATGATTGCAGAGAACTTAGTACATTTAAATTAAGGCAAAATGGAGTTATTTTTTTATAGAGACGCATGGATTTACCAATAAATCCAAAGGTAGTGAATATATGAGCTTATAAGCTCCATGAAATGACTTATCTCTGTCTTAATCTCGATCTCGTGGCACACAAACATTTGCTTCTTTACTTCTTATTGTTTCCGAATCTTCATGTAACCAAGGAATGGATGTTCAGATGATTTTGTTGATTCATTTTTTGTTTCATTTTGAGTTAGATGCGCACTTACTGTAAAGAGGCAGCCAATGTTAACTATTTCCTACATGTTGTCATGTTTCAGTGACCTCTGGTTCTTGGGAATGGGATAGAACATTTCTCACTTAGTTATAAGTTTCTGATCAGAGATTATACTTGCCTGTTGAAGTATGATTTTCTTTTCCAGGAACTTGTGGATGAAATTAAGGCACTTGAGAATCAGAGAGATGAACTCGAAGCATCTCTGTATAAGGTAGCAAATGCTTTCTCTTCTTTACTACCATCAATCTTCTATCTTTACTTGGGTTGGAGAGCTACTTTATCTGCATCAGTCATTTGATTGCAGCTTGTTAATTACTGCGACTTTGTGTCTCACTTGATATACATGGCTATTGAATAGTGGAACACTCGAGTCTAAATGAAGTAGAAGAAGTATGCCACGTTAAGTAACTGCCTCGATATATGTTTTTCCTCCGCAATTAGACACCATTAGTGATTGAATTGTATTTTGTTCCGAGAATTTGAAGATCTATACTTTTCACATACCATAGAGGAACTGTGGGTACTTGGGCTTTGCTTAATAGGCTAGTAATGTCCTAAGGAGTGTGGTGGTCCAATGTTTCTTTTGAAGGATCCTGAGGATCTAGTCCCTTGTAAAGGGTAAGTAGAGCCTCCTCCACATCTTGTATTCCTCTGAATCTGCAATGACTTTCCTCATGGAAGGATCCTTTCCTACTAATTCTTTATAAATATAAAATTATGTACAATAGACCCTTGTGGTCCGGCCTTTCCCTGTACCCTGTACATAGTGGGGCTTAGTGCACCAGGGTGCCCTTCATGTAGTTCTACTGAACAACTATGCTCAGTTTTCCTTAAATGAAGTTCCTTCCTGCTTAAAATATTCCAAATGGGCATCACGTGTGTTCACTTCTTTAGCATGGAGAAGTGGCAACCTAATTGCATGCTAAAGGTATACAAGTACCAATGAGAAACTTCTTTGAATGGACATTTGCAATCACCCATCTTGTATCCTTAAGCTCTCTTGAACTTCGCTAGCCGAATCAATGAGAACTGTGTATCCTTAATTGGGTTTAAGATTTGGGTAGTGAAGTTCCCATATTTGGGTTGCATTGTGCTGGATGGTATTAGAGAATGCTACACTTTTCCCTCATCAGTTGTGTACGAGTTTCCAATGCGGTTTATAGTGTCCTAGGTCACTCAACCCTTATCGTTAAGGATTTAGGTTGGGTGCTCAATTTTTTGTATAGAAACCATTCTGTTCATTGAGAATTTTAAGTGGTGAAATGCAAGATTTGTTGTCACTACAGTGTTTGCAGTTCTAATCATCATTCTTATAACTGATCCTGCTGTGTGCAATGAGTGTTTGGTGTAGGTCAAAGTTGCTCTGGTTTCTGCAAATGCCCGTCTTCGCAATTCTAGGGAAGAAAGAGAGCAGTTTGATGAAGCTAATAATCAAATTCTTCAACACTTCAACGTGAAGGTAGGGCGATGATGAAGTAGTACGGCCATGGAATTTATCGTATAATGAAGTTAATGCATAATTCTGTAGTCTGCAGGATGATCATCGTATTATAAGATCTAATATCTTCAATCCTAAATTCAGGAAGATGAGCTGTCTAGATCGATGATCTTATATAGGGCAGAAGCAGATGTCTGTGATGCATTTATCAGTTTTTTGGAAGAGTCCTGGACTTTTGAGACCGCTCATATCACACAAAAGCAGAAGCAGGTCAAGTATGGAGCTTTCCTCAATGTGCATTTTGTTTCTGTTTTTCTTTTTCTGGGGATAAAGTCTTACTATGTTAGTTTGATTGTTCTGGCTCACTAAATTTCTGAGTAACAGTATCATTGAAATTAAGCTGTACGGCTATTTGAACTAGCATGTAATAATATCTTTGGAAAGTAGAATTTCTTGGAGAATGTTTACTTAATGAATATGTGTTTTAAATGGCAAGTGATGAATTGGACAAATGTGAAGATTATTTGGTGAACTTGGCAATCCATGTCTTAAAAATGTACAAGGTATGACTGTTTCGATGTGGAATGTCTAAGATTAATGCTTTGGATTGTAATCGGATAGTCAAACTGAGATCAGAGCGCCTTTTTCTTTCACTTGACAGGATGAGCTGGGGCCTTCTATTGCAAACCTTAGGGAACTTGCTGAGGACTTGAAACGGTATCATAATTCACATTTCTAAAGTATTCTTATAGGGGTAATTGTGTTTCTAAGTTTGGATTGCCAGGTCAGAAATCATCAATAATGAGAAGATGGAAACAGTTGAATCGAAGAGAAGGCTAGAAGAAGAATACCTGAATTCAGAGGCCAAGGTACATTGATATTTATTTCTCTTATATACTCTTGATCTGTGTACATCGATATTTATTTCTCTTATATACTCTTGATCTGTTACTAGTCTCATAGAGGGGCTCATGTTCTTTTCTGTTCTATTCATTCTTCTTTTCCTATCATTAATTTGCAGATAGTGACGGTGTTCAGTGTAGTGGACGGCATAAAAAGACAATTTTATGGGCAAGATGGCACAATCTCTAGGTGATGAAGTGTAATTGTTTACTTGTTTTGCATGCGCTAGTGGTAGTTGCATCCTGTAATGTTGACCTCAAGATTAATAATACAACTTAACCAGGAAAGGTGATCAGAAACTGAAAGAGTTACTTGATACTCTTCAAAAGCTAGAAGACGATTTTGAATCCATTAATAGACCTTCTCTGGAACTTGAGTCTTTAGCAAGGATGACCGAGGCAAAATCAAAAGAGACACTTGAAAGCTCCCCTTCTTCATCTCCTACCCAGCCACCGAATGATGATTCTGCATCCTTTGTGGATGCTCTTCCACGAATCCAGACGCCAAGGCCTGATCATCTGTCCAATTCAGAAACGGTGGTGCTAACACCAAGGCGATGGATGAGAGAGAATGTCACAAGAAGTCTTTCATCAGCTATTAATCAAACAACAGGGACACTGGAGTCCAGCTTCAAGTCTCCAAAACATCGGAAAGGGAAATCCTTGGATCCAGCTGCTGAACTGTCTAAGTTGAAGCTCGAGCTGGAACTTGAGAATGATAGTAGAATACACCCTTCTGAGGAGATCAATGACTGGTGTGATTGATAAAGAAAGATCACATTTTAACTGAACTTCCAAACCAAACCAGACAGGTTCCAATATGTACCCTTGGCCATCTTCTTGAGCCAAAAGATAGCAAAATTTTTCTTTTAATGCTGGACCTTGGGGATAGCCTCTTAAAGTGATTTACACTTGGTTTTTCACGATATTAGATGAATCTTTTGTACATAAAGTACATTGTTTTTATGACGTCCAGCCTTAATTCAGGTGTACTCATGGATTCTCTGTATGTACTGTCAGTAAATCTAATGAATAGACTGAGATGCTGAAGCTGTTGAAGGAGTACTTCCAGTAACAACCACCAGGAGGTTGCATCTCTATCTTTAACCAGAAATATTGAGTTCCAGCTCTCATGGGTCTGCCCAGTACGAATCTAGATTAGTCCGACTAGTGAAAGAAAAGTTACTTTCTGTCTGAAATAGTGTTAAAGGGAAGAGTACAATAGAGACTGGGAGTTGGGCCAGTTGTGGAAGGTTGTCAGTTGGGAGCATGTCCAATGTTGAACTTTGTCAGATTGAAGTCATGTGAGGAATAGTAACAATAGCAGAAACAACAGTTGCATATAGAAGCGGATTCTGGATTTTAATTTGATGAGTTCATTCTTTAAGATTTTAAAGACCTGTCACTATTTGTTATAGTAAATTTTTTTTAATTCTGTATCAAAAATTGAGTTCAGATGAATCTGTTACTTATCTTGTCCATGCACCACTGTCAGGACAGAGACAGGGAGCACAGGGATGAAGCAGGGGCATGGTGGTTTCTACTTTGTTCCTGTGAACTGTAAGTCTTTGATGACATCAATCCAAATTATTTGTGCAAATCTCTTGGTTTCCACAAATCCTTTTGTTCTGCATCAAATACCAATTGACAAACTACAAATTTATACCCACTCCATGTTCCCTTCTACCTATTTATTTCGATTTATATAGTGTGAAGATGAAGAATTTGTTTCTGATATATCCTCAGAAGGAAAAATAGTTCAAAGCAGTATGGAAAGAGAAGTAACCGGAATGAAAAAGTTATGAAAAATACTATAGAAAGCATGACAAAGCATTGCGCACAGTAATTTCAAACAATAGTATGATGGTTAAAATACAAGATGCAATATATAGTTATTGAACTTAAAAGAACAAGGAATTACAAAAGTAATACTACCACTAATAGTATGAAAAAATAAGCGACATAACACTAGCTATTTAATTGCCCTATGCGTCCTTCACAACCTCATATTTAAGGTTATGTTTTCGATAAGTTGAAGCGGTGTCATGTTCAATATAATGTCCTCTTCCCAATATTAATTGGTCTATCTTTATCTCTGTTGAAACTATTCATATCTAATCTCATCTCTATACTAGCGTATTCATGTATCTCCCCTTATGTCTGAATCATCTCGACCTCATTTCTCACATCTTGTTCTCTATCAAGCCACTATTACCTTGTTCCAAACATATCTTCAGTCTAATTTTATCTCTCTCGATATACTACAAACCCATTTCAATATTCTTATTCCGCAACTTTTCTCCTGCGAAAATCAAGCATGTTAATCATTTCAATTCTATTATACCGTCAATAAAGAAATCCAAACTAAGTAGTTTCCATATGAATCCATGACATTATTGTTCGATCTATGACCTCGTATTGCATTCATCGAGATAATCTTGCTTGCTCCCTTCCTTACCATCAAGACTATTATGATATAGGCTATTAAATATTTATGTCTCACATATGACCCTAGCTTACAAACAAAGAAGATAAATGTTTTTATTTTTTAATATTTTTTTTTTTGGGGGGGGGGGGGGGGGGGGAAAAAAAAAAAACATTTGTGCGTGAGAAGTAATATCTTTTTTATGTT
>JAOTQR010000109.1:896948-912005 GCA_025774065.1 Solanum ossicruentum | reverse complement strand
ACTCTTTAAACTGTTTGCGCTTCTTTCAATTGTGAAGTAGCAGTTAGTCAATGTAACTTTCGACGCTCATCATGGGTTATTCGGAAACAGTCGCTCTATGTTTTTAAACATAGGGGTCAGGCTGCATACATCCGACCCTCCGTATCTCGCAATGGGCGAGAGCCTTTGTGGCACTAGGATAATGTTGTTGATGATAGATGTATACACCCCCAACAAAAAGTCATGATGAGGTGTAGGTAAATATTTACCCGTATCGATCGAGCGTTCATATTATATTGATTCAATGTATAATGATCTAAGTGATTAGTAAAAATATATACTACTAATTAATATAAACAAATAAATACAACAACAACAACAACATACCCAGTAGTATCTCAGAAGTGGGATCTGGGGAGGGTAGATCGTACGCAGACCTTACCGCTACCTCGTAAAAGTAGAGAGGCTGTTTCCTAAAACCCTCAGCACAAAACTCAGAATATAAACAAATAAATATCAAATATTAAATGAGGTTGGTGAAATGCCACTAATTATGAAATGACATTTTTCACTATTTATTTGACCGGCACTCTTTATTAAGAAAAAAACAAAGTGTCTTCTAGTTTATGGCCACTACTCATAAATTGACATGTCATATTTCAAATTAATAAATCTCGAGAGATCTGTTTAGACATGTAATATGAAATTATAATTTAAAATTATAATATGATGTTATATTGATAAGAAGTTTAAATTTTGTTTAAATATATAACATAATTTTTTTTAAAAAATTGAACATGAGATGAGGGTTCAAAGGAAACAGCCTCTCTACTTATGATAGTGGTAAGGTCTGCGTATACTCTACTCACCTCAGATTCTACTTGTGGGATTTTTAATGGGTATGTTGTTGTTGTTTAAAATTGAACAAATAACATTACCCGTTGCCTCAAAGGCTCCCGCCCGTTGCAGGGTAAGGGGATCGGATGTACGCAGTCTAACTCTTATGTTTAAAATATAAATCGACTGTTGTTTAAAATTGAACAACTTTTCATAAATATGAAATCTCGCTAGTTTTGAAAACTATCCAAAAAAAAAATAAAAAATTCAACAACATTGTAATTATATATAATTAAGGGATCCCACCACAATCGATGCTTGCTGAGGTTATTGTAATTATATTATATGCCTAATGGTAAAAACTCTATTATTTCATTGATAATAATAACATCATCAATAATATACTCAATAAATTTTTATAAATAAATTTTGGACATAATCAAAATACGTATGTTAACCTTACCCCTATTCTCATAAAATAGAGATTATTTTTCATCGACTTTCAGTTCAAGAAAATTATTTATTTAGAAAATATTTAAAAATAAAAGCAAGAGTAAAAATCTAAAATGAAAATGTTGAAGAAAGACAAATATTAGCAATGAAAATATATATTAAGCATATATAGCCCAAAATAAAAGAAAAAATATAGTAATATATAATAAAAACGAATCATAAGATGACATTAGCACGATAATAATAAATTTGGTCATGTGCAAGAAAAAATAGTTATTATATTTTCTCTGTCTCAATTTATATAATTTTTTAAAATTAATCTAAATAAAAATGAGATATTTTTATATTCAGTAACAATTAACTTTAAAATATTCGTTATACCCTTATTCTGAGTTTTGAACATCAATTGCATGAGTAAAATCATTTCTAAAGATATTCCAATAGAAAGAAAAAAAAAACTTGAATTTTGAACTTCAATTGCACGAGTTTAATGTTTTAATGGCATCATGATCTATAACATTTAATATATTTTTCTTTATTTCTCTCTGACAATGTGAACAAAAAATCATTTAACTTGTAATAAAATATTTATTATCATATATAATACTCCTTCCATCTCAAATTAATTGAATTTTTGATGCTTTTTTCAAGTTTCAAAATAGTTGAATTTTTCAAAGTTCAAGATGAATATTTGAACCTTTTTTCATATTTACTCTTTCATTTATTGAACTTTTACATTTTTTAGGAAATAGATTACACTATATATTTATAATTTTACAAAGAGTAATAGTGAAAAGTATAGTGTAAAATTTATCTTTTAATATTTTTTAATATGTATGCATTAACTCATAAATTTAGTTAATATGAAACTGAGGGAATAACCATTTTGACCAAGTGGAAAAAAATGAACCAATTAATGTAATGTATGTCTAGCATCTAAGTATATTAAATATGAAAAAGTCAAGCCGTCTAAAGGATGATAGCCTTATGCTTATTTCAATGAAAAAATATTTTACTTTCATTTTTTAAAATTTTTTTTAACCTTTTTTCGAAAATGAAAATGTAAGTTAATAAATCCACCTTGAAACTACAATTCTAATCATACTAGTCATGTATCCTGTGTTCGTACGGATCCAACAATCTCAACTTTTTTAATGCGAATAGATTTTTTAATATAATTTAAAAAATAACTATTAATTATTAGACTTAGAGACAGCCGAAGAAATATAGTCAAATCACTTTGAAAATATTAAATTAAAAAGTTCACAAGTGTTAGGGCTAATATTGTAAAAAATAATTGAAGCAGTAGAAGAAATATAATCAAACTGCTTTGGAAATACTAAATTAAGAAACTCACAAAAATAACTTATCATGGCTAATATTGTAAAATCACAATAGAAGCAGCTGAGGAAACATAATCAAACTGCTTCAAAAATATCAAATCAATGGACCCACAAATTATTTTTCTAGGTCCCAAAAACTCACAAAAATAATATATCAGGACTAATATTGTAAAATTATAATTGAAACAGCTGAAAAATATAATCAAATTACTTAAAAAATATTAAATTGATAAACCCATAAATAATTTTTACAGATCTCATATAATAACAACGAAAAAGAATATTAACAAAGAGGTGCCTGTTATTCGCACTTCTGAATAGTAATATTTATATTCTCATGTTCCCATTTACATAACTTGACTTTACCCTAAAACAAAGTTGAAAGGAATAAGAAAGTAACTCATTTGAAATATCCTAAAATTATATGACATATCTAGGTTAAATATTATTTTATTTACACGATATATTTTTTTAAAGTTTTATACATGAATTATTACGTATTGTTTGTGTTCTCAATCTAAGCTATAATCAACATACGATATGATTTGATTGGTCCAGTTAGAAACTAACGATCTTCTCTTTATGTCGTCAATTATTCTTTTTATTTATCAAAACATACCTCGAAACTACTAACTAGATCAAGTGATTGAATGCAATTATTAAAAAATGTGTGATAATTTAATTTACCTATAAAATTTTTTCCATACGAAATATGACCCATTAATTTCAAGGCGTATTTTGAGAAATAGTTAATCATATTTCGAGAAAAATTACTTTTATTTTTGTCATCTTTTTAATTTATATATATTTTTGTTTTTGAAAAATGTAAGATAATAACTCCACCTTTAAACTACTATTCTAATCATATATATATTTATATTCTCTTGTTCCCACGTACATAACTTGACTTTACCCTAAGCCGAACTTGAAAAAAATAATATAGGAAATCATTTGAAATATCGTAAAATTATATTGTGTATATAAGTTAATATTGTTTTATATATACTATATTACATTTTTGTGAATTTTATATATGAACTAATAGTAGATTTTTTTTCTTAAACTATAATTAACTATTTATTAAAACACATTTCGTGACAAACTAATTTGTCTATACAATTTCTTTCGCATAATATCTGACTCATTAATTTTAAGGTATATTCTGAGAAATAATTAATCATATTTGGAATTTCATATGTATTTTTCCACCATTAAACGTGGGTAAATGGGATATGAATATTTCAAATACTTATTTAAACAATACACGTGATCATTTAGTGTTGGAATATGATCTTTTCAATCATATTCCAAGAAAACAGCACGTATAATCATCAAAATTATAGTATTAATTCTTTGAATTAGCTCCAAAGTCTTTTTCTAAATTTTATAATTAGAAATTAATTAGCAATTCAATTAGGTTGACCTTTAAGAGTCCGTTATTTCACAGTAATTCTATATGCATGACACGTGTCAGCCATGCGGTCCATTGTTGACTACCAAAGTCATAAGGCCCCTAAAATTTGTCTTTTTCTCAAATTCAATCAATCCTACTCAATGTCAAACTATTTGATTTTTTTTTTTAAAAAAATACTTCTCCCATCTCATATCTTTGACTTGACACAATTATTAAAAAAAAATACTTTTAAAATTCATAGTAAAAAATTATTCTTAGATATTTATGTGGCTAGAATCATTTTATTAAGGGCAGAGAGAATTTTAAAAGTAAATTATTTTCGATTTGAATAAGATGATATTCTTTTTAAAAAGGACCAAAAAAAAAAGGTGTTAGATAAAATGGGTCAGAGGAAGTAGAAAATGTTTTTCATATGTGGATTATTTTTGTAGAAGTATACTACTCACAAAATGAAATAATATAACAAGATTATCAAAATACATAGGTAATTAAATGATACAACAATTAATAATTCTAAAAACTTATGAATATGCACCGGAAAAAGGGGCCAAATATATATACATACTACGTTAATTCGTGATTTAGCAGGATTGAGCTATAATTTTTAGAGCTCATTTAAAAATAGGCTTTCTAGTGCATGAATAAACCTATTAATTTGTGGGGTGTTTGTAATATGCATTGAGCCAGTCCGGGAGCCAAATTAAAAAATAATACTCCCTCTATTCCATTTTATTTGGCATCATTTAACTTAAAAATGAAAATTTTTGAAACTTATAATCTAAAATTATTCTTAGATATTTATGTGATTGAAAAATCATTTTACTAAAGAAAGCGTGGCACAGGAGGGACAAAGGGATAATAAAATAGAGTATAAAAATAATAAGAGCCAAATTCAACAAATATATATTGAAAAGTATTTTTTATCATATAATATAAACAATGTAATTTTTAAAGGGTTCAAATGAAAGAAACTTTTTTACCCGTATCATCAAATTGTACGGCTTTCTATTTTCTCGCGTTCTATATATATCATCTCTCAGTCTCCATGAAACACTTTTTAAAAAATTATACCTTAATAGGTGAGCTTGAAGACGATCCATCCATCGTTTCTATGGCGCGACGAATAGCCATGAGAGACATATGTTGTTCTCCCAGAAGTTCATCAAAATCTGATCCGAATTCTTCATCTACTTCACTATTCTCTTCTCCTTCACGTTTCTCGTTTTCGCCATCTCGTCCGAGTTTTTCCGATTCAGTTATCAATCGGTCACTCGAGAAGGCGGAGCCGATGATCATGAAATGGGACCCTGACACCACTACTTTCGCCAAAGTCACTTCTCTTTTCTACGAGAACAGAAAAGAAGCTAAGGATTTCATCAAGTGTGTGTATAATTTACAGAAGGCGATGCACTTTCATTCCATGGAAAATTCGAAATCCGATAAGCTTGGTCGTGCTCAATCGTTGATGCAAGTTGCAGTGAAGAGACTCCAGAAGGAGTTTTACCAGATTCTATCAATGAATAGAGCTCATTTGGATCCAGAATCGATAACCACAGTGTCTTCTCGAACTTCAACTCGTTCGAGTGTATCCGAGCTTGAAGATGAGGAAGATGATGATCGTATAGTAGAAGTTGCTGGTGAGTCTATTTCTGAAGTGGAGGATGTATCGAATGTTGCAATGGCGGATTTGAGATTGATTGCGGAGTGTATGATTTCTTCTGGATACGCGAAGGAGTGTGTTAAGATTTACAAAGTTATACGTAAATCGATCATCGATGAAGCTATTTATAGACTCGGTATTGAGAAATTGAGCTCTTCGCAACTTCATAAAATGGATTGGGAAGTTTTGGATCTGAAGATTAAGGATTGGCTTAGAGCAGTAGATGTAGCGGTAAAAGTATTGTTTAACGGAGAGAGAATTCTCTGCGATCACGTTTTTTTGTCTGATGATTCAATAAGAGAATCGTGTTTTACTGAAGTTTCAAAAGATGGATCGATGATTCTGTTTAGTTTCCCGGAAATTGTGGCGAAAAACTGTAAGAAATCGCCGGAAAAAGTTTTCCGTCTGCTCGATATGTACACTGCCATTGCTGAACACTGGCCGGAAATTGAAGCTATTTTTTCTTCCGATTCGGAATCAGCTCTCCGATCTCAAGCGTTAACCTCACACGACAAGCTCGGCGAGTCTATAAGGACCGGATTAACCGAGTTCGAGTCAGTTCTCCAGAAGGAATCATCAAAAGCACCGATCGCCGGCGGTGGAATCCATCATCTCACCATTGATGTAATGGATTACATCACTCTACTTGCCGATTACAGCAACGTACTCTGCGATATCCTTTCCGAATCTCCTCCTCCGGCGAAAGGTTCGTTGTCGGAATCATACTTCGGTGTAGTAGATTCCGATGAGTCTCCATCACCGGCAATCTCACACCGATTCGCTTGGCTTATTCTCATTCTTCTCTGCAAACTAGACGGCAAAGCAAAACACTACAAGGACGTTTCTCTATCGTATATCTTCTTAGCCAACAATCTCCGGTACATCAGCGGAAAAGTCCGATCATCTAATCTCAAATACATGCTAGGCGAAAATTGGTTAAGAAAACACGAGGAAAAGGTCAAGCAGTTCGCCTCGAATTACGAACGGCTAGGATGGAGCCACGTCATGGAATCGCTCCCGCGAGAACCAAACGCCTCAATGACTCCACAACAAGTGAAGGAGATATTCAAGAGATTCAATTCATCATTCCAGCACGCTCACCGGAAGCATTCCCTGTGCGTTGTCACCGATAGTAATCTCCGCGATAGTTTGAAAGTATCCATCACAGAGAAAATACTACCAGCTTACCGAGAGTTCTACAATAAACATAGAGATACGATTGTAAGAGAGAGACATTCAGCTCACGTAGTTAGATTTTCCCCAGAGGAGGTAATACATCAATTGTCTGATTTATTTTTCGGACCCATTGAATTTGAAAGTTGTTCATCATTCGAGTTTTCTCCATCGCAATTGCGATAATGTAAAGAAAATATAATCTTGTATATTGTCCTAGTACAATACATGATGATCATATTAAGATGTATAGATTGAACAACATTTGTTGATGTGTTCAAAATAATAGGTTTTGTCAAATTTTATCGTATTTTCGCATGAAACACAATATTTTTTATTTAATTACGTGTCTATATGTATAGAGAGAAAAATTTACCAAATATATATACATGTAATATACTTCATCAGAATTCATAAATGTGATGATGCTATCTTGGACTGATATTTTATGTTTTGTTAATGGTCAATACACTCTCAAAGTTTTCATCTCTTCCATAAAAATAAAAATTATACATAAAAAAGAAGTCTTTTTTTCTCATAGGATAAAGTGGGAGCAGTTTACTTACAAATTAGATAGTATACCTCTAATTAAAAAATTTTAATCAAAATTTTCACCACTACCCTTTTGTTTATTCTTAACTCATTAATTAAAAAAGATTTAAAATATGACTAGTAAATTAATAATGGTAGTAAAAGTTAAGGATACCTCTTAGAATTCCAACATCCGTTTTTTCCAACAAGCATACATTAATTTTTTGGTTTTACGTAAATTTTAAATTCCTCTATTTTTCTACTAATTGTTTGTACATGGAACCAAAATTTTCAAATAAAAATTTCAATACAACATGTACTCCTCAAAATTCAATAATAAAAAAATTCTACTTTAAAATTTTCAAAAATTTAGAAGGAACCAAAATTGTAATATGTTGAAACTAAAAAAAATTGAATTTTATAGAAATATAAACAACCCTTTATGGAAAGTATAGACTCATAAAGATAATTAAATATGAATCATAAATGACTTTGTAAAAAGTGTAGTTTAATTTTATTAAAAAAGTTTAATTTTATTAAAGGGAAGGGTAATGTTAGAACAAATTTCAAATAACTATCTTGAAATTTGAACAATTCAAATAATTTGAACACTAAAAAAAGCTTTAAAAATTCAGTTATATTGAAACAGAAAGAGTAATAAATAATTTCTTTTGGTATTGACACGATATAATCTTCTAACAAAGGAAATCATAAAACCCCGTTTCTCTAAGGTAGCTTCGCTTCTGCATACATCTGTCATGCCCAAAAGGTCCACAAACGTGTAAACCTTTTTTTGGAAAATTATAGAAAAATTTATGACAAACATATTTATATTCATGACTTTTGAGATAATGAGATTACGTGATATGAAAGTAGAACGTTTAAATTTGCATGAATTCACATTAAATATAAAGTTCTTCGTTATTTGAATTTTCTCCATTACGATTGAGAATAATAAAAAGATATTTTTTAGCTAATTTAATGGTTTTAAGAAAAAAATTATTGAATTATTGGTTCGATTTTACTTTTTGGTATTGGGTTATTGCTTAAAATGATAACTCATTAAAACTATAATAATTTAAAACTTTATTCCTTCGTAGATATTAAATATTAATAGTTTAACATTACTTGACATTGTATCGATACCTGTAAGTCATGTATTTGCTGGTTTTCAGTGTATAAGCCTTTTGTTGAAAAGTGAATTAGAATATGAGGTCAAATATTACATATTATTAAGTTTAAGTACTCAATTAATTTACTTATTTTACTATATTGCATCAATTATTAGAGAATGAGTCATATATTTATTTTGTAAACATTTTCTTATTGGGTAAACCCAAAAACCGATAAGAAAAAACTTATTGGTTTAGCATATTTAAAAATTGAAAATCAATTAATAAAATGGATAATACATAAAATCAAAACAAAACAATCAATACACAACCCTGATTCCACGTACAAACATAATTACATTAAGAAATACAATTTCAAGAATAGTAAAAAAAAAATATCCATAATCAGACAATTCTCGCATATTTATAAATTAAAAATCGATAAATCGAACCAATAAACCGAATCGATCCGTAGATTCTGATTAATTACACTAAGAAATACAATTTCAAGAATGGTAAAAAAATATCCATAATAATGAGACAATTCTGATCAAATTTTGTCTCAATTGCATTGATTTTTGAGATTACGTGATATAAAAGAAGCGTGTTTGTATGATTTCACATTAAATATAAGTTGAAATTATTATATAAAAAGAGAAGTTATCATACTGTTATGAGTTTGAATTGACCTAAAAGTCATTTATGGTGAAGTCATTTTATTTGTGGTCTTTAATTTGAGATTACAAAAGTCCCATTTTGTAGAAAGTTCTTGTTTGAACTTTAACCAATGTTTTATCATCCCGTCATCATTGAGCACAAGATTCAAAAATTCGTATTTGTTTGATCTGGTTAGTTAAAAGAGAACGATCCTCCTTTTTCACTACCTCAAACTCTCATACTCATTTTATTAGTAAAATTATAAGTTTAAATATAACACTACTAGTTAAGAATTTGATAGCTAGGTTATTTTTCACATATATATTATACTTTATGTTTAATATATTGAGTTCGAATAAATCCTAAGGGCTAGATTCACCTTGGACAAGGATGAAGCTAAGAAACAGTATAAGTGACCAATCAACATTATTATTTATGTATATATAATAGATAACGAATTTTATTGGTTTCTTAATAAAAGTTTTGGTTCTGTCACGAAGACATGTACAACAATCCTATCCACTACTAGAAAAAATCCTAAACATTTTGATTTGTTTAGTTTGTTTTGTATAACACTACTATTACTATTTGAATAAATGTCCATATTGATGATGAAAACAAAACTTGATTATATTCCTTTTACTTGAAGCTTGTCATTAATTAATCTCTTTGTAAAGAGAACATATCTCAAAATGTAAATATAACACTTTGAAATTTGTACATTAATGCTAGCAAACAAAGTAAACGAACTAATTCAATATAGATCTATATTACATATACTAGCCACAACAACAACAACATACCCAGTGAAATCCCACAAGTGAAGTCTGGAGAAGGTAGAATGTACGCAGACCTTACCACTACATCATAAAAGTAGAGAGACTGTTTCCTGGGAATCCTCATCTCAAAATTCATAAGTAGAAATAACTAGATATGACAGAAATGAAATGGAAGGGAACAGAACGAGCGACTAATAATGAATAGCAAATACTAGCCACAATTTTGGTAATTTGAACGTTTATGTGATGAAAGAAAGAGCTCGAAATTCATTATTTCACGAGGGACCAACCAACCTCATGATGTGATCAAAGAATAGTACATACATACCCTAATAGTTAGGGTATGACTTTACAATTATTTGCATTGCTTGAATTTGTGATAGAACTTGAAAGTGTCACACTTCAATTAGAAGTCAATTTGAGTAAAGACAAACAATGTTGGATTGTTTTTCTCCAATTATATTTAGTTGGTAGAAGAAAATAGGCATATATCCATTTATCGATGAGAAATGAAAAATATTCGATAAAATAATAATGCGCATAAATTAGTTCATACTCAAAGATAATTATGAATTTAGTAAAAATAATTTTAAATATATAAGTTAAAATATAATTTAAATATATAATTTAACTTTTAAATATAAATATAAAATCAAATCTAAATAAAGTTATTGAATTCCATGATTGTGACTACTGCTATTTGATAGGAATTGACAATATTACAAGTCAAGTAATAAATGTGTACAATTAGTTGTCAATTAATTCCTAAAAACTTTGGGCATCATTTTATTGAGAAATTTAGTAACTATTAGATGTTTGATTTGATTTTGTGTTACCAAAAGTTGTTAGTTAAAATTTAATCTCCATTATAGATAGAGACTCAATAATAAAGTCTTAAAAATGAAAAAGGTTATACTAAAAGTGTTGTCGCTTTAGGAAACAGTCTTTCCACTTTTATGAGGTAGCGATAAGGTCTGCGTACAATCTACTCTCTCCAGATCCCACTTGTGGAATATCGCTGAGTATGTTGTTGTTGTTGTAAAAGTGTTGTCTTAAAAAATTAGTTCTATAAAGTATAAATTCAAATATAATCGAATTATATCACGAATATCAATCCTCCAAAGGAAAAATTATCACCTTTTTTTTAAATTATAATTGTGAAATAAATTATCACGATATATCTAGCTAGCTATTTGAACTTAATCATATAAAGAATTATTCTGTCATATTCATACTACCAAGAGTTATGATAAGATGAAAGTTGTATTCTTTCTCAGTTATGAGTTCGAGTTTTGAAAATAAAACAAAAATTATTAAAAAATACTTTATTTATTCGAATTATTCGAGCCATTAAATTTTAGATACTTGATTATTATACTAGGAAAAAAAACATATTTATCTTGTAAGCCCAAATTATAAGTTGGAAAAATGCCACTTCAGAACAATATGCTTATCCTATCAATTTTTGGCCTCCTTTGTTCTACCATTGTAAGTATTTGTTGTCCGATATTCAGTGATTCGACTAATTTAAATTTATATAAAAAGTTTATGATAAAAACTTTTAGAATTTCAATAAAAAAAATCTTCATTTACTACAACTTACTCACTATGACTAATTAAAATCCCATTTCTATTATTCTCTTCTTTTTATTATTTTTGTTTATAAAATATTCTCATCTCTATATTGTTTATTTCAAGATAAATTATTTGCGGATAAGTCATTTTGTTATGTATAAGGGATAACATAACATATCATTAAGATATAAATAATGTGATAAATAATCCAATAATTATTTAATACCTCCAATCAAATAAAGATAAAATGATTTTGTATTTTATTCTGAAATTAGTATATTTTATACCTCACATCAAATGATTTCTTTATTTGAGAAATGTTGGGTGGGTTAAGGGATGGCTAGGGATAGAGGGAGGGAGAGACCTACTTAATTTCTCTGTTCAAATATATGTGGTATAATTTGATTCGATATGAATTTTAAAAGAAAAGAAAAAAATTTTAAACTTGTGATATAAAATAGTAATAGATTTTTGTGTGACTATTCGTCAGGTTGTGTACATCTGAGCCCCCTTATTCCGAAATAGACGGGAGCCTCTGAGGCATTGGGGTAATGTTGTTATTATTGGTTAGCAATTATTTCATTTAAAGTGAAATAAATATTTTAAGGTTAAATTATTACTATGTAAATTTTTTGGGGGAGTGACTAAAAAAATGTGAGTTATTAAAATTGGTATAGATGAAGTATATATTTAAACAAGTTTGATCATAGATTACAAGTAATTTTATTAAAATAGTTGTTAATGGTATTATTAGTAATTTTATTAAAATATCGTTTTATAATTTTTAGATAATGTATTATTTAATTTCATTATAAAATGATGATTCTTTGTCAAGTTCATGTTTCATATTTTTTTTTAACAAAAAGAGTAAAATATATTTTCCAACGTGGAAATATTATCAATACTGACAATATTCCTTGAACAGGATATTATAAAATTATATATGGCGTATCTATCCTTTTTTTATCTTTCTAAAATATAATAACTTTACATCAAATTTGGCCTTTTATATTAAAAGAAAATTATTCAATGTATAAAAATATTTTATTCAAAATTCAATAAATAAATAAATAAAAATTATGACATAAAACTCAAAACTAGAATTGCTAACATGGCCTTTGATAAAATCCAATATTTAATAATTTATATGTTTTTAAAATTTAAAATTTATACACTCAATTTTAATTCAGCTAAAATAATCCAATGTTAGAAAAGGAAGCATGAGAAGATTCTTTAAAATATACTACTTTTTCTAGCATGAGATTTTTCAAAGGCTTTATTTAGTTAATTATTTATTTATTTATTTATTTATTTATTTATTTATTCAAAGACCACAAAAATATATGGACAGCTATAAAACTAGTAATTATTTTCAAAGACCACAGAAATAAGTGGACAGCTATATATATAAAACTAATTGTAATATGATGGAATTAGTTATTTATAGTTTTAGTTTATGTGATGTAATTTAATTAAATATTAAAAATATAAAATATGAAAAGATTTTATAATATTTTAAAATTACTCTTAAAATAAATATTTGAATGTCTAATTTTAAATTCAATATATGTAAATACAAATAGTACATTACTAAATTAGTTGTAGAGACAGAATTATCACTAAGGGGGTTCAAAGTTAAAAAAAATTCAAATAAATTAATCGAAGGGGGTTTGACATGTAATATAAAAAATTATTTTAATCATATATAAATAGTATGATTTGTAGTCGAATAGAGTTCTGATGAACTCCTTGCCAAAGGAATAGCTCCGCCAATGAGTAACAACAACAACAATATACCCAGTGATATCCCACAAGTGGAGTCTGGGGAGGGTAGATTGTACGCAGACCTTATCGCTACCTCATAGAGTAGAGAATCTGTTTCCTGAAACCCTCATTCCTTAAAACTCGACACTGAGTAAATATTTTCTAAATAAAAGGATACGTCATTCCGTTTTTATTGACTAACTAAAAAGGAAAACATATTATATTTATTGGGATAAAGAAAATTGTAATTTAAAAACGTGTTTGTTTTATCATTTTACGCCATCTAAAAAAAATTATATATTCAAGAATAATATCTATGTCAACTGAAAGTTGTTATCTTACGTATTATATTCTAGAATGAGGAACATAAAAAACATTTACTTTATTTGATTTAACGAATTTGTGGATAGTTGAAAAATGTACATAGAGTAGATAGATAAGTTGATATTAGCACGAGTCTAACATATATTATTATTTTTATTTAAATTTATATGACATAAATGAAATTTGAAGAGTCGTTCAAATTTTTTTATTTAAAATATATAACAAACAATTCCATTCCTTTTTCATTTTGGATATTATTACACACTAATACACAAATATTTAATATGCACAAATTTGATTATGTGTGTAATTTTTCGTTTGTGATTTTTTTTAATATTAATATATTTAAATCCTTAATAATAAGCTATACATGCATTAACATATCTAGTGTTATAGTAATATAATAATAGATCAAAGTATTAATATAATAATAATGATACTAGTAAGTAGAAAAGGAGCAAATTAAACAAGGTGCTCATAACTAGAAATCACTTCATGCTAATCCTCCATTTCAATTTTTTCTAACTAGAATTATATCCATAATTAGTAAGTCGAACATGTGTTATGTTATGTTCAATTATCTTTTTCTGATTTTTATCGGTCTATCTTTAACTTTTCTTTGGACCTATCATCACTGATTCCTCTAGCACCTTCTTACTGGGACATATGCACCTCTCTCCACCTCCAGATCTAGGCTCTGCTCGAATGTAGTCAGCCAGTTTCGTGACTTTGTTTAGCTTCTAGTCTTGCACAAACCATCTCAATTTCATTACTGTTTCTATCATATCTTATCCACCAATGAGGTCACTCTGATCTTGTCCATGAAAAAAAAAGATGGACTCAAAGTAAGCCCAGTACATCTCAATCCAAAAAAAATAAAGTAAAAGACCTATTGCCCGCACACTACAAAAAAAAAAAGCTCAATAGAGAAGGGAAAAATAGTCCTTAAAAGTGTATTTCTGGTCCTTGAAAGTTAATAGGGACCGGAAAATCTGGTCGCAATCGCCTTCGCTGCTAAAGACTATTAAGGACGAGATGAAACCTTAAATTATTTCTGCGACCAGCTAAAAACCGATACTTAAAAAGAATTTTAGAAACCGTCTTTCTGGTCCCTAATTGAGTGTTTTGAAGGCGCATCAATGGTCATTAAATAGTTTTTGCGACCAGTTTGAAGATGGTCGCTAGACAATTTTCACAAAACCAGACTATCAACTATAATTTTAGTCCCTAATTAATTCAAAATCAATTCGCAGTTATAAAATCTTATAAATTAATATTAAAGATGTTGCTTTCATATATACAAAATAATTGATGATGATCAACATCGGTTACTAATATTACTATCTAAATGATGTAAGCTAGTCACAATATTTTGTACATAAATTCTTATATATATATATATATATATATATATATATATATATATATCTATTATCCCTCGATAAATTATTTAAAA
>JAOTQR010000109.1:867136-896848 GCA_025774065.1 Solanum ossicruentum | reverse complement strand
AAAAAGAGATAAGTGGGGTAAAAAAGGTAAATAGTTTGGTCATGGGTCTATTAAGGGTAAATCGTTTGGATTGGATCTATTAAGGGTAAATAATTTTAAATTATGTCTATTTTGTGTACTTTTTCCTAAAAGTTTTGGAGTGTCCATTTTAAAAATAAATTTTCTAGCTTGACCCAATAAACTTGTTGATTTGTGGGGTTTTCCCAATATGAATTGGGCCAGACAGTGAGTTAATTTAAAAAATAATTAAAAATAAAAATAAAATAGAGTATTAATAATAGTAAGAGTTCAAGGTCAAAGTTTATTTAAAAATTTTAAATATTAAAATTTAGATACAAATCATGTTTTTATAATATATAATAGTAACACTAATAACATGTAATATTATCATGTTACTATTTGTTTTAATATTTTTAAATTATAATTTAGTTTAAAATTTATAAAAACATATATTTTTAAAAATGTCAGCCGACCCAGTTAAGGCCCGCAACCCAAGTATTGATGGCTAGAGCTAATTGTTTTCAAGTCCACCAAAAATATGGATCAACCCAACCTAACTCCACAAATTCAAACTTATATGAGCCGGCCTGAATGAGGTGGACCAACCTGTATTAGCCGTTCTTGTGGAGTTATTAATTGATTTCGTCAAAAGGATAAAAACGAAATAATCTCAAATTTGTCACAAATTACGTTCTTCACTAATTATAAGGATATTTCTTGACGACTTTTTATTTAGAGACGACTTTCTAAAATAAAAAAATATATATTATTTGTATTTGAATTTTTTTTTTAACTTCTTGGGATATGACGTTAAATTAAGTCTTCACTATTAGTGTACACACTTTATTGTTGGGACAAAAAAGTAGTTGCTCGTGTGATAACCATCCCTTCATTTTAAATTTGAAAAACGTGTGTTCGAATCTAGACATGTCTTTTCTTGTTTTTGTTTGACCATATAAATAGATTGAATCGAAATGACTTTTCTATTAAATTCTTTTGTGTCTGTATTAATTTTTAACCGCATGAAATTTTGCTATAATTTCATATTTTATCCAGTAAATATTGAAAAACATTATAAGTAAACAAACATATCATGATACCATAAGTTGATGCACATATTTTGAGTTCTTATTAAATCTTAATTATCTCAACAGTCTAATTAGTTTTCTAAACGTGATTTATTTAACTGTTAACATTGAATTACATGAGACTATTTTATTGTAACAAGATTAACAAAATTTATGTTACAACTTTCAACATATATCACAAAATTAATAATTTTAAAAATATTTCTTTCTAGTTCTATTTTCATAAATTATAGCCACCTTTTCCCCCACCATTCACCATACGTCCATACCAATGAAAAAAACATTCTTGTACAATAATAATAATAATAATAAAAATAAAAAGATTTTTTTAAAGAATAACAGACAATAAATATACATTCAACTATGAATTTATTTCATTTCAATACTTTTAAACTAGTAGATCGCATCAACTTTTCACTTTCAATAGTATGATGCATCGATCCAGATGCACATACAATAACGTAACATTTACTTCACTATATATATAATTTCAACTGACGTTCAATCGCATTAAGGAGGAGCAGGTCTTGGGACGAAACACGATGGAGGCGTGCCGGGACTTGACCTACAACTTGGACCAGATGGAGGTATTGGTACATTTTTTGGTAACCTGTGACCAAAAACATCTGAAGATTTTTTAATCTCAATCGGAGATCTCGGATTCGATAACTTGCGATGAGTAGTTGCATGACTTGATGAATAGCAAAGAGTTATCAAAAATAAAAGAAAAAAGCATTTAGAAAGACTAATTTGTTTGCTCATCATATCATAAGAGTAATATTTTCAAGATTAAAATGTTTTCAAGAATGGTTTTAATTGTAAATGAGCTATGTTGTTTATATAGATAAAACAAAAGTGTGTACCATTATTGGAAAATCTTTTTTTTCCAAATGTATATCATTAAATAATATTCTCATTTAGACCCCAAGAAAGAGATAAGGATGAAAATGTAAGATATTATGGTTGATTTTCAATAAATATAAGGATATGAATTGAATTTTCCACAGCTGGATGGAGTCAAAGATTTACTCTCTTTTGACTTTGGGATATGATAGAATAAAGGAAAAAATGACTCTTTAAACTATTTGCGCTTCTTTCAATTGTGAATCTTTCAATTGTGAAGTAAGCAGTTAGTCTGTGCAACTTTCGAAGCTCATCATGGATCATCCGAAAACAGTCGATCTATGTTTTAAATATAGGGGTCAGGCTACATACATCCGATCCCCCTTACTCCGTAATGGGTGGGAGCCTTTGATGCAATGGGATAATGTTGTTGTTGTTGTACAAGGATATGAATTGACTCTTCATTCATGGGTAGATTCACAAAATTGGTGGCTAAAATTAAATAAGAGGTCTTAAGCTTATTTTAAGGAAAAAAATTAGTTCCTTATAATTTTTTTTTGGATAAAAAATTTATAATTGGTGGCCTAATGCAACTTTGTTAATTTTTTTTACTAATTAGTTCCTTATAATTTTTCTTTTTTCTTTTGACAACTAATTCATTTAGTCTTTGTTGAGATTTCATTGATCTTAGATAGAATATTATTAATCTTTATTTTGAAAGATTTTCCTGAGATGATTGTCATTTAATCAAATGATTCGAATTTAGTCAAAATTTTAATACGAACAATAAACATCAAATTGAAAAAAAAATCCTTGCTTCTTAAAGCCACAATCGTATGACATTTTGTTTTTTCAACAACATTCCACTAATCAACTAATTATAATTCTAATTTAGGACATTTACACAATCTTATAATTAATTAGCTTACAATGTGTCTATAGATGCATCATAGAAATCTAAAAATACACGAAATTGATCCAAAATAATTGAATTGAAAAAAGAAAAAACAATAATTACTATGAATATAAATTATTCATTTCTTTATTATATTATGTTAATGAAATTATTTGAGTCAGCTTTTGTTGAATTTTAAAAGATGTGAAGGAAAAATGAACAAATGATTTTTATGAAGAGTTGTAACTTTTCTGTACAACTACGATTTTTCAAAAATGTTGTAATTTTTTAGAAACAATTGAAGGACATAAAGGTTTTTAGAAAATATTTAAGAAATAAATTTAAAAAAATAAAATTTTGATCAACTCTTAAAAATACTTCCTACCAAATAAAAAGAATGAAATTTATTGAGCATGGAATATTCCTTTGTATAATGTTGAATATTTTTTCATTGGACAAAATCATAAAAAATATTAAACACGACAAGGCAAGTTTGCATTTTAGCTGGTCAAGATCATGTTGTATATGAAAAAAAAACTACATGAGATACGATTAACTATATTTCCATCAATCTTGGATGGAGTCAAAGATTCACTATTTTTTGGCTTTGGGGTATGATGGAACAAAACAAAATGACTCTTTAAACTGTCAGTGGTTCTTTCAATTGTGAAGTAGCAGTTAGTCAATGCAACTTTCGACGCTCATCATGAGTTATCCGGAAACAGTCGCACTATATTTTTAAACATAGGAATCAGGCTATGTACATCCGATTTCCCCTTACCCCGCAATGGGCCGGAGCCTTTGAGGCATGGGGTAATGTTGTTCTTGTATATTCTAAAATAGAAATTAATTCATGATTAAAATCAAGATAAGTGAAAAAAAAAACATTTATCTAATAGAAGGGTCCTAATTAAGGATGCAATTGCTTACATATCTCCATATATGTGAGATAAACAAGTCCTATGATGCTTTATATGCTTGCAAAAATATTTCAATTCATTTATTTTGCAACATCCAATTGTTTGTCCTAATAGCAAAACAAACAAGGATACGATAGAGTGATAAATTGTACAGACTTCCTACGTATTCTAGCATTAGTCAAATCAACTCTCGTATGAGCTCCTTCGTTGTTATAATCAAAGGTGATGATAATGACGATGGCGATGATAGTGATAGTGGTGGTCCACCTAAGTTTATAGGCCAAGAATTAATTGAAAGTGAAAGAGTAAGAAGTGGATCATCATAGCCATTCATTTTCTTGAAGAAGGAAATTAGTAAAGATAATTATAAGGATAAATAACATGTTGGGTGAAGATGATACAACAATAATATACTCCAATGCCTCAAAGACTCCCGCTTATTGCGGGATAAGGGAAAGTCGTATGTACGCAGTCTGATCCCTATGTTTAAAAATATAGAGCGACTGTTTCCGGATGATCCATGATGAGCGTCGAAAGTTGCATTGACTAACTGCTACATTACAATTGAAAGAAGCGCAGACAGTTTATAGAGTCATTTTGCTTTATTCCATCATATCCAAAGCCAAAAAATAGTAAAGTTTTGGCTCCATCCGAGATTGATGGAAAGGGTCGGGTGAAGATGATATTTATATTATTTTCTTTCAACTCATATTAACAACTTTGTAGTAAAAATAGCATCTTTAGTTTTTTCTACAATTAATACAAAACCAAAAAATTGGTATGAAAAGAAGAAGAAAAGTTCTGTAATTTTAGGTCAATTATTTTTTACAATTTCAATATATATCCGCAAATATCTCCCCTTATTTACAAACAAAAATTTCGATTTTATCGATGTTTGAAACAATTTCGTCTTATTTACATATCATAAAATGTAATATCAAACACGAGTAAAAAGGGATATAGGTCAAAAATACTTGTGCAATTTACGTGGGATATCGTTAATTACACAAATATCGATAAACAAATACTACGTAGATCAAATAAGTTGAAGAAATTGAATGTGTCAATAAATATTTATGAAATAAAAATTAATTAGGAGAAAACTTTGATCAATTTTTAAAATACTTTTTTACGGAATAAAAAGGATGAGACTTATAGAATTGACTCCTTTTTATTGGGCTAAAATACAGAATATTTCATTACATAATTCTGAATATTTCTTCATTGGAAAAAATCATGAAAAAAATTAAACAAGATAAGGCAAGATTAAATTTTAGCGAGTCAAAGCTTTCTAGAAGGATAATATGATGTATTATTTCGAATTTGAATTAGCCCTTAAATGGTAAAAATGTGTCATGGATCGGGCAGAGTCCTGTAAAAGATTTGCAGAAAAAAGTTTTATCAAATTAGTTGATCGAAAAATTCATTGACTAATATATACGAAAAATTGAGGAAGTTAATTACCCGATTTTCATTGAGTGACTCTTAATTGCTAAAACAATAATGTCAACCATAATTAGGCTATACTATCTGTTTTTTGAAGTCATTACGGAGAGTTCTAAAAAAATTTTGCAAAAAAATGTCCAAAAATCAATTCTCCAAAAAATTTATTGATCAACACATAAAAAATTGTTTGATTCCGGGTTGAATGGCTCCTAAATGCTTTAGAAATGACGTGGATCAAGGTGAGGCTCCATGTACTATTCTCCCAAATCCTTACAGAGAGTCATGTAAAGGTTTCGCAAAAAAAATACTTAAAAATCAATTCATCAAATAACTTATTAACCAAAAAAATCATATAATTCATGTTGAGTGACCCGTAAATATTAGAAAAAATATTGTACATCATAATGAGGGTGTATATAATGTTTCCCAACTCATCAGGAAGAGCCCTGTACCTCAGCAGAGCTTTCAAAGTCTGCCAACTACAAGCAATGACTTTTTTGTGTGATGATCAGTTAACCATCAATAATCGATAAACAATCGATAAATCAATATTATAACGATTCTAATATAATTTAGCCTATCTACAAATCGATAGTCGATAAATTTCAACATCAAACCGAATCAATCGATACATGGCTTTAAACTGAGCTATTAGAATTCTCAAAAAACGAGAAACACTCTCTCTACTTACTTTTACTTGCCACTTATTTATAATATAATTTTTTTTTGTCATTTTTGATATATCAAGAAAAAAGGCAATTAGTTTCTTTTTCATGTTTTACCCTTAGAATTAAATATTATTCTCAAAAATCATTTTTTAACACCTATACCTATACCAATAATTATTTTCTTACTTAGAGTATCAAGTCAAACAATGATAAATAAAAATAAATGGAGGGAGTACTTTTTGTTTCTAGAATAAGAACATAACTTATAAGAATCACACTCTTGCTTTCATGTTTCGATTATGCCAAACTGGTTCTAACAAAAAATGGTACTATACAATGCAATTTTAACTATACGATACAGTAAAATTTAAACTGTATGATGGGGTATGCCAAAGATTCACTATTTTTTTACTTTGGGGTATGATAGAATAAAGCAAAATGACTCTTTAAACTATCTGTGCTTTTTTCAATTGTGAAGTAGCAGTTAGTTAAAACAACTTTCGACGCTCATCATGAGTCATCCGAAAATAGTCGCACTGTATTTTTAAACATAAGAGTCAGGCTGCGTACATCTGACCCCTGCATTGAGGTAATATTGTTCTTGTTGATACAGTAAAATTTAAGTAACAATCGACATATTGTACTTAAAGTAACTATAACAAGTTATAACAACCACATGAGTGTTCACAGAGAAAAATAACATCTACTATTGATCATCATCAATAAAAACACTTGATCTTTAGAACATCACAGGGCAGTTGCCCAAAATGGAAATCAAATCCAAACATATGAGACTACAGATGTAGTGTATCGCTTGGCGATTCATCTGCTACTATAACGAAAGTTACAAAAAAAATGACGGAGAAAAAGAATGCATATCAACTTCGAGGGTAATAAACAATAAAATGAGTTTCGCGCTATACATACTATTTTCTTGAAAGGCATCCTTGTTTAGTTCCCTTTGCCTTCATCTTCATTCAAGATACGATTGCGGAAATCATTGACCATGAGAGGAAGTCCCTCTTGCAACGATACTTTTGGTTCCCAGTTTAGTAGCTCCTTTGCTTTGCTAATATCGGGTTTCCTCTTGTGAGGATCATCCGCGGTGTTGGCTTTGAACTCAATAGTGGCGCTGGGATCAATCACTTCTTTGACAACCTGTTCCATAACATTATCTTAGCACTCAAAATTCGATATAGAAGTTGAGTAGATGTTTTAAGACATTTTCATGCTCTAAGATAACCACATTAAGTACAACATTCCATCAACTATAGTTTTATTTGAAAAGTTCATGCACACCTCAAATACTCTGCCAAGTACCTGGCTCTCACCAGCACAAATATCGAGAAACTAAGCTATAAGCTTAGGCAAATGGGAAGAAATCACTCAGTGTTTTTCAACTCCTCCAAGATTGACCCTTGGTCGACAAGATTTAGATTTCACCTTATCGACCAATAGACCACATTTTTGGGTGCCATACACGGTGTGTTTGTGTGTGTGTTCAATAAGCATTCATTTGTAGTACAGTACAGACTCGCGAACGGTATAAACAATTGCAATAAAAAAAGGATAATTACATTAAAGTAGAGCAAATTTAACACTTCAAAACATAATTAGACAAGAACCACTCTTCTAACTAATATTTTCAGCTTATTGTTGATGAAGATAAATATGAGAATTGAACAGGTCAAATCTGTTTATGAAGGATGCGGGTGACACGGAGATATTCCTTTTATAATTAAAATGTAGGAGAGAGCGAATTTTTGCTTATCGATGAGCAACATTCACCAAAAATTGACAGTACAAATAGTTCCGAACATATCTGTAGACATGTACATATGCATAAATAATCATGACTTACCCCAGCAAGCTCCAACATGGTGAATTCTCCAGGATTTCCCAAGTTGAAAGGGCCAATGTGCTCACCCTCCATGAGGGCCACCAATCCATCAACCTTTCATCAAAACAAAGTCAATTATCTTTAATATGTTCGGAATTCAATACAAAGAACCTATCTTATGGATATCAACATTCCACATTAATACAAATCAAGTTTTTATTTTTTTTATGACAAGGGAAACCTGTAGCCACTACCCTTTGGGTGCGCACAGGGTAAACCCCTGCTCCTATGCAATAGCTCGTGGACCACATAGGAGAGGTAACCGCACTATGCAAACCCAGTGCGACAAGCTCGACCCAGAAGGCAAACCCTTTACTTTCGCTAGGAAGAGGTTTTGAACTTGATACCTCCAACATGAAAGGTTCAAGCCCAAACCACAGGCCACCTCGAAGGGTCAAATCAAATTTATACTAATGAAGTTTTCCTATAACACATCAATCAATCAACCAACCAAAACCTTAGTCAAAACTTAGTGGGATAGGCTATATGAATCTACGTCGTTTATTCTGCTCTATTTAGTCCAATTTTATTCTGATACTAAATAATTTGTCTTTTAAGAAAATATATGGGTCTTCCTAACTAAAAGTTCTTTAACTGACACATTTATCATATACACACATACAATTCTCCAATCAGAATAAATTAAAAAAAGAGAAATGCTTTTGACAAACATTTGAGCTAATGTCAGTGCAAGAACGAATTTTATCTCAAAACTAGTTGAAATGGCCTATATGAATTATTTTCTTCCAATTTGTGTTTCATTTAGCACAGTTCACATTAGTTTTGACAGATCGTAAGCCTGTTGAGACAAGTCCCCTAGACGTGATTTTAGGTCTATCCCGTTCCCCATTTGTTGCCTCCAATATCTTATAGTCGCATCTATTGACTGAGCATATGGTGTATGCATGATAAGAGAAACCGTCTCAAGCAAACTTCTCTAGTCTTATCTTTCATGTATGCAACTTTCACCAAATGTGGAGTGTTATTATTTCAAATCTCATACCAATCTTGTAACTGCATTTCCATCCTAACATCTGCAACATTCATCTTTTAGATATGTTGGAGTTTAGAGGTCCAACATTCTCTCTAACATAACATTGCTCAAAGGCTCAACCTTTTCACTCACATAATATAAGTGGCTCCTTTTTTATAATTATTTGTTATATATGCAACTATCGTCCATTTTCTAGGATCGCTGAGCCTAGATATTTAATTGTCTACATTAAGGCACCAAAATCTCATATTATCTCACTTCACCTGTATTTTTTCTAGGGAAGCTGAATTTACTTATTCTATCTTGTATATTTTCTAGAATTATACAAGACAAATTCAAATAGGGTGAGGTCGATCATATGAATCTTCACTAAATTCATGACATGTGACTTATCTTTTATCTGAAGGTATCTTTAAGTGTGTCACTCCCTTACAAATGACTGGCCGAAAGAATACATAGGACCTCTATTTATAGAGGACGTAATTAGCCTATGTCTAAACTCAACAGCATTATGTCCAACTTCAACCAATAACATCTACTGTCATCTGATGTCCGTATATACATAGGTAAAAGTAACATGCTAAGGCAGAGACGGGAAATGTGAAAGAGAACTCATTAAGATGAAGTACCAGATCAGAGACATATTGAAAACTTCGAGTTTGCTTTCCATCACCATATACAGTCATTGGTTGCTTGCGGATGGCCTGCAAACATGGTTTTAGAATAACAAACAAATACAAAAAAAGCTTTAGGTTAAACAAAATGATATCACGTGCTGATAGAACAAACCTGGGCAACGAAGTTGCTGACAACACGTCCATCATCTAGACACATACGAGGCCCATATGTATTGAAAATCCGAGCAATACGAACCTGCATACAAAGATTCTGAGCTGTAAACTTCTAGGTAATCCGTGCAGAACATGCAAGTTTTTCAACGTTACCACTTAGACTCTGTTCGACTTTTGCAAGTGGAAAGAGGCAGAGCAATATACAGAACTTAAATTCAGACTCAATCTTATAGTGAAAATAAAGAATGACTTGCTATATTCCAGTCTCTCTCATAATCATGATATTCTGGAGTTTGTTCGACTTCTCAAAATTAAGAACTAGCAACAAAATAGGTTTCAAGTTGAACTTTCCAAATTTTCTTACACAAACACTCAAAAGCTAATAACAACAGTTAATTAGGATGAATAGATATACACCCTCATTTTGTATCATAAATGCCAGCAAGCATATCACATGTTAACATACAATTTTGAACTATGTGTAGGAAGTTTTAGAATAGGCCATTTTACCTGTATGTATTACTTCCCTCCAACTTGAACTTTTCATTTAAAGAAATATCACTCATCATAGAAAAGTTTACACCATAAATTTATCTTCTGTTACTGATACACGTTTAGTCGAGTTGTATAGTGGGCTCGCGGAGTAGTACAAAGGTTGTTGAGTTAGTTCTTATGTGTAGACGGAATGGTCGATTAGTCCCTTGTAGTTTTTTCATTACTTTATTTAGTTGCATTTAGGTCCTTTTCAGTCTTTTCAGCATATCAGCTGTAACAGACTCGGGAAAAATAAGAAGGAAAGCATAAGCTATTTTCTTCTGCACAGTTCCATTTCTCTTCTTTGCTGTTAATTCTTTGAATTTCTTTACCAATCTGGATCAGTTACTTGCTATTGCTTTCAATGTTTCAAGAAATATTCACCCTGCTCTAGGCATCTAATCGGCATATAAAGACTATACATCAGTAAAGAGTAATCCAAAAGGCACAAAAAGCACCCACTGATCTTCCTAGATCAAAGACGAAAAGTAAAGTAATTCATAGTGCATTTTTCACTCAGCACCTCAGGCAAAAGACGGTGCATTTAGTTTTTACGGCACCCAACTAATCAGATAATTTAGCACAGACGCATTCAGCTCCATCGCATGTTATATTTATTTATAAAGAGGCTAATCTTCATTACCTCAACATCTGCACCGCGATGGTAATCCATAGTCAAGGTTTCTGCAGTCCGTTTTCCCTCATCGTAGCAACTCCTAACACCTAGGTGTTTCAACAATGTCAAAAATCATTAAAATCAGCTGAAGAAATAACTAGTTATTTCAAAAAAGGAAAAGAGAAAACAATAGGATTTGTTAGTTCTTGCACACCTATTGGATTCACATGACCCCAATACGTTTCCTTTTGAGGATGCTCAAGTGGATCACCATAAACCTCACTTGTACTAGTAAGCAAGAACCTCGCACCAATTCTCTTGGCAAGCCCCAACATGTTCAGAGTGCCCATCACATTTGTCTTGTAATCAAAGTTAAGGATCTCAAATGTGTCCAAAATTCAACAAAACTAATCAAAGAACTCTCATTTCCATAACATGAAACTATTTTTCAATTTAGCACAAACAAGCACGAAACCAGAAAGGTAAATGCATAAAGCCAATAAATTTAAAAACAAGAAGCCAAAATATGACCTCGAAACCAACACTCCCTCTATCCCACTTTACGTGACACCCTTTCTTTTTCTGTCTGTCCAAAAAGAAAATCACATTTCCATAATTAGAAACAATTCAATTCTAAAATATTCCTTTTACCCAAGCCCCACTTTCAAGATTCTTCCCTTTTGTCACTAAAACTTTGTATTAAGTCAAACAATATCACATAAATTGAGATGGAGGGAGCATTGCGAATTCTGACAGGATCATACAAATTCAATAACAAATCCAAGAGCAACAACATACCCAGTCGAATCCCATGGGGTCTGAAGAGGGTAGAATGTACACAAAACTTACCACTGTCTCATATAGGTAGAGAGGTTGTTTCCTGGAATCATCGTCTCAAAAATCCATACGCAGAATAAACTCGATATGGTAACAAATCCAAGAGCACTCACTTCAATAAGATTGAACTAAGTATCACATACACAAAAGAGGTGTGTTTTACACACAAATCATAACAATCTTGATCTAGAAAAAAGGATATAATAGTTTTGACAGGATTATACTTGTAGTGAACTGGAGAAGCAGGACAAGCCAAATGGTAAATCTGATCCACTTCCAACAAAATAGGCTCAACAACATCATGTCTAATAAGCTCAAATCTTGGATTCCCAAAATGATGCATCACATTTTCTTTCCTCCCAGTAAAGAAATTATCAATAACAATAACATCATCACCTCTCTTAATCAACTTATCCACTAAATGACTCCCCACAAATCCAGCACCACCAGTCACAACAATCCTCATCCTTTTCCTCCCAACCCCAACAGGTACCCTCCCAGTACCCCCACCATTTACCCTAAAGTTCAAATCTTTATCACTATATGTTGATAAAGATTCATGATTTAAGGCATTATATGATCTGGGTATTGAAGAATCTGGTTCAGAAGATGTGCTAAGGTGAGAAATACTAGGCTGAATAATGAAAAAAGTGGAACCAATGAGAATACCAACAAGGATGAACAAAAGTCTTTGTTCTTTGAGGAGATAATTGATGGATCTAGGAAGAGATCTGGATGGGTGTTTCAAGGTCTTTGGTGAGTATGGATGGTTCATTTGGGAATGGGGTAAGTCCTCATCTCTTCTACTTGACTGTTTGTGCAATTTCATAGCTTCTTCTTCTTCTTCTTCAAAATCAAGAATGATCTATGGGAAAATGGAAAAAGATTAAAAGGGGGGATTTGAGATTTGTGACAGAAGTTTTTTATATGATCTTTTGAGTGTTTTAAGGTGAAGAATTGTTTTTGAGCTATTTATGTAAGAAGATGAAAATGAAGTTGTATAGAGAAGCTAAGTGTTTTTGGAGCATTTGATGATTATGAGTGAGCTTTCATGGGAGACAAAAGAAAGAGCAAATAGCTTATTAAATGGACTGGGCTTACATATCCAATTGGGTGGATGAGTTTTTTTTTTTTTTTTGAAAAAATTTCATAAATATACAATGAAGTACTTTTATTTCCACTAACACTTTGTTTAACAGTTATGTATTGTTCCATAATGTATTATATTATATTATATTATACTATATTATTTTAATAATTATAATATTTGAATAAATTGTATCGTTCTTCGTCCTTATATAATGTCATACATTCATAATCTGAATGATAAACTTACAAAGAATTATAGGGTATGTGATAACTACCATGAAAATATAAGATAAATGATAAAGTATAATTATTAAATAAATAAATAAAGTAAAAAAAATGAGAAGAGTTATTAAAATAACGATGGAAACACACCAAATTGGTCTTACATAAAATGGATCTTTTCGTCGTTACCTAACGATGGAATTAAACGATACAATACAATGAAATTTAAGTAACAATAAAAAAAACATTGTATTTTAACTAACAATACAATACAACGGGTAATAATCATCCAAACAAAGGGTGGGTATAGTTAAGTTTTACATAAAAGATAGTCTAGAATTAGAGATATGTATAATAAAAAATATTTTTAAAATAATGATTTTATGTAACGTATTGATATTGTATAAACAGTGTATACTCATATATAAATGATGTATAACTGTATATCATAGATGTATATATATTGTTGATGCAATGAAGTGTATGTATTATAAATTAATTTTTAAAAATTACAACTAACTCAAATCTCCTCTAAATAATCTAAAAATTCAAATATGATTTCCTATCAATGTTTTGAAATTTTAAACATATTATTCACTAGAAAAGATTCACTCTTGGGACATTTTTAAAGTTGGGCAATGAGCTTTGAATGTAAAAGAAAAAGGAGGAAAGGAGGAGGAGGAAAGCAACCATTACTAGGAGGAAGAAGATCAAAGAAGGAAGAGAAGTAGAGGAGGATGAAGTAGGACAAAAAAGAGGAAATCATGCTAGGCTAATAGGTTGGTAAGATTAGGTGGATGTCGGGTCTTGAGAAATAGTAGGATAGTACGATTAGTCGTATTTTTATTCTGATCTTGTTATTATCCATCACATATATGTTGATTTTATCGTATTTACTTACTACCATGAGTTTTTCGTTATTAGTCGTCCTTCTTTCTGTTTCTTTTTCCTTTTCTTCATATCTAGTTTATTCTACTTATGAATTTTTGAGACGAGGGTTCCCAGGAAATAACTTCTCTACCGGCATCTCTACCTTGTGAGGTAGTGGTAAGGTCTGCGTACATTCTACCCTCCCTAAATCCCACTTGTGGGATTCCACTGAGTATATTGTTGTTGTTGTTGTTTTCAATTTATATCTTTTTTGAGTTCGAATAATTTAAATTCGTTCCGAAAAAGTCTTAATTTTGAGATATAATATTTTTTTATCAAAAGCAACTTTATTATCATAACTCAGATCCGAGATATCATATTAATAATGAGCTATTTTGTTTCCAATAAATTATCAAATTTTTCTTGATGCTCGACTGATCTAAAGTCATCTTGACATTTTTTTATCTAAAGAAAATTTCTTATCATGACTCATACCTAATAGGTTAATATCTCATGTTAATGATGGGTTTTATTTCCAACATGATAACCAATTTTATTTTTCTTTAGTGAAGGGTCGGGAGCTTCTACGAGTAATTAACTGAAAATATAGCTAAAGTACATAATAATCATTAAATATTTATTATTTTACATAATTTTTATTTAAATATATTAACACCTACTTAACTGTAATTTTGTAATAGGCATAAGTGCATATTCATGGATATAAAATAAGTGTATACAAGTTAAACAATAATTACATATATTCTTGATTTTGCTTTAAGTTAGCTAACAATTTATTAAAAAAAATAAAAGGAAGTGGACTTAATCAAACCCTCTTTGCTTATTTCCAAAGATAAAATAATGAAAAAAGCCCATGTGAGAAAAAAGCCTTGATTTATGTTAAGCTTTGAGGCTTAATAATGATTTACTATAATAAGTCAATTTACCGTCATTAAAGATACGATGTAGGGGTTGAGATTGTTTATTGATTAATTAAAATTCTTGATTTCGAGTTTGTGTTTATCGAAACATCCTTGGTAGGAAGTTTTTTCTCAAATAGGACCTATGCTACATGAATTTAGATTGATCGAGTTCCAATGTGAATATTGAAAACGATAAAACATTGGAAGAGTAAGATATGATGCTTGAGATTGCTCATTTGAGGCTTAATAATGATTTACTATAATAAGTCAAGTTACCATCATTAAAGATATGATGCTTGAGATCGCTCATTGATTAATCAAAGTTCTTGATTTTGCATTTATGTTTATCGAAACATCCTTGGTAGGAAATTTTTTCTCAAATAGGACTTATACTACATGAATTTAGATTGATCGAGTTCCAATGTGGATATTGAAAGCGATAAATCATTGGAAGAGTAAGTTTCAATTTATTTCTAGATTATTTAATTTATAGCCTAGATTGTAGTTATTAACTTATTATTATTTATAACAATATTAAATTTTATTTTATTTTTTTGAAAAAAAAAAGGAAAATAAAAAACGACCACAGTGGGAGTCGAACCCACGACCTTCTGATCCGAAGTCAGACGCGCTAATCCACTGCGCTATGCGGTCCTGATTGTTCTTGGTATTAGCCTCTTTCCTTTTGTTTGAATATGACAAGTAAAAATGAATAAAAGTAATATATTGAAACATTAATAACCTTTAAAATTTGCATAAGTTGTGCACTTTTGGACCTAATAAATGGAATTTGGTAATAGTTAACATGATATCATTCGAAAATTGGATCGAAAAAGTATTGGAGGAAAGTGATCACACATGATATGACATGGCTTCATATCACCAAGGATATGACCTTAATAGAAAGGAGTGGAAGTCGCGTATTAGGATAGTAGACTAGTAAGGGTAGAATATTGTCTTGTCTTGCGATGGTTTAAGGTTTATCATAGGATTAGTCATATCGTTATAGTTGTGCTATTATTGTTCTTCGATTATTTTGCTAATTTTATTTTTTTCTTGCGCATTGACATTGTCCTTATATATTCGTTTTAACTGCTATTCTATATCTATTTCTTTTTCTTTCTTTTTTTGAGTATTTAAGCGAGAGTTTTTCGAAAACAACCTTTCTATATCAATAAGATAATGGTAAGGTCTATAGATGCTCGATTTTTTTCACACTCTATTTGTGAGATTATATTGGATTTATTATTGTTGAAGAATTGTTGGGACATTGTAAGAACATTCTATTGGGTGGTAACTTTTTAATTGGATTTCCTAACAATTAAATTAAAAGAGACAAACAAATTATTCTTCTTTTTTTAATATTTAAGATGAGACTACAAACCCTAATGTGAAAAGAAAGAACAAGAAGAAAAATGTAAATGTACTTTCAAGAAAATGAAAGATGTAGCACACTTATCAGGAAATCTACGTTGTAATAATTAATCACTAAAGTATCAATAACAACAATAACATACTCAGTAAAATCCTACAAGTGGAATCTGGGGAGGGTAGAATGTACGCAGACCTTACCACTACCTCATAGAAGTAGAGAGGTTTGTTTTCTGGGGACCCTCATCTCAAAACCCATAAGAAGAAAGAATTAGATACGACAAAAAAAGAAGAGAAGGGAACAAAAAGAACAACTAATAATGAATAACGCATGACAGTAAGTAAATATGATAAAACTAACACATAATATGACAGATAATGAGAGCGCATGATAACCATACTATTCCCCAAGGACATGCATCCACCTAATCCTACCATATATATTGCAAAGTTGATGTTTGAAAATAATGTAACCGATAAATAATAATTCAACTATGGTCCAATGCTAAATTTTAAGTTTTAATTAACTTGTATATCACTTGGTTATTCCCTTCTTATTTTCAAGAGTTTTGAAAATCTAGCTATAGCAGATTCAGGAAATCTTTGTTTCATAACCCCAGAAAGAAAAGAGATACTCATAAACAATAAAATTAAAAAAAGATAAAAGTATTATTTTTCTGCAAATTTACTATTTGAACTATTATTTAAAATACACCTAATTATTAACTTTTTTAAGGGAGCTTTATCTGAAGTATCAGGTGTATGCATCTCCTAAGACACACCTCTAAATTAATGAGTTTGCCGCCGTGTAGAGAAAGTTTTATATATTGACAGTTAAATTAAATTGTCACGTGCCTTTTGACGATTGTATTCAAGCGCTTATTCTAGTCACGTTTTTAAAGTGCGTTTTGATTAAAAAGAACTTGAAAAAATAATATTTCAAGTGTGTTAGAAAAAAAATGATAAACTTGTTTATGTATTGTAGGTTAACCTTTGAAACCAATAATTATTTCAACATTAGTGGTCCAATGCTTTTAAAGTTTTAGTTAATCACATTTTCCTATATTGTGGTGGTTTCTATTTCAAGAGTTTTGAAAATCTAGCTATATAAAGTTGAATAATTTTCCAAATGAGTAATAATTCAATGGAGGCAACTCCTTTTCCTTGCCCTTTCATGCTGATCCCAACAAAATTTATTCCATTTTAAAATTCAAATTCGAGAATTTTAATTAAAGTAAATCTCAATCTTTTTCATCACGAAAATTTTTTATATGAACTGAATTGTATTGCGAAGTTTTCGCATATAGCCACTTAAAAGTATGTTAATTAATAAATACTCCATTGCTATAGCTTGGGTAATTATATTTTGTAATTATAGCTATATCAGTGCTTGTATATTTTGCTATACAATTCGCGTAATATTTGTATAAATCGTTATACAATTTGCAATTTTTATATAACATTTATGTATTTTGCTATATAATTCTCGCATACCATTTGTATAATTTGTTATACAATTTGCATTGTTTTGTATATTTTGTTATATAATTCGAGTAGTGCTTGTATAATCTGCACTTTTTGTAGAGCATTGGTATATTGCATTTGTATAATTTGTTATACGATTCGCATTGTTTATGTATTTGGCTCAACAATTTGCTGCAATATTTGTATAGTTCGTTATATAATGTTGGTAAATTTGATACAGTTTGCTATACAAAATTCAAATTGTAATTATACAAAAATGTTATCACGAACCGTAATTATTTCAAATTATAACTATATTAGCTAATTAACTAGTATATGTTTAATTATCCGCATGATTTTTTCAAAATTATATTATTACGATTTTAGTCATTTCAATTGTATTCAACTTTTAAGGTGTGTTTAGTAAGGAAGAAATAAGTTTAAATTTTTTTTATATTTTCTAAGCAAACAATTTATGGACTTAGTTATATTATATTATATTATATTATATTATATTATATTATATTATATTATATTATAGACATAAAGGATTAGTCTTATGATTCACACATGCATTCAATAGCATAGAGTAGAATTATATTATTCATATATTCTTAGTTAAATGGTACTATTTTAGTTTTTTTTGTTGCTTTTAATTTGATTATAAAATAGTACTTAGTTCATTGTATTCAAGTCTAAGATATTGAAATGATCTACAAATTATCTCCACTTTGAATATATTTGAAAACAAAGAAAAAAATTCAAGAAAAATAGTTCAATAAGAATTTCACAAATGTGAAAATGATGAAGGTTTTTTTTTTAATGTCAAAAGAAAATCCACAATCGATACTTTTCAGATCCGCATATGATAAAACCTGTGCCTCTATTGAGTACCTCGCTAGTCACATATGAGATGTAACCCGCACCAAGCAAGTTTAGTGTGACGAGCTTGATTTCGAAGATAAACCACTTGCTTTTATTGACAGGAGGTTTCAAACTTGAGACCTCCAATATGAAAGTCCCAAGCTAAAACCACTGACTCTCCCGGAAGGATAAAAAGTTGATGAAGGCGCTTCTAAAGGAATAATTAAATAGGAAAAAATGGGTTATTTTCAAATATACAAAATAAACTAATTAATTTACAACAAATATACCCACATTTTATTTATATAAAAAAAATAATCAAAAGCATTAAAATATGCTGTAACTATATAATATAGTTTGTCAAAAGTAATAGAAAGTATACACTGAATATACATTATGATACACTCAAAAATCGAATATTACTCGATTATACATGAAATATATATTGATTATACGTAACTATAAAACGAATGACCATATGAAATGGAATAATTTTTTTTTTCTGTGAAAACAATTTATGGACTCAGAAAATTCTGTGAAAATGAACCATGGACTTGAAATGCAACTTGGGTGACATAAAGGATTAGTCTTATGATTCACACATGCATTAAATAGCATAGAGTAGAATTATATTATTCATATATTCATAATTAAATAGTTTTTTTTAGCTTATAAGTTAATTATAAAATATGTCCTAATTCATTGTATTCAAGTTTCAGATATTGAAATGATCTACAAATTATCAAAATTTTGTATAAAATATAGTCTATCTCAATTCAAGATTTTCTCAGTATTTAGAAAGTGTCTCCATTCATTATAATGATATTTGGGTCATGAAACTTAATTAAAGAAAAAGATTATTTAATATGTGTTGTGATCAAGTTGCACATCCAAAATAAGTGGAGAATAAAATAAATTGCTTATAATATGTTTAATATTTTTAATATTTTTCCATCAATCTTGGATGGAGCCAAAGATTCACTATTTTTTGGCTTTGGGGTATGATGTAATAAAGCAAAATGACTTTTTAAATTGTCTGCGCTTCTTTTAATTGTGAAGTAGCAGTTAGTCAATACAACTTTCGACGCTCATCATGGGTCATCCTGAAACAATCACGTTATGTTTTTATAACATAGGGGTCAGGCTGCCTACATTCGACCCCCCTTACCCTGCAATGGGCAGGAGCCTTTGAGGCATTGGAGTAATGTTGTTGTTGTTGTTTTGATGATATGAGAGCTTTTGAGAAAAATCATATAAAACAAATAATAAAAAAATAAATATTTAATTTCTTAAATTTGCAGTATATATGACTTTTCTACTTCAATGAGTTAGCGGTAAAGTCTGCGTACATTCTACTCTCCACAGATCCCACTTGTAAAATTTCACTGAATATGTTGTTGTTATGACTTTTCTACTTATCATTATATTATTCAAAAAATATTACCCCAAGCATAATATAGTTACTAATTAGCTTGTGGATCCCAACAATTAATCATGTCATGGAAAGCGTAAGCACAAAATTCATATGAAATACCTTACCTAATCTTCCTAATTATGGCATTCAACTTAATTCCTGGAATTTTCTCACTTATATATGTTTTTGAATTACAGTATTTTTTAATTCTGGAAGTTAGTTAAAAGTTACGAGATTTCACTGGATATATTATTTTGGTTATTGAGTTAGTCACGTTAAAAGTTAAACTATTTAACATTATATTACATCTTTCTACTTAAATCGATGAGAAAATTCAAATTATTCTTCCTCAATATATAGAGTATTTGAATATATATATATATATATATACGCAGACATTTCGAATTTAACTTTTAGGATTATTAATTTGAATTCTCGCTTATATGATCTTGATGCTATAACATAAGTTTTTAATTATTCTTAACCTATTATTTACAACACTTTAATTAAGTTTGAGTTAACATATGTCGAAAACCCTAAAAATCTAACTACGTAGAAGGTACGTACATATCTTTGAACATTTTATATAAGCAAATCACCCCTTTAAATTTATTATAATCCATAATAGATAACAAACAACAACATTACTCCATTGCCTCAAAGGCTCCCGCCCATTGCGGGGTAAGAGAAGGTCGGATGTACGCAGCCTAACCCCTATGTTTAAAACATAGATCGACTGTTTCAGGATGACCCATGATAAGCGTCGAAAGTTGCATTGTCTAACTGCTACTTCACAATTGAAAGAAGCGCAGACAATTTAAAGAGTCATTTTGCTTTATTTCATCATACCCCAAAGCCAAAAAATAGTAAATCTTTAACTCCATCCGACCATGGAAATATAATCCATAATAGATAAAAATAATTAATGTGAACGTAGAGATAAATTCATGCAAATATTTATAGACTTAGAAATTGTGTTAAAAAATGGACCATGGACTTGAAATACAACTTGCAACTTGTATATATATATATTTCCTAAAATGTGGATGGTAAATATTATGTTATTTTTAAATTAAAATTATAATAACAATTGTTTACGTGAGAACATATTGTTAAGTCGTTGACCAACACGGGCTTACACAAAAGATTAGTCTTATTATTGAAAATAATGTCCTAATTCATTGTATTTAAGTTTAAAATATTGAAATAATCATAGAAATTACATCAACTTGGAATATATTTAAGAATTTCACTAATATGAAATTGATGAATCAGGTGTTTTTAGGGGAATAAATAGCTAGGGGAATAAATAAAGAGAATATTTAAAATACTTGTTGTGTTTTGACTTTTGGCATTTATTTTCTAATCATATATGTGAGATATAGTTAATTACCTATAGGTAAGTCATTTATTAAACTATCAAAGAATACCCTTAGGGGGGACATAAATATTAGAAAATTAAATTGAATAAAATTATTTTGATTCTTTGATTTTTCGATTTGGTACTGTGGGTATTTTTTTTCAAAAGTTTGATTCTTTGATTCAGTATTCAATGTAGGAGTCTCGAAACTTCGATGAGCTGAAGAATCAAACTTTTTTATATGAATCAATTAGCAATTAAATCATAAAACAAGTCAAAGTAGCAACAAATTTGTAATTCATATAGTTAACTTGATATATTATTTTCTAAGAGAAATTTAAACATATTGTTGCCGATTTATGTCATGTAAAAGAATTCGTCTTCATGCTTGTTTTCCTCAAGTAATAGTTGTAGGTGCACGTAGTTTTTTAAGCAAAATAAGTGTTTCATGGGAACACATTCATCTCTTAATACGATTTTAAGTTTTTTATACTTTAATTTTATTCTCATTTTATTTTTCATTAGTTCGTACAAAAAATCATTTTGAAAACACCTAATAAAATCAAACCAAACTTGAAAAAACTTAACCGAACTAAATTAGTTCAATTCGATATATGATGCACACTTTTCAAAATCAAAAATTAAAAAATCGAACAGATTTTGAGTTTTGGCTATAAGCTTTTTCATGATAGGAAGTGCTTCGTTTCCTTTGAATGAACCCTATGCGATACAAATCTGAATTATTCGGACTCCAAACGAATTTGAAACACAAAACCTGATAGAAAACCCCAAAAAAATCATTTATTGGATAACAAATAATAATATACATGATCAAATTAAAATTAATGAATACTGCATGTATGCTGCATTTGAGGAATCCAGAGATCACTTCATGCATTTATATACTTTGAAAATTGGTTTTATTCAAATGTTACTTGTAAATACACTCTTTTCGAATTTATACACCTTATAATATATGATCATAATTCATGTATAAATCATAAACACAAATTACACAAGAGATAACAAAAAAGAAATAAAAAAAAAAACTCTACTCATTTCTCCTTCACTGCAATGGTGATCGTATTGTACGTGATGGGGATGACTCAACTGACGATGAACTTCCCGATTCGACCGGTCCAAAAAATAAATCGGACAAATAATTTCCTAAGTCCTCGGGAGTAAATTTGATCATATGACTCGAATGTCTTTCTTTTATTATATTATCTCTATGTTTATTGTAAAATTCTCTGTAAACAGGAAGTATTTTCTTCGCGATTGATACTTTCAGATCATCTCGGAGCTTCCTATTTGGTACGACGCACAGAGATTGCTTCCGGTGAGCATGCTGGAATGATGAATTGAATCTCTTGAATATCTCCTTCACTTGTTGGGGAGCCATTGGAGCGTTTGGTTCTCGAGGGAGCGAGTCAATGACGTGGCTCCATCCTAGCTGTTCATAACTTGAAGCAAATTGTTTGATTTTTCCCTCTTGTTTTGATATCCAATTTTCACCTAGCAAGTACTTGAGGTTCGATGAACGGACTTTTACGACGACGTGCCTGAGATTGTTGGCTAAGAAGAGGTACGTGAGGGAAACGTCCTTGTAGTGCTTTGCTTTGACATCGAGTTTGCAGAGAAGAATGAGAATCAGCCAAGCGAATCGGAGTGAGATCAACGGTGCCGGAGAATCATCGGAATCGGCTGTACCGAAGTATGATTCCGGCAATGAACCTTTGGCCGGAGGAGGAGACTCGGCGAGGATGTCGGAGAGTGCGTTGCTGTAATCGGCAAGTAGAGTGATGTAATCCATTGCGTCGACGGTGAGAGGATGGATTCCACCGCCGGCAACCGTCGTCTTTGAGGATTCCTTTTGAAGAGCAGTTTCAAACTCAGAAAATGCCGTCCTAACAGACTCTCCCAGCTTGACGAGTGACGTCAGTGCTTGAGATCGAATGGCCGATTCTGAGTCGAAGGAAAATGTAGTTTCAATTTCCTGCCAGTGCTCGACAATGGAAGTGTACATATCCAGCAGAAGAAACACTTTTTCCGGCGACTTCTTGCTGTTTTTCGACACAATATCCGGGAAGCTAAACAGAGTCATAGCTCCATCTTTTGAAATTTCAGTAAAACACGATTCTCTAATTGCATCGCTGGAAGCAAATACGTGATCTGAAAGAATTCTCTCTCCGTTGAACAATGTTTTCATGGCTACATCCACCGCATTAACCCAATCCTTGATCTTCCGATCCATAACTTCCCAATCCATTTTTCGAACTTGCGTAGAACTCAATCTCTCAACACCGAGTCTATAAATGCCTTCATCAATGATCGATTTACGTATAACTTTGTAAATCTTCAAGGACTCTTTCGTATAGCCAGTAGAGATCATACACTCTGCTATCAATCTCAAATCCGCCATTACAACACTAGAAATATCCTCAACCTCAGAAATAGATTCACCAGCAATCGCAACACGATCATCATCCTCATCCTCAACGTCGAATTCAGAGGTGCTGGATCGAGTACTTATCGAAGTACGAGTGGACATAGATTCAGGGTCCAGAAGTGCTCTATTAATCGACAGAATCTGGTGAAACTCCTTCTGGAGTCGCTTCATCGCAATTTGAATCAACGATTGAGCACGAACAAGCTTATCAGATCTGGAATTCTCACTTGCATGAAAATGCATCGCCTTATGTAAGTTATTCACATGCTCGATGAAATCCTTAGCTTCTTTTCTATTCTCATAGAACAGAGAAGTCACCTTAGCGAAGGTCGTCGTGTCAGGATCCCATTTTGCGATCATCTCCTCCGCCATCTCAATCGTCCGATCAATCACCATTTCAGAAAAACTCGGCCTGGATGGCGAAAAAGCAAAACGCGATGGAGAAGAGAATTGTGAAGTAGATGGAGAATTCGTATCAGTTGCTGAATTGTGTTTCGGATAAAACCAATTCAGAGTTCTCATTCCTTTTCGCGGCATATCGAACTATTTTTTCAAAATTTTAGATGAATATAGATGTAAGGTTTTTTTAGATGAATTTTTATGAGCTTCAGTTGGGATATATATAGAGCAAAAAAAAGGAAACAAAAATGAGGCAGCCAATAGGATTGGACTTTTACAAGTCAACAATAGATGCACGAGAAGCGTTTGACTCTCACGCGTGACACGTATGATTGAATGAATTATTTTTTAAAAAATAAATAAATAATAGTCTTTACTATTATTATTCACACGTTCCTTCAATAACAAGTAGTTTTGAATAATTCTTAGTATATAGTTTTTCTGTTGCTTATGAAACAAAAACTGTGCACAATTTTTTATTTGCTATAGTTTAAATTTCAAGAATTAAATAAGAAATATTGTCGTGATTTAGTAAAATGTATATTCGTTATTGTAACTTATACTAAAAAAAGATTGAATATAATATGTCTGAATCAACGATTAAAATAAAGTAGTTTAACTTTCGAAAGTTGATTTATGTCATATAAATGAAGAACAAAAGAGTATCTAACTATTCATCTCAATTTATGTAACTTTATTTGACTTGACAGTGTAAAAAAGAATGAAAGATTCTGAAATTTACTTTTTAAAATATTCTTTACCCGTTAGTAGCTATAAATGGAATTTCTTTCAATAAGATTATTAATCAGAACGCAAGATCGAGCTTAGCAAGAAAGAGTATTATTATTTGACTTTCCAAAGATTATGACATTGTTATTGTGTTTTATTATTCTTCAAGAAATAGGACCCAACACAAAATATGTTTTGTCAAGGAAAGTGATGAAATGCACAATTAAAATTCATATGAAATTGCTTACCTCATAATCTTTGCTTATCAAGCCACAATTCTAGTTATTTCCTGAAATTTTCTAAGTTGTTTCCATTTTTTGTTACATAATTATATATTTAATTTGTGGTTAAGGGTCTTTAATTTGGTTAGTGATGTGGTGATCTCATAGAATTATTTTCAAATTTCAATAATTGACTATTTAATTGACATATTTTATATAGACAACAATAGTTATACTTGATTGGAAATATGTCATTTTCAAGACCAAAGAAAATACATAAAGATTGAACCAATTACTATTTCCAAAGTATGTCAAAATCATGTTTCTTTTTTTATACTTAATATGACTAACTTTTAAATCTATATTTAGTTCAATTAATTCAAGAAATTAAATTTTTAATATTAATGAAGTAGTCGTAATGTTTGCCTATATTTTACCTTCTGCAGGTCCTATTTATTGGATTTCACTGAATAAGTTATTGTTGTAATTAGGCTGCTTCGACTTCCTAGAATATAATGGCATTTTAAATGGATTCTTTAGATATATACGATTCTTAGATGATCAATGTAATACGTAATTAGGTTGCTTCGACTCCCTAGAATATAATGGCATTTTAAATGAATTCTTTAGATATATACAATTCTCTCGATCATACATGCAAGATATTGAATAGTACTTAATGTATACCAAGAGAATGTGTTTTAAAAGGAATAATAGTTAGATTTATTCCCCATTACGCTTTTTTTTTTCAAAAATATCTTTATCGTTATATTTTTTGATTAAAAAAATATATAACTATCAAAGTAACTCAAAAATATCTTTCTTTACGACGATTGCCAAAAAAAAAGTGGGTGTGTATGTGTGTGTCTTAGTGTTCTAATTTTGTTAATCTTTGTTAGTTTATTACTTTATTAGGCCTTTTTTTTCCCTTTTAATTTGTCTTTGAAACCGTGTTCTTCTGGATTTTTTTTTTTCGCTTATAGTATTATATGTTCTAAAGTTAATTAAAGCATAAAAAGAAAAAAGACATGTGCTTTAATTATCCAGAAATTAATGAGCAATTAATTTGTCTGAATCTGAAACGTTGAAGTTTTATGTTACTTCAATTGAATATTGCTACTTGTAATTAATTAATTAAAAAAAGAGCAAGTTGAACATGTCTTTTGAACATTTTCTGAATAATAAATAAGTAAATCATAGTATATATTCCTTTCAAATAATAAGGATAATTTATGTGAACATGCATGTTGCATTTATACAGTTAAAAGCTTATTTAGATAAATTTATTTTTGAGTTCTTTTAAAGTTAAAATAACTTTTAAAGTGTTTGAATAATTTGAAAAGTTGCTTATAAATATTTAATTTTAAGTCAAAATAATAAAAATAAGTCAAAATCCAAAAGTCCATCTAAACTGGCTCTTAGAACATTTGATTCTAGTATTATATGCTTAAAACACGTTCAATAACAATTTTAGCATAACTTTACTCTTCTACCTAACTACATGATAGCGGTCTAGGGAACGAAATTGCTAGAACACAGGAGAATCAGAGTAATGATTTCAACAAGAGCAGTCAGACAGATGACTATAGTGAATCTAGTGACTATTAGAATCGAGTTAAGTCAAATAATATGGTATAGTAGCCTTTATGAGCGAGCTTTTGGGATCTCCTGTGAACCCCAATGTTGTGATAAAGGGAGGATATCAGGGGGAAGCAGTAAGTGAAGATTTCCCTGCAGAGAGCCAGAGGAGGGGAGACCCTCATGTCCGATTCAGAGATCGGGATAAAATGAAATATCCTTGACTAAATGAATAAAGAAAAAATATATATATATTTCATAAATAAAAAAATAAAGAAATAATTCAATTTTATATATATAGCACCCAAAAATGGACCATGGATTTGAAAGACTTGCAAATAAGTATAGTAGTATGTAGACTAGTCTATTTTTCTTGATTCCCTAAAAGTGATTATATGGACGTATTTTTTCAATGTAAGACGATAACTTTTGTTCACATTGAAATCTTTATTCCTTTAGGTTGAGTTTTTATAATAATTTTAAATTAAAATATGGTAAATATATAAATATAAGTAATTTATATAAAGATTATTAAGTTACTTTGTAAATTCGAATGATGCACACAAGAGTTGATGCAAATGGTTACTATTTTCAATAAATGTTAATGAAATAGAAGATAATTTTATTGATGATCAATGTAGCACAATTCTATTTATTCTCTTGATTCCTCTCTATTGATTATCTTCACGATTCAAGGCTGATGCATCGTGTTTCTCGACTAGGATGATGCGAACCTCCTAATTTATTTAATTTGATCTTCATAAAATTTAAGGAGAATTTCAAGAATCTTCTTAAAGTATTTAATTGTTTATAAGAGTCTGATCACATCTACTGTAGAAACATAGGTGTGATGATATAATAGCCTTCAAACTTAATTCTAACAAAAATTAAACTCATCTCACAAAAATCTCGACGTCTACCATCAGCACAATCTATTGTCATAATGGGCTCATAAGTCATAATCCTTTCGTTCTATTTTAGTTGTAATTATTTTCATTTTTAGAGTTAGATCATATATGTAGACTTTGAATGATATTTTAGATATATTTTTTTATCATATTAATATAAAAAAAATTTCAGTCAATAATACTTTTCTTATAATTGCCGAATATCTAAATTTTTATTTTAAAATATATTGAAGAAGGTCTTAGGCATAACTTACACCTCAAAAGCTAGCTCAAAGGGAGGAGGATTGCCTAAACGTTATAAGTAGTCCACCCATCCTATTAATGACCAATAAAACATTAGGGGTCGTTAGTGTTGGGATATTTTATTTATATAATACGAATCCCCGTTAGATATAATACATACATTTTATTTATTAGAAATCATTGATTTTGTCAAATGGAATACTTTGAAAGTCAAAGAAATTTATAGAATGGTTTAGTTGGTGGATTAATATAATAGGTTGATATTTAATAACGTTCTCAAATAAAATATACATTTGAATAATATTTTTATATGTTCTATAATTTTTTTTAATTCTCTCATAGTTTCTGAATTTCTAAATTTTATTTTGAATATAAATTAGTGTAGGCCTTATTTCACTAAGAAAATTGGTCACGTTTACAATATAATAAATGCTCAAATTTATTTATTAGATGGGACGATTGATTTCAAAGGTATGTTCTATTAAGTTTAATTTTGACTTATCATCGAAATTACAAAATGATTATTATTTGATGATGAAACTTTGTGGCCTAAAGATAGAGAAATAAAACTCATGTTCTGATATTAAGGTGAAAAGAATAAAAGGACAAGATACGTATAATATATTGCTCATAACATAAGAATATTAGCTGACGCTAAATATGATTGTATAATATTTCATCCATAATATAAGAATATTAGCTGACATAACTAATGATATTTTTATATAAATGATAACTATTGATCATAGTCCTTTAGAATCCGAGTGAAACCTTTCTAGTATATTAGTTAACGTATTATCTTTGTAACCTATAAATAGGAGTATTCTTAATTAACACAACTATAAAATATATGATTCAAAACAATACAAAAAATAATACATTTATTTCTTATATTCTTTGTTCATTAGGTGAATATATTACGGTTCCTCCATTTCAATTTATTTATTTTATTTTAATTTGGCATATAATTTAAAAAAATTAAAGAATGTCATCATCTTACACCAAAAATATATGAAATGTAGTTAATCTGATGATTTTAAACGTATCATGCGGAACGTTAAAATTAAGGAATTTACTTAAAAGATATATTTTTTTAAACAGTCAAAAAAGAAAAAAGACAAACAAATTAAAACGAAATTGGAATTACTACTTTGTTTTCTCTCCTTTAATTTCTTTTGATTTTGTCTTTGAAAGCGTGTTGTTCTAACCTCCATTCCAAAAAAGTTGGTTGATATATATATAAAATATGTTAAGTTTATATATAGCATAAGAGATGTGTCATCTCATACAAATTAATGGATAAGTACTTATACCTTTATAATAAAAAAATGTGAAGATTTATATAGTCAACAAAGTCTCTAAATCCATGAAGTGATCTTTCATAATTTCTCAAATTTATGTTCGCATTAATTATTATGAGGAATATATATTATGATCCCTTTGTTTACTTCTTCACTAATTAATTTATTGATGTCAAACTATATGAATTATGACTATTATTTTAAGATATATTTTTCATAATAAGAGAAGAATTGCAATTTGTAGCATTTTCTGTATATTTTTCAACAATCTAAATTTCAGATTTCAAATATTTAATTTGACTATTTCAATTTAGTTTTAAGGTTTAGTCAAATTGATCTAAAAACAACGAAATAATGACAAGTAAAAGTGAACAGAGAGAGTACTATCAAGAGTATAATTCATGTATTCTTTTAATTACTTCATTCGTCTCATTTCATGTGACACCTTTTTGATTTGGTACGGTGTTTATAGAAAAAAGTAAGACTTCTGAAACCTGTGATCTAAAATAATTCTTAGATATTTGTGCGTTTCAGAATCATTTCATTAATGATAAAAAGAGAATTTTAAAGTTAAATTGTTTCTAACTATTTCTAAGCCAAACTAAAAAGAAAAAATATTATATAAAATGAGACAAAAAAAGTGTCATTTTTAAAGATGTATGACCTAGTGTTTAATTTTAACAAGCAACATTAGAATAAAAAAATTTTCAAAGTCTCTAAATTCATGAAGTGATCTTTCATAATTCCACAAATGCAGCATAAATGTTCACATTAA
>JAOTQR010000109.1:826446-839039 GCA_025774065.1 Solanum ossicruentum | reverse complement strand
AAGAAAAATTGTAACTTATAATATTTTTTATATAATTTTCAACTATCTAAATTTTATATTTCCAATATTAAACTTAGTTACTTCAATTTAGTTTTAGAGTTTAATCAAGTTTACCTCGAAAAATGAAATAGTGACAAGTAAAAGTAACTCTTTTTAGTTTAAACAAATCTAAATATTAAATATAGTATTTTAAAATAAAAAATATAATATATTTCATTGTACAAACCAAACAGAAACAAATTGCAATTGTCAAGAAGTTACCTTTATCACCAGAGTTTCCACTCTTGTTCTTTTTTCCTTTTTTTCCCCATTTTTTTGTCCAAAAATAGATATTTTATATAATATTTATCTATTTTAGTAAATCAAGACGATTTTATTATAGTTTTTTCCTATATTACTCTTAATATTAAATAACTATACAAATACTAGTAATAGCTAAATTTAGAGTTTGAAAGTATTATTAATAAAGTTAATTTAGTAAAATTCATATTTTCATTAAAATTTTCTTAGAAAATGAGTCAGATCAATATGAACCAAATAATATAATGGGAGGATAAAAAACATATCTTTATGAGATATAATTCAAATATATATGTTACATGCATGTTTTTGAAGCTCACTGTGGCATAATTGGAAAGACAAATTTGTGTGGATCTACGTGATAGCACATAATATATACTATTAATTCAGATTTTGAAAATGTAAAAATGATCGGACTCTTTCTACTTTTGCATGAATTTATTCGTTTGCTAGTATAAAAAATGTGTGCGTGGGGTGGCGTTGTGTGGAGCGTTTTCTATCTGGTGTTCAATATTCGTATCAGAGTTCAATTAATTTAAATAGATTTATATTACTTAAGGTTTATTTGAAGAAAATGCTTTTTATCAAGTACTTTTTTTTATATCAAAACACTAAACTAAAAAAACCCTAATTAAGAAGACTTTTGATTTGTCACTATTTATATAGAGTAGCCTAGTGGTATTGCTAATTTCTAGTAACAACATTACCCCAGTGTCTCAAAGGCTCTCGCTCATTGAAATGTAAGGGGGGTCGGATGTACGCAGTCTGACCGCAATATTTAAAAACATAGCGCGACTGTTTCCGATGCTAATTACTAGTACTTAATTATTATTAGTGAAAGTAGTGAAAAGTTAATACAACTTTAACAAGGATGGATCAGTTTAACTGAATAACTTTGACTTAAAGCAACAATTAATTAAAAGATAAAGTTAAAAAAAGAATAAGAGAGAATTGTCTTAATTATTAAAGTTGTGTTTTTGTAGGTCCAAAACCACTTATGATTACTTTTAATCAATGCCCATAAATTAGGGTCTTATCAAGGAGCCATTCTTGCAAAAGGAATCATTTAATCTTCTTGATTAATTAATTTCCCTACCAAATCATTCCATTAGTGATCACTTACCACAAAAATAATGTTTAGAATCTTTGGAGGCACCTAAATTGAGTTTTATAGTTGAGATATGTTCACGGAGGATTTATATAATCGATTTCAGTTTGTTTATATCAAGGACGCTCATTATGAGTCATTCGGAAGCAGTCACCTTATATTTTTAAGCATAGGGGTCAGGTTGCGTACATCCGACCCCCCTTACCTCGCAATGGGCGGAAGCCTTTGAGGCATTGGGGTAATGTTGTTGTTGTTGTATATCAAGGATATTATAGTTGTTATAATTGTCATTGTATTTGAATCATAAATTAATTTGTTAATCTGTATAGTAATTACAAACTCGTGTCATTGATTATTAGGTTTTCTCATCAAATGAATGATTTTCATAGTTATAACAACGTTTGTATAATTCGCGCGATATTTTTATAAATTTATATAACTCCCTATACAATTTCTTAATTTTTGTATAGCGTTTGTATATGTTGCTATACAATCATGCACAACATTTATCTAATTCGCTAGATAATTCACAATGTTTGTATATTTCGGTATACAATTTGATTCGCATATAACTTTTGTACAATCACGCGCAATGTTTGTATAAATCACATCAATTATACAAAATTCAGACTGTAATTACAGTTAGATGTTTATTGCGAGACATAATTAATTCAAAGTATAATTATATTATCTAATTAACTAATATATGTGTGTTTATCCGTATAATTTTTTCATGAACAAACGAATTAATTAACACCCCTTATAAAATGGGCCAGACCAAATAGCTATTTTTAGCAATTGTTATTGATTTTTCAAGGTATTTCTTACCACATAATATATAATTTCCCTATTAACATGTACTTCATCCAAGAAAGTTCATTTTCATACTTAGCTAAAATACATCTTAAAACACAAAAATGATATTTTAATATCCAACAATCTCTCTACTTCTATGAGGTGGCGATAAGGTCTGCGTACATTTTATCTCCTCCAGATCTCACTTATGGGATATCACTGGATATATTGTTATTGTTGTAATATCCAAAAGTCTTTAATGAGAATGTATACAAGAGATTTTCCTCTAACAAAATACGTAATTATCGTTCTGTGAGACTATAGTGAAAATTTAATTTTTAATCTAATTAAATATATAAAAATAAAAATTCCAAATAATTAAAATATTTAAATAATGCAAAAAGATTCCAAATCTTCTTAGAAACATGAAATTTAAGAATTCATCATCATCAACACACTCCAGTGTCTCAAAAGGTTTCCCGTTCATTACGGGATGAGGGGGGATCGAATGTACGCAGCCTAATCTCTATATTTAAAAACATAAAGCGGTTGTTTCCAAATGACCCATGAAGAGCATTGAAAGTTACATTGACTAACTGCTATTTCATAAATTTAAGAATTCATCTAGAAGATAATAAAAAGACAAACCTACTTTTTTCAAGTTTTCATATAAATTGGTTTTCATTTATTTTTGTCCCAACTAGAAACTTAATCATCAATCCACTAGGCATATAGAAACAGAGTGGCATTTTAGACTAAGTCATATTAAAGTTGATATCTTAAATATTGTCACATTATATTTTGTGAGATTGATATTTATAGAGAAATAAATGGTATAATAATCTAGCCACCTTTTTAGTTGATAAATTCAATTTGTTATTGTGTATGAACAAGCTTTTTAGTTGATAAATGGTGAAAATCATATTAAAAAGGTGATTCATCATCGATGAACCAATTTGAAAAAGTCAGGGATGGAGCCAGATAGGGATTTTTTCATCAGAAATATATATATATATAAAATTAACATCATTTTTTTACGTCCATATAATAGATATTGAATACTATTAACTTCTCACGTATTTAATTCTTTATATTTTAAATCTTTTTTGTAAAAAATCTAGCTTCAACATCGAAAAAAGTTGTTTGAATTTTAAAGATAGATTTTTGTGAGAAATTTGGACTTATGTTGTTTAGATTTATTGGATAATCTTACGAGGTTGTCTACAAAATTTGAAGTAATTTTGTGGAGATTTGGACACATTTTGCACAAAAATTGTATACATAATTTAATTTCATAGCTAGTGAGGTGTTACATACTTTTGTATACAAAATAATATATATATATATATATATCTTACGATGGCTTGCTTGCTAGCATAACGAGAAGGGTGTATTACGAGCTTCTAGAGCTTGTTTTAGGGGTGAAATCGAAGGATTGTGCCTCTCCTTTTTGGCGAACTACTTCATTCCTTGGTAAAGTGTGTATGTGTATGTATATATATATATATATATATGTACTATACTTATGGAGCATAATGTATTTGGAGGAATATAATTTTTAGTCTAATCAAGTTGACCATAAATTATTCTAATTAATAACAGTAATATGAATTACCTCAAAAATCCAATAATTGCACTTTATACTCCAACTTCTTAATAATTTGATATATATATTTTTTGAATGAGACAGAAATATCTCAATCAAGAAAGAAAACGAATAAAAATCATATATCATATGATCTGTATATCTCACAAGTCGTACTTTAAATGTTAATATGTTCAATGAAGAGCACTTTAAAAATAAAAAAAAATGCTAGCAAAATAAAGAGATTTGTCTTTCTGGGTCGAACTCGTCGCATCGGGTTTGTCTAGTGCATGTTACCTCTCCTATGTGGTTTGCGAGCTATTGCATAGGAGCGAAAGTTTACCCTGTGCGCACTCAAAGAATAGCGATTGTGAATTTTCCTTTTCATAAAAAAATACTACAAAAACCATGAAAGTTGAAGCGAAAAGCGAGAAATATAATCATTAAAGAGCGCAATTTGCAAATGATTAAAAATAACAAACACATGAATCTAATATAACGCTTCGTTTCACATTTATTTACACAACAAACCAATCACTTCTTATCAAAACTATTTCTAATATTATTCCAAAATTTCACAAAACTCTTTATAAATTGAAGCAAATTCTCAAAACAAATTTTAAAAAAACATTTTATTGTGCTCTAAATCAAAGAATTTTATTATTGAGAAAAGGTAAATGTACAATTTGATTGACCCTACATTTTACAGAGAAAATTTATTGTCTTTCATGTAAAATATACATAGTACAATCAGAATAAATTACTATATATGAAATTTCATTATTTTAGCTAATTTTTAACTCTATTTTTTTTCAAATTTTGTCAGTGTAACTTTTATTTTCACAGCCGGATAGAGCCAAAGATTTACTATTTTTTGGCTTTGGGGTATGATGGAATAAAGCAAAATGACTCTTTAAACTGTCTGCGCTTCTTTCAATTGTGAAGTATCAGTTAGTCAATGCAACTTTCGACGCTCATCATGGGTCATCTAGAAACAGTAGATCTACGTTTTAAACATAGGGGTCAGGCTGCGTACATCCGACCCCTCCTTACCCCGCAATGAGCAAGAGCCTTTGAAGTAATGAGGTAATATTGTTGTTGTTGTCGTCGTCAGTGTAACTTTTGCTAGGTGAAAAAAAAAGTACTTTTGTCCCATTGGACATGATGTGCAATAATATCATTATTTGTCTCATAATTTGTTTGCCAGTAAACAGAGCTGAAAAGAGAAGAAACAAAATGACAACAAAGGAAAGAGGAATCTGATAATGATTTTTTATTATTCAAGAAATTATTTGTAGAATAATATTTTTTTTAGATATTTAGCAACAACATAATCAATGTAATTCTACAAGTGAATTCGAGATCGAGAGGATGAAGTATATGTAGATGTTTACCAATCTTCGTGGAATAAAGACGTTGATTCCGTAAGACTCTTATTTCAAGAAAAATGTTTTCTTCTAAATGGATTTGAAAAATATGAATTCAAGAATTTATGATGAAGAGATCGAAGAAGAGAAATATTAACAGCAAAGGGAAAAGTACTTCCTAACGATAAAAGAATCTGCTTGTCGTGATATTTTCTTGAATTTTCAAAAAGAACTCATGTCGGGCCTAAAAGGACCGAGAATTTGTCACGTCTCACTTGTATTATCGAAAGTTCTGAAAAAGTCAGAAGAAGAAAATACTCATTTTAAAACTATTCAAGTATCTTTCATTATAGTTAGAATTTTCTTGCTATTTTCTCTCTTTTCTCTCTCTCTCACGCCTCTCTCTCTCGAACAATCTCTTGTCAAATTTACATATATATGTATACTAGTTGCATATACAGAATTATTTGACAAATATAATATTCAATTCGATCGATATATATATACGATTCGTCTCTCTCCTTCCTCTCTCGATCTCACTCGCCTCTCTCCTATAATATGTAGTTAAAAATCATAATTTTAGCAAACTATAGCTATTTGTTGTCTTACTATATTTTAAATTTCTTACTCTTTTTTTAATGCTCTAATAATATTCACATGAGATATGGACCAAACTGTCTCATAACACTTGGGAAGTCATATTAAGTTCAAATTATAAAATATTTGTAATTTGCAAAAAAATGGAAGTACAAAAAATTCTCTATTTGCCTTATTTTCTGTCTCCTTTTTTCACTTTAAGACCATTTTTGTTCTCTACTTTCACTTCTTTTTTTTCTTCTTTTGTTCACTAAAATTTGATCCATCTACTTTAAATTGAATTTTAATAAGACCCTTTTTTGGTAATTAATAAGAGGCATAGTACTTAAATTTATACACAAACACACTTATTTCAGTGAATTAACAGTAGTATTTAATACAACTTTCTATCTTGTTGCATTAGTAAAATTACGCTAGATATGTCATTGGAGTAGTAAAACTTTCATTAATATCAAGAACTTTTTTGATATATCACCACTTTCAAGAATTCGAATTCTTAATCTTAGTTTTTGAAATTCAAAAATAGATCATATATTCGATACTTGTGTTGTGTGCTGGTGGGAGGCAACAGATACATCCGAGTTGTGCATAAGTAGAAGCTTCGCAAATAGGAAAGCCACTCACCATCATGATCTACACTTAACTTCCATGACGATTATTTCACATCAAGTTGTTAAAAGCCAAAAGTAATACAAACTACTACCCTTCAGAATGACCTAGTGGTTTGAGCTTGGAGCTTCCATGTTGGAGGTTCCAAGTTTGAAACTCCTGGCTAGCGAAAGTAAGGGATTCGCCTTCCAGATCGAACTCGTCGCACTGAGCTTGCCGAGTGTAGATTACCTCTTCTATGTAGTATGCGAGCTATTGATAGGAAGACTACTGACTACAATAAGCAACAAGACCCCTTCTAAAATTATGTCGTTATAGTACCACTTGATACCCTAGGTAATGATCAACAGCTCGTCTTGCTACGACCTTCTCTTGTATTATCAAAACAACTTTTGTCCCCCCAAAACAAACCTCAACTTAAAACTGATTCAAGGATATACAAGATTTGCAGCCAGTGCCAAAGTTGAGCTACAACCCCACTATGACTCATGGCTCAAGACTCGACTACCAGCTAGTTATGTGCACCAATATAAAACATGCAAAAAAACAACAATATCATACCTAGTAAAATCCCACAAGTGGGGTTTTGAGAGGATAAAATATCCGCAGACCTTACCACCACTTCAAAGAGATAGAGACTTTCCTGAAAGACCCTCGTCTCAAAAATATCATTCCCAAAAGCAAAACAAGCAAAAAACATAGTACAAAATAAGAAGTAAAAAACAATACATGTTTCTGGTGGCTGTCTACATAATAACTGATGAAGAATTAACATCCAACTGCAATGACAAGTATTCATTACCCCGTCTCAAATTGAGCTCGCGAACTTGTTTTCTTTTAAATCTACTCAAGGATTAGAAACCCAAACCTGATCTAGCAGTCGTGGTTCATGTTAACTGCAAAGACAGTACATTCACTTCTGAAAGCTAGGGTCTAATGTGGTTGTATGGTACAGGTTTTAACAGACAACTCAAGAGCAATAAAACATAAATGGTTAAACTTGCTTTAAAACTGGTTATCACTGCAAAGGAAGAACAGGGGTGTGAAGTATAAAAACGGTCTGCTAAAGCCATAATAAAGATTTACAGATGCAATCACGATTAGAATTCAGAACCAATCAAACATTCAATGATTGATGGACAAAATCGGAACATTGACAATGAAGCAGTGTCATTCCTCAAACAGCTATTTACATCTATAATACTCTTTACAACAAAGTTTCCTATTTAACCTATCTTTTCCACCTCAAAGTCACAACACATATCAAAAGCATTTGGTTTTGTAAAAAGACAGCTCATATCAAACGCATATCACAGAAACATCAAAAGAATCAAACACAGAATCACAAAGCATGGTTCTTACTTCCATTCTTGATTAAATGAACTATGATATCTTATCGTTCGACTCAATTACCTACTGACAATTCAAGAGCCTTAGCACTAATTCCCCACTCGACTTATAAAAATGAATTCTTTTCATATCAAAAGCATTTGGTTCTGTAAAACGACAGCTCGTATCAAACGCATATCACGGAAACATCAAAAAAATCAATGAAAAAATCATAAAGTGTGGTTCTTACTTCCATTCTTGATTAAAGGAACTATGATATCAAATCGCTCGATTCAATTACCTGCTGACAATTCAAGAGCCTTAGCACCAATTCCCCTCTTGACTTATAAAAATGAATTCTTTTCATATCAAAAGCATTTGGTTTTGTAAAAGGACAGCTCATATCAAACGCATATCACGGAAACATCAGAAGAATCAAAGACAAAATCACAAAGCAAGGCTCTTCCGTTCTTGATTAAATGAACTATGATATCAAATCGTTTGAGCCAATTACATACTGACAATTCAAGAGCCTTAGCACCAATTCCCCTCTCGACTTATAAATTTGAATTCTTTTCCTGAACCTAATTGCTACTCCACAATTCACATAACAAAGCCTATGCAAACCAGACAAACAAAATCGAAAAATCTAGTAAACAAAAACCAGTATGTAACTAGTAACAGATACAGCAAAACATATTCCGCCATACCTCAACAGAACCCAAGCCTTACTCTATTCAACTTTTCGCGCCAGCTCTCTCATTCTCCACCCTCTGTGCAAAAACCTTTGTCGCAATCATGTTCTCATCGAAATACCTAGCATACGGATGCCCTTGTGGTACAAGTCTTCGATACTTCTCAAAACACTTCTCAGCCTCATTGCTTTTCCTCAATAATGTGTATATTATTCCTTGACACAAGTAAGGCCTAAAATCCCTAGGCTCCTCTTTAACTAACTCCTGATAAACCTTCAATGCATCATCATATCTCCCTTCGATCACCCGAATTTGTGCAACTAATAGCTTAAAATCCCTCAAGTCACTCTTTTTATTCTCCTTCTTACACAATTTAATCCCCTCCTGAACCTTCTTCTCGATTTCCGCCAATTCATTAATCGATTCATCTTGTGAAGCTGCCATAACCAATCCATGATAAGCCTCAACGCGTAAAGGGTCTTTTTCAATTATCTCATTGAACCCAACTTTAGCCAATTCAATCTCCCCCAAGTTCACATACAAATGGGATTTCAACAATGGCCATTCGACCTCATTCGGTTCGACTTCAATCAACCTGTCGATAATGCTAATAGCATCAAGCAGTTTTTTATTCTTTATCCGAATTTCCATCAAATTCCTTAAAGCTTCCAAATCATTCGGGTGAGTAACCAGATGTTCTTCGATTGCTCTTTCTCTTTCCTCCTCTGAAACTGCATCCTTTAAGTCATTTTCCACAGCCGCCGACGAAGTGAAAGCTTGGCTAGCAAGTGCAGGTTTTGGGAATACAAAGAATCTGGCGAATAGAAGGGTTGTGGCAGTAATTGTAGCAATTAGCGTTGGCTTAAGGAATGCAAATGGGTTATGGGGTTGCTCATTAGGGATTTTAGGGATAAGGGGTTTGGGAATTTTTGAGTTTTGTGAAGAAGCAGAGACAAGAAATGGTGGAGGTGAGGTTCTGAAGGAGAGACAAGAAATGGGTTTACCATAAATTGGACGATAATTGAACTGTATCTGAATTGGGTTTGTTCTTGAACCGACAGGGTTTAAGGTTGTCATGGTGTTGGTGAAGAAGAGAAGACTGTAGGAGCTCTTAAACCCTAATAATGGCGGAATTTTACAGTATAGAGAAAGCTACAAAAATTGAGAAAGGGTAAAATGAAGGGGCTATTTTGGGCTTGTTGGATATTGGGCCTAATTTGACTCAATGTATTGGGCTTTTGCTTTAGGCCCATCAAGTCATTGATATGGCCCTATGGCCTCTAAAAGGTTTTTAAAAGAGAAATTTTCGTATATAGTCACTCAATAATACCTTATTTATATTTCATGTTATAGTTTGGGTAATTACATTCATAATTATAGTTATAGCAGTGTTTTTATAATTCGTTCAACATTTGAATACATTTGAATACCACTGGATATGTTGTTGTATTTGAATACGTTTGAATAATTTACTATACAATTTGTAGTTTTTATATAACGTTTGTATATTTTGTCATACAATTCGTACGCAAAGTTTGCATAAATTCACTATACAATTCACAATGTTCGTATATTTCGTTATACAATTTGATTCACACAGAGTTTTTAAATAATCGCGCACAACTTTTATATAAATCACACGAATTATACGAAACTCAAACTGTAACTACAGCTAGATGTTTGTCGTGAGAGATAATTAATTCAAACTATAGCTATGTTATTAAATTAATTAGTACATATTTGCTTATCCGTATAATTTTTCCTATCATTATAATCGTAGCTATAATTTTAAACAATTAGTGCTCTCCGCTAATGTTTCCTTCGATTTGATAGAGGGTTGCTTATGAATTAGTATATCCCGCATAGGTTTGTATAATTCCAACATTATTAAGATATTTGTATAATTTATTTTATATATTTTTTTGTGATTTTTATTTATATCAATATATTTTACATTGTGTTGTATATAATTTTATGAATTTCGTGTATCAATTTTTTTTATTTTTTTCTTTGTATTTTTATATTATCAACAAATATACGCTCCATCTAAATTTAAATAATTTAACATTTGCATACATCTACTTATTTGTATATTTCGATCAATTTATGGATATATCTGATGTAACTATTTTAGTTAATGATGTTTATATATGTTTAATTTGTATATTGACAGCAAATTATAAAAATGGGAATATCCATAGCAGACGAAACTATAACTATAAAACGTAATTAGGCGAGTTATAGCAATTTAAACTGAATTAGTAGCAATTTAAATCTTTCTTTTATATATATATATATATATATATATAATTGCATTCTCTTTAATTGTATTTTAGTTTTAAGATTAAAATATTACCAATATTTCAATTTAAGTTGGAAATAATCTTTTATTCGCTAGATGTACTAATACTTCCATCTTTTAATGCAATATCTTTTTATTTATCCAATTTTTATAGTGAGAAGTTTGTATATGCACAAATGAATAATTGAAACATCCATGCAAGTTAAGCTCAAATATTATAAATTTAAGAAAATATTTATATTAATTTATTCAATAAATTTTCCTATCTATACAAAATAAATATAAGATCATATATTCATCATGATTCTTTTGAATCTTCAACAGTAACAACAACAACATACCCAGTTGAATTTCACCTTACTGCTACCTCACTGAAATAGAGAGGTTGTTCCCGTGACCCTCCTCTCAAAATGATTCTTTGAATCTTTTTGTTGCTAATTTTATTAATTTACGTGAACTCAATTGCCAAATGTTGATTTGATTGGACATAATTGATGGCTATTAGAAAAGTCACTTTTCAAACAACTCAAGATTACGATACAAACAAATCCATCCATTTCTTTTATAAAAATATATAATCCAAGTAGGTGTTTGTCATAAATATCAAATATTTCATTTAATTTTTTAAAAATAATATTTAATTTAAATATTATTTTTCTAAAAATACATAAAATAGTAGTTTAAAATGGAAACATTTTTATGAAAATAAAAATGATTTAGAATAAAGTTGATAACAAAAAAACAATATACATTGTTAGATTTGCATAACCTATGGATTTGCCTAATCGAAGAACCAAGTTTGCAGACGTGTTTCCAAAAAGTAAAAACAGATGAGAACACAGAATTTTTATTCCCCAGCTTCACTAAAACAATGTGAGCCTCAACAAAAGGGATTACAAGTCCCTAGTGTTCTACAAAACAACGAACTTCAACTAATCCTAACAACACACACAAACCTCCCAAGGTTTATGTTCTCCTAGTTTTCGAGTTGCCCTTAACTCGAAGGCCTTTTCTAACTTCAGTTTATAGATTACTGAATTTAGGAATACATCAAGACTCAATGAAAAAAAAAAAGAACTTCCCAGACTTAACTTAATGAAGAAACAAATCTGACAAGTGTTTCTTAATGATCAAGACTCTAATTCTCGCAACTGCGTTTTTTGTTTTTTGTCTCGATAATTTCTTCTCTGCTTTTTCTGTTATTTTATCATGTATGCTGAGAAGATCTTCTCCAGTTCAAACTTCTCAATTCCCGCTTCAAGCTTTAGTAGAGTTCTTCTTCGCTTAGAACTCCTTCTTCACCTTAACTTATTTTTGTAGTTGAGTTCTTCACTTACTAGAACTCCTTTGCAGCTCGTTTATTATAACTCTTTTTCAGCACCAGCTCATTTTTTAATTAATTCTAGTTAAGTTATATTTAGAATCTTCTTTCTTAAATAGAATTATTTTTCACAGTTCTTTCTCTTCTTTCTTTCTATATATAGTATGGTTTCCGTTTATATAAAGACATTTATACTAGTCTCCATCTATAGTCCCCATCTATATATAAGTTATACACTTATACTGGCTATGAGTATAAGAAGTATATTTTTTAGTTAGTTCATTTAGAGTCATAATTTCAATATCCTTATCTTCTTTAATAGCAGTAACCTTCACATCCTATTTAGCTTTGGGTAAAATTCTCAGAACCTTATCAACTTACTCCTCAGTAGTGAATACCTTTCCAAAAGATGGCAATTCATTGATGAGCAATGTGAGTCTTGCTATCATGTCCTGCAGAGACTCATTTTCCTTCATCTTGAAGGTTCCATACTCAGTAAATAGCATGGCAACCTTAAATTTTCAAACTTGTGCAGTTCCTTTATGTGCAATCATCAAAGCACCCCTAATTTGTTTAGTAGTAGTG
>JAOTQR010000109.1:732292-773715 GCA_025774065.1 Solanum ossicruentum | reverse complement strand
TCTGCCGAAATTTCGGTAGAGTTCGTATACTTACTGATGAGACTTGTGGTTGAACGTTGGTCTAGGTGTCCAATCGGCACCAGTTATGGCCTTGGGGTTGGGTCGTGACATTTGCTGCCCATTTTTCTCCTTTCTCTTTAGTTAATTTGGGCCTAAATTATCAAATAAATTGTAATGGGCTTGGGCCCTTTTTCTATTCTTATTAGGCTGAAAATACAATCCGTTTATGATGTTAAAACATGGGCTAAAGTTACACCCTTAATACAAAATTTATCCATAATTAGACTTGGACAGATTCGACGTCGGACCTCCTCTCTATCTAGCTAGCTTTAAGCTAAGCAAGTAGGTGACTCACCTGCTAGCTTTCTAAGTCTTGTAAGCACCTTAATTCTTTCAGTTTGTTTAGGATCGTGATTTTCTCAATTTGACACAAAACATGTATACACTCGATCCTCTTAAGCATTAGATGCACATATCGCCCTCTAATATGAGATTCAAGCACTTTTAAAAATAGGCGTTAATTTGACAAAGCCATATCATGTTTCATGTGCATAGGACAAGTACATGTAAGGTGTGGGGTGTTACGTTATGAAACCCATAAGCGAGTTCCTTTTTAGTGTTGAACGCTCGCTCTTTAATTCATCGTCCCAAGTTCGCTGCCCTCCAAAAGGTAACATCATATGACTTTCTTTTCAATTTTTTTTCGTCGTACTTTAATTTGGCATCATGATTTTTCCAAAAAAAAGGGGGGCTTTTGAAGTGGAGTTTTGTCGTGATATAATAGTGAATATTTTCTATTAAGTTGCCAAATTCGTTTATGTTATATTTTGAAGGTATTCATCTTCATTTTTTTTTTGCATGAACTCCTCCATTTGATTCCATGCTGGACTCCATCCTTGCATCTAGGGTCGGCCTCGGATCATTTTACGTGATAGAGAAGTTGCATTACAGATTTTTAGGGGCTGAAACGTCACTGTATACACTGATATATATCATGTATATAATGACGTGATATTAAAAATAGGCAGAAAAATAGAGTCTTTAGCAGGAATGGTTCAAGGTGGCTGAAATATTTGAAACACAGGTGGAAGAGATGATATATACACCGATATACAAAATATATACCTTTCTGATATACAGGGGTGAAAAGCTTAAGAGCCCATTATCTCAAGCCCAAATTTTGGAATAGCAGCAGTTAGACTACATTTTGTGGGCCAGACAGGCCCAATTATTTATTAAAAGTTAGCACCGGAAATTTGGGTCTGCCAAGCCTAAGTGGTTTATATTCTTCTCTTTTTACTTGATTACTGTATTTATTTATTATTGCCTAATTCTAACTCTAATATTTTGTTTATTTATTTTAGTCTAATTAAAGTCCCCAAAAGTCAAACCATTTGTGTTAGTCAAAATTTGATTTTTGTGGTTTTTAATTCGAAGAATGCATTTCTAAGTCTTTTCAATACTTCAAATATGTTTGTGAAAATTCTTTACTTAGATTTTTCCAAGTTTTATTTTAGACATTGATCTTTTCAAAAGTTAGTCAAATAATTTTCAAATCATCGGATAACTGCGTGTTAGAGGCTATTTAAGTGCTAATTCCTTCTTAAAATAGTAATAAGAACCCTTACCAATTTCTCTGAAATTTTAAGACTTTTTTTTGTTAAGGTCTTAAAATTATTTTAAGTTTTCTTAATTTCTTTAAAAAATTAAGTGGCGACTCCGTTTTCTTATTTTTTGAAAAAAAATTGATTTTCTCTTAAATTAATTAAGTTTTAAATCGATTTTTAATTTCTTTTAAAAAGAAAGTCATTTTTACGATTAACAATACTCCCTCCATCTCATTTTATATAGCATCCTTTGACTTGACATAATATTTAAGAAAAAAAAAGACTTTAGAAAGTTGTGGTCTAAATTTATTCTTAGACATTTGTGTTTCATTAAGGATAAAAGAAAAATTTTATAGTTAAATTATCTCCAATTAGAGTAAGGTGATAATTTTGTTATTGGATGGACAAAAAAAAAAGATATCAAATAAAATGGGACAGGGAGAGTAGTTTATTTTAATTTTTATACAAATATTCAATTTATAATATGTTTTATTAAAATATTGTATAATAAAAATAATAATTTAAAATTGGTGAATTACAATTTTGCACTAGGCTTTGCTCCTTCCTTGAATATAAGACAATTTTTATTATTTCTTTGGGTAAACTAACGTCACTGTGGATTAAGTAAGCTTTTTGCTTTTCTCGTTGTGTTTTTGTCTTTTTTTGTTTTTAAAACCTTTCCTCTTCCGTTACTTCTTATCAGAAAATGCCAATCCATTTTCCAATGAAATACAAAGGCAAAATTGTATTAAGCCAATATGAAAGTTGGACTAACACATGGCAGTAGAGAGAGAGAGAGAGCATCAATGGTGCTATTTCTTGATTTCTCCGCACCCCTTTTCTCATTTCATACTTGTTAGCTTTCCTTTTCTTTCTCTGATCAAACAGAAATTGAAATACAAGTCTGCAAGCAAAACTGACACCACTTGTGCAATCTTGATGTTGGTAAATTTCATTAACCCCTTTGCTTCATCTTCTTTCTAGTTCATTAATCTTTCCCAAAGTTGTAATCTTTTTAGCTTTTCTCTGATTTTGCTCTCTTTGTCCCAATGTTCTGATCTTCTTAGCTTTTCTGTGATTTTTTGCTTCTGATTTTGCCCCCTTTGTGCTTCAACTGCTCTGCTCCTGTTTCCGCTTTAGAATATTCAGAAAGAGGAAAGGGCCTTTTTTGGTTTTTGATCATTTCTTTTACTGAAATTATTGAATGTCAACTTCTTTTTTTTTGCTTCTGATTTTGCCCCCTTTGTGCTTCAACTGCTCTGCTCCTTTTTCTGCTTTAGAATATTCAGAAAGAGAAAAGGGCCTTTTTTGGTTTTTGATCATTTCTTTTACTGAAATTATTGAACGTCAACTTCTTTTTTTTGCTTCTGTTGTGCCCACTTGAAGAATTTCACTTTTTACTTCCTTTTTTTCGTTTTAAAATTGAGTTTGTAAGAATACTAACAAGATAGGCTTGTATTTGGTTTCAAAGTGAAGGTTTTTACCCCCATTTTGGCAGTGTATTTTATATTTTTAGTGAAAATGATATTGAAAAATGCATCAAACTGTGTTTTTTACTAGGAATATTAATAATGATAATTCGATTTTGTGTTATATTTGACCTAGAAGAAAGTGCTATTTATAGCAAGGAGTGGTGGTTTTTTTTTCCCATGATGATCTTCCATTGTTCTTATCGTCTTCACCCTTTGATGTGTATAATGCATATGTTTTCCCATTTTGGATTTAGCTCACATCAAGCATGTTATAGTCCTAGCATAGTTACCTGTTGATTGTTTATCTATTGACTCTGTGAAAAAAGATTCAGTTCTGCTCATCTATATGTCCATAAGTTATTATCTTGTTCTAATAGGTTATATGAATATGGCTTAGTTGTCTGAGGTCTCACGTACAAATCCTAGCAGAGAGGAAAGGTAAATAACACTGGACATTGTTTTTCGGAATTTTCTGATACATTAGCCTTCTTTAATGTAGTGACGACGTTGAAATTTTTGTTAATTTAATGATGTAGAACATTCCGGAAACTTTTTTCATAATTTAATGATGTAGAACAACATTCTTAGATGAAAATTCAACTAAGAGGTTAAAAAATCTTCCTTGGGCAAGTATTAATGACATTCCCTATAATTCTTTTTGTTGTATTTTTTGGATGATGACATGCTTCAGTTTAAATTGGCACTTGTATTTTTCATTACAATCATGATTAGATGTTTGTTCTGTTTTCTGCACTGTTTATTTGGTCACTGTTTAACTGATTATCTTAAAACTTCACACATTTTTGGAATGAAAGTTAGGTCTTAACAACTCATGGATTGTACTTTTGCAGTTGAAGAACACTCAATATAAGCGAGGAAAATGACTCGAGACAAAATTGATATTCATCAACATGGTGTGGCAGTTGATCAAAAGAAGTCAAAAATTAAGTGTAACTATTGTGGTAAAGTTGTTTCTGGTTTCAGTCGTCTTAAACACCACTTAGGAGGCATTCGTGGAGATGTAACTCCTTGCTTGGAGGCTCCCGCACCTGTGAAAAAAGCACTTGAAGCTGAGATACTTGGTAAGAAAAATGAAAACTTAATCAAGGAAGTTGGGCAACTTCAGCACCCAAACCTTCCTTTGAAGAGGAATTGGTGCCATCGAGATGGGGAACCAAATAATACGAATGTCACTCAGACTTCTGAAAGTGTAAATAAAAAACATAACGGGGTGAATTCGAATGTAGCTGGTAGTTCATCCTCACAAGTGATTTCAAAATCTATAGGTAGATTTTTCTATGAAGCAGGAATCGACTTTGATGCCATCAGGTCACCTAGTTTCCAAAGGATGGTAAAAGCCACCCTTAGTCCTGGGCAGACAATAAAATTCCCTAGTTGTCAGGAGTTGAATGGGTGGATCCTTCAGGATGCAGTGAAGGAGATGCAACAGTATGTAACGGAAATCAGAAATTCATGGGCAAGCACAGGATGCAGCATCTTGCTGGATGGATGGGTAGATTCAAACGGTCGAAATCTGATTAACATCCTAGTGTACTGCCCAAGGGGCACCATTTATCTTCGATCGTCAGATATTTCATATTTCAATGGGAATGTTGATGCTATGCTCTTGTTCTATGAGGAAGTTCTTGAGGAAGTTGGAGTTGAAACTGTGGTCCAAATAGTTGCATACTCGACATCTGCCTGCATGATGGAAGCAGGCAAGAAACTGATGGACAAACGCAAGACGGTTTTTTGGACTGTAGATGCTTCTCATTGCATGGAACTTATGTTACAGGAGTTAATTACGATAGACTGGATACCCGAAGTTTTAGAGAAGGCAAAAGCACTCGTACAATTTATTTACAGCCATGCTAGTGTCCTGAAGCTTCTAAGAGATGCTTTTCCTGGTGAGCTAGTAAAGTCTTCAAAGATAAGGTCAATTGTGCCCTTTTTGACTCTGGAAAACATTGTATCACAGAAAGATCGCTTAATCAGGATGTTTGAATCTTCTGATTGGCAAACCTCAATCTTGGCTTCTACGAGTGAGGGTAAAAGAATGTCAAGAATAGTTAAAGATCAATCCTTTTGGACTGAGGCTTTGATGGCTGTAAAAGCAACCATTCCCCTGGTGGAAGTTATAAAGTTGCTCAATGGTACTAATAAGCCACTACTTGGTTATATATATGACACACTAGATCAAGCTAAAGAGACCATCAAAAAGGAGTTTGAAGACAAGAAATCCCTCTATGCGAAATTCTGGAAAGCCATAGATGACATATGGGACGAATACCTCCACAGTTATCTCCATGCTGCCGGTTACTTTTTGAACCCCATCCTTTTTTATTCAAGTGATTTCTATACTGATGTGGAAGTTTCCTGCGGTCTTTGCGGTTGTGTTGTTCGTATGACAGAAGATCATCATGTACAAGATTTGATCACACTGCAAATTGATGATTATCGCATGGGGAGGGGCATGTTTCATTTTGGAAGTTTCAGAGAAATTCTATCAGATACTTCACCAGGTGTTACAATTTATTTATTTCTTGCTATTTAGTTTGTGTTTTAATACATAAGTTATGTTTGCAGCACTTTGGTGGTCGCAATATGGAGTTGAGCATCCCGAACTTCAAAGGCTTGCTATTCGGATCCTTAGTCAGACATGTGATGGTGCGTCACATTATAGGCTAAAAAGGAGCTTGATTGAAACATTACTTACTGAAGGGAGGAATCAGATAGAGCAGCAGAGGCTACGTGACTTGGTATTCGTCCATTGTAATTTGCAATTGCAAGCATTTGATCCCGAAGGAATAAATGACATTGCAGATGATGTTGTTGACCCCATGGATGAGTGGATAGTCGGAAAAGAGCCAAATTTGGTGTCTGAAAACACTCATCTTACATGGATGGACTTGGAATCGACGAGCAGAAACAGAAAGGAAAAAGTTTGTGGTGCTGAAAGAGCTGTTATTTATGTGAAGGAGGAAGAGGAGGGAGGATGAATGAATATAGAGTAGCAAATGTGTAGTGGTAACAAGTAACTTGTGAACATGACCCTGCAAATCGTCGTCCCGAGAACTCATCAAGGTCTGCTGTCTTTTTTTGTACTTGAGGTTGTTGCTCAAAGGAAATATTTGCTGTACCTTCAACATATTTTTGCAACTTGTAATTAGTTTGTTTCTCTTTCTACATTAGAAATTTTGACGACAAACAATATGAACCAAAAATTTAGACCAGTAAAGGGATTTGACCAAAAATTGAACCATGGTCAACTAAAAATCATTGGCCAACATCTTATTGTTTTGATTATTAATTTTAGTATAAAAAATCGACAAATCAAATCAATAATACACTAAACTAGACCGAATGAATCATTAAGCACCTGTGAGATATCCTTGGGTAGCCAAACGACTCCTTAGGTCTTAGCTTTCAATCTTTAACCCCTTGTTTGGATGATTGTTATGCTATTGGATTGTTAGTTTAAATACAATGTTTATTTTGATTGTTACTTAAATTTCACTGTATTGTATCATATCATTTAATTCCACTATTAGGTAAACGACGACCTATTTGGAATGGTTGCGTTGTAATTTTAAGATATAATATCTTCTTCTCATTTGGTATCTATCACATATCCTATAATTCCTTATAGATTTATCATTCAAATTATAGATATATGATATTGTGTAACGACACAAAACAATATAATGTATCCAAACATTGTATTGATTAGATACAATATGATACAATAAAATACATCCAAAAATAATACATAACAATCATTCAAATAAAGTGGGGGAAAAGTGTAAATATATCCCAACTGTGTCCATTTTTGGGCCATCCTTTGTTTTTCCGTTATTGAGAAAAAGCCAATCCATTTTGCAGTGAAAGGTAAAATTGTACCATATGGAAGTGGCAGTAGAAAGAAAGGAGTGCAGGTCATAGCAGTCCCTTTTCCACTCAGCTTCATTGCTCAATACTTATTGGCTTTCTTTCCTTGTCCGATATAAACAACAAAAATGACTCTACTGTTTTCATATAACTGGTATAACCCTTTTCCTTCATCTTGTTAAATTTTATGCCAGTTTTTCCTTGTGTTTTTACCCCTCATGAACTAATCTCTATTCATGGTGGATAATATTAGTTGGTAGCTGTGCCGATGAGAGGTAGCAAGAACAGTTACATTTAAATTAGGAAAATCACTCGTTATGCAGTAGAAAAATTAAGTGTTACTTGTCAAAAAAATAATGTTAAATATTCCATTTCAATTATGAATTTTGCTTTTTTTTTTTTCTTTTTTAAGTTTGTTTCAAAAAGGATGTTATTTTTCCTTTTTGTTTTTGAGCAAGTTTTCCACATGTTTAATACAACAAGAATAAAGGGATTTTGGCACATTCCACATATTTTTTAGTTCAAGAGCATAAGATTCAGAAGTTTCTTTACTTTTTAAAAACTCATTAGAGAGTAATAATAATAAAACTATGTTATGTTAGATCTTGTTGTTTCTAGCAAGGGTGGTTATAAATTGGGCTAAGTATCCTATAAGAAAAGCAAGGATTATTTCTTAGTTATAAGCTTCCAAATTGCATAATAATGCTCATTATCTTTTCTCTTTCTTGTAACAATGATGTCCGACTAGCTTGTTGCCATCAAAGGTTAAAACATATGGGAAGAAATTACCTAGTGCTTTTTTGTCTCTACTATGTTTTGAAACCTGATTTTCCATGATTTTAATCCACTTTATGAATCGGTAGGCCACACTCTTGAGTGTATATTGCTTACATCAAGTATTTCAAACATGTCATACCTACTCTTGTTTTGTTTATGTATTTACTTTATGCGCGGAAGCATGCTTATGTGAGAGGATTTACAGCTAGAAATGTGAAAAAGAAAAACATATCACTCATAATTTTGTTACAGCATCGTTTATGACCTTTTGCAAATCTATTTTGCCTTGTCATTCATCTGTTGCATGCCTCTGTGTCAGTCTGTTGTTTGCATTTTTGCAGAGAAAAGGTAAAACTCGCAATGTTTACACACCAAATCAATGAATGCAAGTCGCGTATCTTTCATACGCAGATTCATCATTTAACCATGGTTAAGTGATGCATTACACATTGATATTACGGATAAGTATTTACCTTTGAGATTTGGTCTAGTAGCAGGAGCGTTGTGTGTGATTTATAGGTTAGGTGTATGTCACTGCTTCTTGACTCCTGCGGCAGCCAAAAGTTGGTTATTTAAGTGTAGAAGGGTAAGGAACGGACCCATTATCCATGAATTTCAAACTGACCCTTGAGGATTTCTCATTTATCTAAAGGAATTACCATTGTCCATATGACAGTTTACTTTTGTTTTTCCTTTGTGTTCTAGATGATGATTGATGTCATGCTTCATTAGGAGTTGAGCTTGCTATTCACTTGGAACAGACTCTGGTTTTTATAGTTACTGCTTAACTGAAATCAAGGAACAAAAGTTAAGCATGCTCCTGTTTCTCAATCTTTAAGGCGTGTAACAGCTCATGTATCATTGTTTTGCAGTTGAAGAACAGTCAAGCAAATGCGGGAAATGGCTCAAGATAAACTCGATGTTTGGCAACATGGTGTGGCAGTAGATCAAAAGAAGAAGAAAATCAAGTGCAATTATTGTAGTAAAGTTGTTTCAGGGTCTACCCGGCTTAGATACCACTTAGGAGGCATTCGTGGAGGAGTAATTCCTTGCTTGAACGCTCCAACACTTGTAAAAGAAGCACTGGAAGCTGAGGTACTTGAGAAAGAAAATGGCAAACTAAGGGAGGAAGTTGGGCAACTAAACCACACAAATCTTCCTTCGAAAAGGAACTGGTGCCCCCAAGATGGTGATGGTGATGGTGAACCAACTAAGACAGATATCAGTCGGAGTTCTGAAAGTGCAAATAAAAAGCATAATGGAGTGAATTCAAAAGTAGATGGTAGTTGTGTTGAGATTTCGAAATCTGTAGGGAGATTTTTTTATGAAACAGGAATCGACTTTGATGCTATCAGATCACCTAGCTTCCAAAGGATGGTAAAACCCACCCTTAATCCTGGGCAGACAATAAAATTTCCTAGTTGTCAGGAGTTGAAAGGTTGGATCCTTCAGGATGCAGTGAAAGAGAAGCGACAATATGTAAAGGAGATCAGAAATTCATGGGCAAACACGGGGTGTAGCATTTTGCTAGATGGATGGGTAGATTCAAATGGTCGAAATCTGATTAATATACTAGTGTACTGTCCAAGGGGCACCACTTATCTTCGTTCATCAGATATTTCATATTTCAATGGGAATGTTGATGCCATGCTATTGTTCTTTGAGGAAGTTCTTGAGGAAGTTGGAGTTGAAACTGTGGTCCAAATAGTTGCATACTCGACATCTGCCTGCGTGATGGAAGCAGGCAAGAATCTGATGGAAAAACATAGGACAGTTTTTTGGACAGTAGATGCTTCTCATTGCATGGAACTTATGTTACAGGAATTAACGAAGATAGACCTAATACAAGAAGTTTTATACAAGGCAAAAACACTCACACAGTTCATTTACAGCCATGCTACTGTCCTGAAGCTTCTAAGAGATGTTTGTCCTGATGAGCTAGTAAAGTCTTCAAAGATAAGGTAAATTGTGCCCTTTTTGACTCTGGAGAACATTGTCTCGCAAAAAGAACGGTTGACTGGGATGTTTCAATCGTCTGATTGGCAAAGCTCAATCTTGGCTTCTACGGATGAAGGTAAAAGAATGTTGGAAATGGTTGAAGGTCAATCCTTTTGGACCGAGGCTCTGATGGCTGTGAAGGCAACAATTCCCCTGGTATAAGTTATAAAATTGCTAGACTTTACTAATAAGCCACTAGTTGGTTTTATATATCATACACTTGATCAAAAGCTAAAGCGACCATCAAAAAGGAATTCAAACACAAAAAATCCCATTATGCAAGATTCTGGAAAGCCATAGATGACATATGGGACAAATACCTCCACAGTCATCTCCATTCTGCGGGTTACTTTTTGAATCCAATCCTTTTTTACTCAAGCGATTTCCACACTGATGTGGAAGTTTCCTGTGGTTTTTGTTGTTGTATTGTTCGCATGACAGAAGATCGTCATATACAGGATTTGACCACACAGCAAACTGATGAGTATCGCATGGGGAGGGGCACGTTTCATTTTGGAAGTTTCAAAGATAAACTATCAAATATTTCCCCAGGTGGTATGATTTAATACATTTTTCACCTATTTTCATCTTGATCTATAATTCATACGTTAACCTGTAAGTCATGGTTGCAGCACTTTGGTGGTCACAATATGGAGGTCAGTGTCCCGAACTGCAAGTCTTTAGTCAGACATGTGCTGGTGCTTCACATTATAGGCTAAAAAGGAACTTGGTCGAGACATTACTTACAGAAGGGATGAATCCGATAGAGAAGCAGAGGCTGCAGGACTTGGTATTTGGCCATTGTAATTTGCAATTTGCGAGCTTTTGATCCAGATGGAAGCAATGACAATACAGATTATGTTGTTGACCCCATGGATGAGTGGATTGTCAGAAAAGGGCCTAACCTGGTATCTGAATTGACATGGATGGACTCAGAATTTGGAGGCAGAAATGGAAAACGGAAATATTGTGTTGAAGGACCTATTATTCATGTAAAGGAGGAGGAAGATAACGGTAAATAGATTAACAAAAGTAATGCCAAGTGGCAATATATTTTTGTTAGGGTGAGGGTCAAAACATATGCTTTTAACTTTGTTTTATTGAATTTATTTTTGTTCTTGCCGTTACAAAATTTATCACTCATGCTTCTACTTGGATGGAAATATCCAAATCAACCCAAAAAATTAAACTCGTACCCAATCCTCTATCTAACTTAACCCAAATGAAATTAAATCCATTTTCAACCCATTTGGGTCACTTCCAAAAAAAAAAAAACCCTATTTGCGAATGAATGCTTCTTTGATCTCAAGAACAGGGAGGTATTTGTCAATGAATGATCTATGTTGAGAATAGAGGGATATTTGTCAAGAATTAAGAGATATTTGTAAGGTGATTTTCTATTTCATCAAGAACAAGTATTATTGTTTTTTTAATTATTTTTTGTTATTAACTGAAAAATTAAGAAAAATCTTCAACTCTCCAATTGTTTCATGGTGGTAGTTGGTAGCTCTGGCAATGGCTTAGCCGCCATCCACCATGCTACCACCCTCCTCTTTGCCCCAGATTTGACTGGATTTTTTACACTACTTCATAATGTCATTGAAGTAAACAACACAACTCCCTCTCTCTTGTCAATGCTAAATTTGATAGCCGAAATCATTACTCCAGTGTTTTAGACAAAATCTATTAACATATTATGTTTGTTATATTCCGATCCTCCAAATTCTCACACTCAATTTAAACTAGCAACAAAAGTGTATACAACGTACAATCTATTAATATATTATGTTTGTTATATCCCGATCCTCCAAATCCACCATGTACAGAAGCATAAATGGTCATTTGTTGTATTTCATTCCTCCAAATCCACCATGTACGCCAGTGTAAATGGCCATATCTCTATAATCAGAGATGGGTTTGGAGGAGATGAATTTTGGAATGAATTTAGTGGGTCGAATTCGGGTTGAAAGAGAAAATTGAGCAATTCTAAGTTGAATTGGATAATTTGATTTAATTTGGATTTCTCATCCAATTGAGGAGCATGGGTGATAAGTGCGGACAAAAATAAATTTCATTTTAACAGCAAGGGTAAAGTCAAACAATAAGACAAAGTTGAAAGTGTATTTTGGACCTTTTCCCATATTTTTATTGTGACGAGCTGCTCAAATTATGCCCAAAATATGCCTTAAAAACGTCCAAAACTGGTGGGAGCGCTCCAAAATTCTCTAAAATTCCTTAGAAACTTGTAGAGCTTGCGAGAAAGTCCTGGGAGCTTCTAGAAAACTCTAGGCTAGTGTAGAGAATTCTTGCCTTGTAAATATCTAAGATATTTTGTAGGAAGATTCTAGGCTAGCATTTGTAGTCGTTGGATCAAATTGATCCTAACCGTCCATTTAGGAAGGGGACTAGTATAAATACCCCCTTAGGCTTCTCATTTCCATCATCCAGAAATCAACAAGCAATCAAACATTGTAAAGCTTTCAAGAGTTTTCTAATAAAGAGTTCTTTCTTTGTTCCTCCAAGTTCCGAGTTCCTTCGTAGAGTTTCTTAAGCTTAGTCTTTCTAAGTTCTGCTAAGCTTCGGGGGTTAGGCTGACTAGCAACTTGAGCGTTGAAAGTTTGCTATGCCGCACGGTTCGTTGGAATTACGACCAAGTCCGTGACAGTTGATATCAGAGCGAAGGTTCGAAGATTATCGGAACATCAAGAGGAATGGAAGGCGGAAGCGAGATCACCCAAGTTGGCAAGGAGAAATCCAGGGGCCAGAGGTATCGATCCAGGGAGGCCGTGGTGGAGTTTGAGACACGGCTAGCCAAGGTGGAATTGGCCATAGCCGATGGGCAGGAGAAGTTCGAGGAGCCCGACCAGAAGTTCGAGGAGGTCGAACAAGACCTAGACGGATTGCGGAAGGAGATGCAATCCGCCATGAACCAAGTCCTGGCCCAATGTCTCGATAGTGTGAAGGCCTTGGAAGAGACACATAGGGCAGAGATTTCTTCGATACGAAAAGAGCTAGGGAGACTTTTGCGCAAGCTGGAGAGCACAGAGGAGGAGCTTAGCCTGTGCAAAAGGGCTCTTGCCCAGGGGACTGCGAGTACGTCCGAGGTAAGGACTACACTTTCCAAGTTGGATGTTCCACAACCCAAGTCTTTTAAAGGGTCAAGGAATGTGAAGGAGCTAGACAACTTCATCTGGAGCATAGAGCAGTACTTTAGGGCGCTCGCCATGACCGATGAAGCCCTAAACGTGGATATGGCCAGTCTCTACCTAAAGATATCGCAATGGTATGGTGGAGAAGGAGACAGGGGGACATAGAAAGAGGCACTTGCTCTATCGGCACGTGGGCAGAATTCAGGGCAAAACTCAAGAAGCAGTTCTACCCTAGCAACGTTGAAGAGGAGGCTCGTGGCAAGCTGAGGAGACTGCAGCGTAAAGGAAGCATACGGGAGTACGCAAAGGAATTTACTGAGGTATTTCTTGAGATCCCCGACTATCCTGATAAGGAAGCTTTCTTTGCCTTTATGGATGAGTTACAACAGTGGGCTAGGCTTCAGATCTAAAGATGAGGGGCTCAAGACTTGACCACTGCTATCTCCATTGTCGAGTCCCTTATTGAGTTTAGGAAAGTGGAGAAACCTAAAACAAAGGACAAGGGCGGCAAGGGAAAGAGTGGTGGAGACACCCATAGAGGCAAGGAGGCAACCGAAAGGGCAAAGGGATCTAAGGAACACCAGGCCAAGGCTAGACCCCCGATTAACTGCTTCTTTTGTGAGGGGCCACACAAGGCGAGAGAATGCTCCAAGAAGAGCAAACTCTCGGCCTTGATTGAGGAACGCGAGCAGGAGGAGGTGAAGATAGGGGCCCTATGACTCCTCAGCGCAATCGAGGCGAAGGTGGAGGTGCCCAAGAACGAGAAGAAGGGGAGGTTATTTGCTGAGGCCAAGATCGGACCGCACAACATGAAGGCATTAATTGACACAGGTGCCGACAACAACTTCCTCACCTTGTAGGAGGCCAAAAGGATGAGCATCCAATTCGAGAAAGGACGTGGTTGGCTTAAGGGAGTCAATTCTGCACCAACCGAGACATTTGGAGTTGCCCGGAATGTAAGGGTCCGCTTAAGAAATTGGAACGGCCACATTAACTTCTCAGTCGTAACCATGGACGATTATCCACTTGTCCTGGGTATTGAGTTTATGGACCAAGTCAAGGTCGTCCCAATTCCCTTTGCGAACTCACTGTGTATCTTGGAAGAGGTTAATACTCACCTAGTCCCACTAGAGCGTGAAACCTGACTCCAAGAGAAGCAGATTTCAGCCATGCAACTCGCCAAGGGAGTGAAGAAGGAGGAGCCAACCTACCTTGAAGCCTTGAAGGAAGAAGCTGTTGTTCCTCCAGCCGACGCCCTGCCCCAAGGAGTCCAGCATGTCTTGGAGGAGTTCAAGGACGTGATGTCGCCCGAGATGCTAAAGAGGTTGCCACAAAAGAGGGAGGTGGACCACAAGATAGAGCTGGTAACCGGTGCCACTCCGCCTGCGGTAGTGCCATACCGCATGGCGCCTCCGGAGCTTGAGGAATTACGGAGGCAATTGAAAGAGTTGATGGACATAGGCTACATTCGTCCATCAAAAGCACCTTATGGAGCCACGATGTTGTTCCAGAGGAAGCATGATGGATCACTCCGGTTGTGCATCGATTACCGGGCGCTCAATAAGATCAAGGTGAAGAACAAGTACCCGATCCCACTCATTGCCGATCTTTTTGATCAACTTGGGCAAGCACGATGGTTCACCAAGTTGGATCTACGGTCGAGGTACTACCAGGTCAGGATTGCTGAGGGAGACGAACCGAAGACTACTTGCGTCATGAGGTGCGGTTCGTATGAATTTCTGGTCATGCCTTTTGGACTCACGAATGCGCCAACAACATTCTGTACCCTCATAAACCGTGTCCTACAACCATTCTTGGACAAGTTCGTGGTGGTGTACTTGGACGACATTGTCATCTATATCCACACATTGAAGGATCATGTAAATCATGTGAGATAAGTCTTCCAAGTACTCTGGGAGAACGAATTATATGTTAAGAAGGAGAAGTGTGCCTTTGCTCAACAAGAGTCTCCTTCTTGGGACACATAGTCGGAGAGGGGAAACTGCGAATAGATGAGTCCAAGGTCCGGGTGATACAAGAATGGGAGCCACCAAAGAAGGTTTCCGAACTTCGATCTTTCCTTGGGTTGGCCAATTACTACCGGAAGTTCATCAAGGGCTATTCTGCTGTAGCCACTCCCCTCATAGATCTACTGAAGAAGAACCGGACCTGGGAGTGGGATGTGAAGGTCCAGGCAGTGTTCGATGCGCTGAAAGAAGCCGTGATCAAGGAGTCGATGTTGGTCTTGCCCGACCACACCAAACCTTATGAGGTGCAGACGGACGCTTCAGACGTTGCACTGGGAGACGTCCTTATGCAAGAAGGGCATCCAGTGGATTACAAAAGTCGTAAGCTAAATGATGTGGAGAAGCGCTACACGGTCCAAGAGAAGGAGATGATTGTTGTAGTATATTGGCTGCGGACGTGGAGACGTTATCTGCTGGGCACCAAGTTCGCCGTGAAGACAAATAATGTTGCCACAAGCTACTTCCTTAAGCAGAAGAAGCTGTCACCAAAGCATGTAAGGTGGCAAGCTTTCTTGACAGAATTCAACTTTGTGATGGAGTACAAGCCTAGAAAGGGGAATGTCGTGGCAGACACCCTGAGCAGAAAGGCCGAACTTTCCTCCATCATTAGCCCAAGTTTCTCGATGGTTGATCGTATAAAGAAGGGGTTGGAGCAGGACCCGCAAGCCAAAAATCTGTTGGGTTTGGCAAGTCAGGGAAAGACGTGCCAGTTCTGGCTTGAGGACGAGTTGCTCCTCACCAAGGGAAATCGGGTATACGTGCTGAAATGGGGAAGCTTAAGGAAGGAAATCATCAAGGAGTGTCATGACTCAAGGTGGGCAAGTCACCCTGGAGTACGGAGGACCATGGCGCTCATAGAGCGAGCTTACTATTGGCCCTATATGAGGGATGACATTGAGCTTTACGTGAAGACTTGTCTTGTGTGCCAGCAAGACAAGGTGGAACAACGTCCCGAAGCCAGTCTACTGGAGCCATTGCCCATTGCGGAGAAACTGTGGGAGAGTATCTCCATGGATTTCATCACAAGCCTACCGAAATCCGAGAGGTGCAACAACATCATGGTCGTCGTGGACAGGTTCAACAAGTATGGAGTATTCATACCAGTCTCGATAAAGTTCAATGCTGAAGATGCTGCCCGATTGTTTTTCAAACATGTGGTGAAATATTGGGGCATTCCAAAGACCAGAGTCAGTGACTGAGACACCCGTTTCACGGGTAGATTCTGGATGGAGCTCTTCAAAATATTGGGGTTTGAGCTCAACTTTTCCACAAGCTTTCACCCACAGACGGATGGCCAGGTGGAGAGGATGAATGCTTTGCTGGAGTTATACTTGCGGCACTATGTCAGTGTCAATCAGAAGAATTGGGCTAAGCTACTCGACATCGCCTAGTTTTCTTATAATTTGTAGAAGAGTGAATCAACTGGGGCAAGTCTGTTTGAGCTGGCCACGGGATAACAACCAATGACGCCACAAACTATGGCCATTGGTTATAAAGGTCCAAATCCTTCCGTATACAAGTTTGCCAAGGGATGGCATGAAAAGGCAGACTTAGCAAAGGCTGCGCAGAAAATGAAGAAATGGGCCGATGCTAACAGAAGACATTTGGAGTTCAAGGGAGGAGACTTAGTCATGGTGAAGCTCCTTCCTGATCAAAGCAGACGGCTGGTCAAGGTGCACAAGGGGCTAGTGAGGCGCTATGAGGGGTCGTTTCCCGTGGAGAAACGCATTGGCAAACTAGCCTACCGCTTGACCCTACCCTCACACTTGGAAATGCATCATGTTTTTCATATGAGCCTACTAAAGTTGTACCATCAAGACGAGGATGATCCAAGATGGGGTGAGTCAAAGAGAGCACCAACAGCCATCACCACGGTGCCGGAACGAGAAGTGGAAGAAATTCTTGCGCACAGCGTTGTTCCCATTCGGGGGACTCATTCTAGTTATACCAAATACTTTGTCAAATGGAAAGGATCTCCCGACAGCGAGGCGAGCTGAGAACATGAGCTGACATTGTGGGACTACCAAGACCTTATTCGAGCCTACAAGGAGGACGCGTCGAGGACGTCGCCAGATTGAGTGGGGGAGAATGTGACGAGCCGCTCAAATTATGGCCCAAATATGCCTTAAAAACGTCCAAAACTGGTTGGAGCGCTCCGGAATTCTCTAGAATTCCTTAGAAACGTGTAGAGCTTGCAAGAAGGCCCTGAGAGCTTCTAGAAGACTCTAGTCTAGTGTAGAGAATTCTTGACTTGTAAATATCTAAGATATTTTGTAGGAAGATTCTAGGCTAGCATTTGTAGCCGTTGAATCAAATAACCGTCCATTTAGGAAGGAGACTAGTATAAATACCCCCTTAGGCTTCTCATTTTCATCATCCAGAAATCAACAAGCAATCAAGCATTGTAAAGCTTTCAAGAGTTTTCTAATAAAGAATTCTTTCTTTGTTCCTCCAAGTTCTGAGTTCCTTCGTAGAGTTTCTTAAGCTTAGTCTTTCTAAGTTCTGCTAAGCTTTGGAAGTTAGGTTGACTGGCAACTTGAGCGTTGAAAGTTTGCTAGGCCGCACGGTTCGTTAGAATTACAACCAAATCCGTGACATTATGTATGAGTTATGTCCAGTCATGATAGTTGTTAAAACCATGAGTTTTTGCATCCTTGAGGATGTAGTGATTGATTTTGAGATATTTGGTCACAACTTGCATTTCTTCTCTCACATATACTTGCAGATATAAATGTAGGAGTCGATGAGATAAATCATGAAGCAGGATACAAGTTTTTCTTCTGTAATACATGACCATAGGGAATTCTCACACAACCGATACTAATCGTGAAGCCTTTTCGTCTCACAAAAAACTGGTCCATTCTTCTGTGAGAAAAATAGAAGCATCATGCAACTAGTAAAGAACTTCACAAGTCACTCTTTCCTTACATTAGGGTAAAAAGTAGAGTTCATTAGATCAACCGGAAATTGACAACATTATCAAACTTCTGGTTGCATAATACATAGTATCAATTATATATTATTGAAGATAACAATGTTGCCAAGGGTAATGCCAGTAATACCTTAGGGACCAAAGTAAATTCCTAATTAGGATTATGGTATACTGCAACAGTTTCTTCAAATAAATGAAAGCTGGATATTAAGAAAAAATAAGATATCGTACAAAACAATTTCCACTGAATGCAATGCTCATGCTTTAGCAACAGTACACCTTTCCAAGAGAATTATGCCTTGACTTGTTTGTATTGTTTTATCTCCTTAATTATTCCATCAGTAAGCATCTCGACGTCATTGTTCTTCCCAAAAAACTTAACAAATTCCATCTTAGGATCCATAAGATACCTGCAAATTGTATCATCAAATTCCCATGCTATAGTAACATCTCTTTCGAAATCAGACCCACTGACAATCCAAAACTTTTGATATCAATATATTCAAATTTTACAAGACATAAAATACCTCAAGGAATCACTATAGGCTGGAACTTCACATTTAATTACAAAATGGATCATAACGATATTTTGCAAGAAACCTTTAATATGCTAAAAGCCTGGAGCTTGTGGACATGATTTGGTTGAAATTTGAAAAAATAAGTAATTGAAGTTGGAAGATGAAAAAAATATATTTGGATTTGTTGCTGTTTGGACATGGAGAAAAAGTTTGAAGTTTTGTGAGTAATAATTTGAAAACCTCCAAAAACTACTTTTCAAAATCTTTAGTTTGAAGTTGAAATAATGGACCAAATTGATAAACAAACACTTATTTAAAATTATCTTCAAATATTCCAAATCACAGTCATGATCAAACAGTGATACATCCATCAATGTAGCATCTAAGTGGGTAAGGAGAAAAAGTTATCAGCCAGTAAACAAAAACCCAAACTACTCCCTCCAGTCCATACTACATGGCATTTCTAGAGTTCATATTTAGTCCAAAATAAATGGTTTTTTTACATAATCAAAATGATATTAATTATTGTTACGAAATTTACCCTGATTAAGCTAAGTGAGTTTTTACATACTCAAGAAACCATATTAAATAGGTATTATTTAATTAAGGGTAATTTAGTGAAAACGCCTCTTACTTCCAACGGGTGATTAGATTTCTTAAAGGGTGTGTCCAAGCTAAAAACACCATGAAATATGGACCAGAGGTAGTAGCATGACAAGTGCTTAAATTACATCTCTTAGTAGTCTGGACTTTGGAGTACTTGATTCCAAGATGGGATGTCTTTGTATTTTATAAAACGAATTTCATCATTAAGAATTAGTTTCTGGTAAACATGTGAAAGAAATATACTTTTTTGAATTAATGGCAAAATATGCTTCCAAAAACTCACAATTTGTTAATCTGTTATAATTTCTAACACTCTGTTAATCTGTTATAATTTCCAACTCATTAACCAATCACGTTCTAATCAATAAATCAAACAGCAAGAATACGTTTAGTTAATCAGAAACCAAACAGAATCACACATAATCAAATTTGAGGTAGTCAGGCAGGTTACGCCTCTTTTAAATATCACCATGACCTCCCAACAATTCATTAGAACACAACTTTATCAAAACGATCCATTAGCACACAATCTCCCAACAAAAAGCTAACACCTCTCTGAGCGTGCTCACCAACTGCCTTTTCGAACTTCTATTATATTTACACTCCCATTCCACACAGATTAATTCTTTATTTAGTGGTCTCCATCAGTAAATATCCAACTCTATAAGATTTTGCTCACGCACATAGGTCCTAATGCAAGGTACTTTTGAAGTGATCATATGGAACTGAAGCGCTACAACCACTATAAATAGTGTTTTCAAGATGGAAGGTACATGGAGAAAAAGATAGGGAAAATAGTTATCACTGCAATAAAGGTATTTGTCTTATGCTTACTGTTTATGGTATTACCAGTTAACTTCAATAAATTTGAATGGTTCCCGCATTAATATGTGAACCACCACATTAAAAATTGAAGAGACTATGTATGCAGGATATCATTCATCCTGTGAAGGAACAACCATTTTGCAGAAAAATTAAAGGCATTCCTGTGTTGATACAAGGTGTAGACATTAAAATTGAGAGGCAATCAGAACTGTAATGTGCAATCATACTAGAATAAGCAGGATCAAGTAACACATACATGACTATTGAGTGATCAACAAGGTAATCTGAGCCTTCTTCTTCAGTCTTCATATAGTAAACCCGATAAGCACGTGCTGTTTTCTTTATCTCTTCTGGGCTACCAGTGAGGCCAATCAAGTTTGGGTGGAACTCTAAACATTGAGTGCAAAACTGTCAGTTGCAGCATTACAAGTATATCTAAGTAATGCACAATATATAATCAGTTCATTCTGAAAGCACCTTTAACATATTCGCCTACTTGCTCAACCGTATCTCTTTCAGGATCAACTGAGATAAATACAGGTACTACTTGAATTCCAGACTTCTCCTCTGCATATTGAATACATTATAAATTAGAAGATTAATACATCTCCGTATTCATGAATTAAAAGTTCAAAGACATCATGACAATTGACAGCTAAAGATTATAACTTGTAGGCTTGTCTCTCACAACAAAAAATTGGAACCATACAGTCAGTAGCTGCCTTATTGTAAAGTCTGCTATGACATTAGCTAACAAATTCTCCCTTAGGCATCCAAATGATCAGATGTTACCTTTAGGAGAATATTAAACTACTTTGAACATTTTCATGCACAACATGGAGTAACAATCGAAGCACGCAAAGGGATACTGTTTGAGTTTATGCACTTCATGCTCTTAGTTCACAGATACTCAATATGCACCATCAGTTTTTCTTCACTGAATCAATATTGACAATAAGAATGTACTTTCAGTTCTGTTATTATTGCCTCCATCCGACCAAACAGATTTTCAATCAAGTCCGGATTAAAACTTGGATAATTAGACATCAACTTTATAGGCAAGAAGAAGGATAAATGTAAAATGAAATGAAAAACTAATGTCAGATAATACATGGTTGACAACATGATCATCACAATAACCATGCAAAACTTCATCAATTTTGCGCACAGGATTATGATGAGAAGGCTTACTAATTTTATCAACTGCAGCAGCGAGTTTTTGTAGCTCATCCGGACATATATCCGGACAGTGAGTGAAACCAAAATATACAACTGTCCATTTGCCAAAGAAGTCTTTCTCAGTTACTGGTTTTCCATTATGGTCGATAAGACTAAATGGACCACCAATGGCTGCTTTTCCTACTGAAGGCCCTTGTTTAACGGAAATTGAGGCATTGGTGATACCTGTAACAATAGGTAACAAGCTTAATCAGTAAACTAGAATGAAAGGAACTTAGTGGCAACGCAAAAACACATATTGTGGCCTATGATTTTACAATCTTGAAAAGAATTAGTACAGCAAACTTAAGGATCCCTGAACAAAAGAAACAAAAGGGAAGGGTAAAATATACGCAGACCTTACCACCACCTCCTGGAGTAAAGTAAAATGTAAAATATAATCATCCTCCAATTGTGTCATCAAACCCAAAGTCTAGTGACCCCACAAAAATCAACTGTTCACCGATGTTCATACATGATTAGCCTACCACAGTTCTTTTCCTAAAACTAATACAACTCACCATAGTAATCTACCTTCAATATGCCGTCTCTTTTCTCTGTCATAATAGTAAACCAATCCTGCTCCAGTGCAAACAAGTAGAAAGAAGCTCATCCATGAAACAGGCTGCAGATATCAAATATTACTTATCAATCACAGTCTCCATGCAACAACAGAAATAAATAAGCTTTGACATTATAAACAGATGAAGTTGTATTTACATCCATACTCTCATCCCATAAAAAAATGCAGCTATCCAAAGTAGAAGAGGAAAATGGAAGTCGCAATCAACACAAAATAAGCAAAAAGTCTGCAGTTTATATCCGGGTGACAAGCTCAACCCCCAATTGATTCAGCAAATAACAGCAGCTCCATATGATCAAATATAAATTTTTCCGGAAAATAACACATTAAATATAGCCCAGATGCAAGCGCTAGTCTGCAAGTTTTCAGAACATATTCTGCATCACTTACTTAAATTGTGGATTTGCGTCTTATTAGTTAATAATAACGATAAATTGTATCTTGATTTTCTCAAGTGGACAAGTAAAAATGTATACTTTTGTGAATAAGGAGAGAAACTTACGCTACCGCGACTAGACTTTCCCTGTTCAGTCTTCTGAGAACCACCAGAGCTCTCGCTGTTTCCAGAATTTGTTGCAGTAGAAGATCCCCCAGACCCAGAATTTGTTCCGGCAGAGGATCCACCAGGCGTGGAATTTGATTGATTACTGGAACTTGGGGTGCACAGAAACCTGTAACAAATGAATCCATTTTCCAATCGATCCAAACCCATAGCCTGTAATCCAAGAAAAAAGAAGCCCATGAAAAAGAGATAAACAAAACCAGAAGATCAATTTACTGGGTCGAAAAGGAAGACTGACCAGCGGAGAAAGGGGCAAAAATTTGGAGCTGGTGGGAGTATTTGAAACGCTGTGGAAGAGATGAAATGAAGGCTTCGTTAAACGGCATTGTTGGGAAGAAATAGAGTGATAGAGATGGCGAATGTGTTGATGATTTCTTGATATTGCTTTCGCCATTGCTATTTGCAGTGTGAAAGATTGATGAAAGTACACAGATGTCAAAAACCCTACCAAAACCACAAAACAGAAGGTTTTTTTTTTCTTATATTCAGTTGATTATTTAAATAAATATATTTTATGTCTATATAGGGAGATTTTTGAAAGAGAAATACTTAGTTCACATGTTGTGCCGAAAAGTGGGAAAAAAAGCAAAGAAAAAATGTTTAAGTATCGGACAATTATTTTCAAATAAAAAAGAATAATATTTCATATGTAAAAGAGTTGGGCAATTGAAAACTATATGCTCAGAGCGAAATGTTTTGTAAGATTACTCATTTTTATTTGGTCTTTGTGAACTTATTTCATTTTGCATATTAATTTTATGCAAAAATTAACATTTGTTGTTATTTAATATTATCAGTATTATTGTTATTTGAATACATTTTTTATTGAATGCTTCAAGTATTAAGAAATTGTATTTTAAACTATCAACAGTTTTACAACAATTGTTACTTCATTTACAATAATTGTTACTGATATTTCAGCAATTGCTACTAACCTCATAGCAAATGCTACATAATTTACAGGAATAGTTATACTGTATATAGTATTTGCTACGGAGTTTTCCAGCAATTGCTACGAATTATACAATAATTGCTACATTACTAATAGCAATTGCTACGACCTTTACAACAACTACTACACAATTCCTAGCAATTGCTAAAAAATATTCAACAACTGAATAACTTGTTGAAATATTTTACAGTAATTGCTACAACTAGTTCAACAACTAGCCAACTTGTTATAACAAACTCAAACAAAATTTTTACCACCCACTTATTTATAGTGTTGAATTGCACTAAAATCACTATATCCATCCATAACAAAGATCAAATGGACTACTTAATGAAAAAATCAACTGAAATAAGTGTGATCTACAACGATGATCCTATACTTGTGTAAGTACTATCTTAATGTATAAGATCATTATTGATTCTAGCATTTAACCCGACATTGGACTAACTCCACCTCATATATTGTAAAACATATTGACACAACCAACTAAAAATCAATTTACTTAATTACCATCGCTTACATATACAATTACTCAATAGATTGTATATTACTTGTCTAATTACCACCTCAATGTATAAGATCACTACTGAATCAAACTTTTAATCTAAAATTGACTACCACAACTCAATTTATCACTAGATATGATTGATACCATCAACTTATAGTTAAATTGGTATAGCAACTAACTACCTTGATATAGAAAATTTTAGCAATTGCTACAAATTATACAACAATTGCTACATTTTTTTACAACAATTGCTACTTCCCTTACAACAAATGCTACATAATTTCCAGCAATCGCTAAAACATATTCAACAACTGAATAACTTGCTGAGATATTATTGCTATAGCTAGTTCAGTAACTAGCCAACTTGCTATAATAAATTCAAATAAAATCTTTACCATTGACTTATTTCTAGAGTTGAATTGGACTAAAATCACTATATTCATTCATAACTATAATCAAATGGACTAATTAATGAAAAACCTCAACTAAAAAAAGTGTGATCTGCAACTATGATCCTATTACTTGTGTAAGTACTATCTCAATGTATAAGATCATTACTGATTCTAGCATTTAACTTGATATTGGACTAACTCCACCTCATATATTATAAAACATATGGACACAACCAACTAATAATCAATTTACATAATCACCATCACTTATATATGCAATTACTCAATAGATTATTTGTCTAATTACTACATCAATGTATAAGATCATTACTAAATCTAGCCTTTAATCTGAAATAGGACTAACACAACTCAAGTTATCACTAGATATGACATTTACATAAGCAATTATTCAGTATAAGCTGACTTGCTGAGTAAATTCACAACAAATGGTGTGATTTCCCCAGCAAGATGCTGACTTGATGAGTCATTTTCACGGCAAATATTAACACTGTCCCAGCAAGTAGGTCACTTGTTGTGTCATTTCACAACATATATGATGATAGTCTTAGCAAGAGGCTGACTTGCTGAGTCATTTTCATGGCAAATGTTAAGACTGTCCCAGCAAGTGGTCACTTGTTGTGTCATTTCACAACATAGATGAGGATAGCCTCAGCAAGATGCTGACTTATGCACCATTTTCACAGCAAATGTAAAGACTGTCCCAGCAAGTAGGCCACTTGTTGTGTCATTTCACAACATATATGAGGATAGCCCCAGCAAGAGGTTAACTTGGTGAGTCATTTTCACAGCAGATGTTAAGACTGTCCCAGCAAGTAGGTCACTTGTTGTGTCATTTTACAAAATATATGAGGGTAGCCCCAGCAAGATGCTGACTTACTGAGTCATTTTCACAGCAAATGTTAAGACTGTCCTAACAAGTAGGTTACTTGCTAAGACATTTCACAATAGATATTTCTATAAAACGAGATATTTGTATAACATAAAATATCCATCGTCAACATGCCAAAAAAATAAGAAAATACATTGTTCATAAAATAATTATCCATCATCAACATCCCCAAAAAGTCATCATCCAAACCTTAAAAATGCCCATCATCCAAACATCAAGAAATACCCATCATTCAAACATTAAATAATACACATCATCCAAACATTAAAACTACTCATTATCTAAATATTAAATAAACACATTATCCAAACATCAATCCAACTTAACAACAAATAATATCATCACATTAACTACCGCTCCTCCGCAGATGTTGCTGGTTGCTGCTCCTCCGTAGCAGCTGCTGCCAGTTGCTGCTCCTATGTAGCATCTGCTCCTTGCTGCTCCTCTACCACAGTTGTTGCTTACTGCTCCTCTCTAATCACTGTTGTCTGCTGCTCCTTTGTAGCACCTATTACCATTTTCCTTGCGCTCATGAGTGCTTTAGAAACTTGTTTTCTCCTCCTTTGCTCTCAAATAGGAGTATACGGTGACACCAACCTTAATAACGGGATGACACCTCTTTTGGATAGCACGGTATTCAAGGTTTCCTGAAATGACAACATCATTTCCATCATCTTATCCATCTTCTCATTGATAGCACGGTATTGAAGGTTTCCTGAAATGACAACATCATTTCCACCATCTTATCCATCTTCTCATTATATGACAAAATCATTTTTAACATCCTATCCATCCTCTCGTTGCAAGTTTCATAACCACAAATACTTTGAGATGCCTTAGAAGTCCCAGCACCTAGGCGACCGGATCTATCATAGTAAATGGAGTTCTAAAATCACCTCCGCCACCAAGAGGAGAAAAGTCTCCTTTATAACCAGCAGCTTCTTCTTCGCCAGCAACAGTTTCTACAACATCTACCCCAACAACAGTTTTAGAACCAACTACCCCAGCAACAACACCAGATGCCCCAGCAACATCTACACCTACCCCGGCAGCATCACCTATCCCTGCCCCAACAACATCATCAATATCCACCTCAGCACCAGCACCAGCACAAGCACCAACATCAATAAGCAAACCCTTTTTGATGGTCGTTATGCATGCTAAATCATCAATCCTCGGATCTTTTTCTTTTTGCTTGAGTGGCATAAATCCTGTCCAAAAGTCCATCTCTTTCTCACTTTTTTCATTCGAAATTAGCCACGGATAAACAATCTATAAATTAAATTAACAACAAAATACTAAAATATGAGAAGATAACAACTGTTTCAAAATTACAGCAACTGTTAAAGTTAGCAGACAACAATTGATAAAGTGAGAAGATAGCAACTTTTGTACCACTTACCTCATCCTCCTGGTGTATCAAAGAGTTCGTGTGCCTCAACTTTAGCATTGTTTAGCGCGCCAACCATCGAAGAATTCTCGGATAAGATACTTCCTCATCGAACGCTTTGAATGTCTTTCGTATGTGAGGAATGGCTTCAAAAGTCCAAGCCTAAATAAATCAACAACAACAACAACAACATACCTAGTAAAAACTCACAAGTGGGGTCTAGGGAGGGTAGAATGTACGCAGACCTTACCACGACCTCATAGAAGTAGAGAGACTATTTTCTGGGAACCCTCATATCAAAACTCATAAGCAGAAAGAACTAGATATGACAAAAAAGGAAAGGGAACTAGATAATGAGAACACGTGATTAAGAAAAAGAAAAAAAAAGGAAAAAGAAAAAGAAAAACGCCCTCCACCTAACCCTATTATACCCCAAGGCCATGCATCCATCTAACCCTACCAATTAGCCTGCTACTCTAATTTGAGACCTCTACGTCTTCCTATCTAAAGGTCTTGTTCTCAGTGAGATCAAGTTCTGATATATCATGTCTAATCACCTCCCCCAGTACTTCTTAGGTCTACCTCCTCCATGGAGCTCAATCCTAAATAAATCAATGCCATAAAATATTATTAATTAAGATGATAAATAAATATACAAAATACTACCACAAAAATACAACAAATAAAATTTATCATAAAAGCTCATAGAAAATCATATAGATTTGACGACTTTCTGGTCGATGTTGCCGCCTTCCTCAGATATTGCACAATGAGTTCATAGCTATCCCGACCCCAAGAATAGGCACAAAATGCATTCATCAGCCGCTAGCTTAAACCAAGAGTCCATCGCATTAGTCCCTAGATCTATACCCATCAGAATCTCATGGACAAAGTAAATCAGACACAGGGACTTCTTGACTCCCCTCTTGAATTTACTTGACTGTAAGAGGTCAAACTTCTCTTTCGATTTTCAATACTTCTTTTTCGTTGCTTCACACATCTTTTTGTATGTCTTCTTTACCTTTTTAAATTTGGAGGGAAGAGGAGGTGGTACATGATAGTTTAACCCGGTAACAAAAGCAAACTCTCTTATGCCAAAAGAAACAGGCATGCCACAAAAATTGACCTAAAAATCATTCTCACTACTCATACAACGACGAAGAAGTTGATACATCAACTTTATTTGAAATTTGGGGGTATTCCCTTCACATATGTCTAGGTATAACTTTCCCAATACCGTAGACTTAAAATAGGTATCCAAATCTTCCTTCACTAATTTTTTTTAAAAATAAAAAAATGGTTTCCCAAGTACAGATTTTATTCCAAGATCACCGCTCTCACTCCGATTCAAAAATTCGGGCATCTCAAAGTCATAATCATCATACTTGAAAAATACAACTGTGGCAATGTTTGCAGCAGCCGAGGGAATGTCAGCAACAACTAAGGTGGTCTCTACAGCAGCTGATGGTCTGTCTTCACTAGTTATGTCCCTTGGTGCAGCATCTGAGGGACTTTGTTCACTAGCTGTGTGAGTCCCAACGGCATCTAAGGGACTGTCGTCACTAGCTGTCTGACTTGGTTCAGCAGCTGAGGTACTGACACCAACTACTGTAGGATTGACACAGTACCTGAAGGACTGTATACGGCAGCTATTGAACTGGATCCAGCAGCTGATGTACTGGGTGCAACAATTGGTGTACTGTGTTCAGCAGCTGATGGACTGAGTGCAGTAGCTGAGGAACTTTGTCCAGTAGTTACGAGGCTGGCATCAGCACCAACCTGAGCACTGAGTTCTTCAATGAGTTGTATCATCTGTTGTTGTGGCTAATCATCCTCTTGTTCATCTTCCGACATAATGAGCGTCCTTCTGGAAGCTCTAGTAGGAGCATCGTCAGGTCCATGATTTTTTCATTTTGGACGCGCCATTAAAGTAGATAGTCCTGTCACAAAATATAGATTATCTATTAGTTGACCAATCACTCCCAATATGCACAAGAGAAATCAATGCTTAAGAACCTCTCAACATAAACAATATATTTTCTTTTTTACAAAAAATACAATAACAACAACAACCAAACTACACCACCCACATACCCGAAAGTGTATCCTCAAAGAGTCCAACAAATCAAACAACACCATCAGAAACATAACAATCAAAATCAAACAAAACCAACAACCACAACAGTTGTTCTAGTTAGTTCAACAATTGTTGCAAATACATTAAAATCGATCAATATTTTTTCTCACAAAATACTACAACAACAAAAATGAAACTACAACCAACACTCATTCTCAGTTATGCAATTGTTGTAATACTTCATCAATTGTTGTGAACCCTACTCGAAATCAACCAAACAAACCCAACATTTTGCCGTCAATGAATACAATAACAAAAATCACACAACAACAATACTCATACCCGAAATCAACCAACCAACTCAATATTCAACAAAAATCAAACAATACCAATAACACAAAACCCACATATCAACCAACCAACCCAACATTCAACAAAAATCAAACAACAACATTGAAATCAACTAACCAACCGAGCATATTTCTCAATATGACAACAAAGACAACAACACCTATATTAGAAATTGCCTTCTTCAAAGAGTACAACAACAAATCAAACAACACCAACTTGAAATTAGAGCATGAAATAACAAAATACATACTTTTTCATCTTTCTAAACTTAAATAATCATTTATACAACAAAAGACAAAAGCATAGTAGTGGCAAAATAAACAAAGTCTTACCTTTAAAGAAGATGGAGGATGATGACGTGGAAAAGTTGAGGACCAACGACGACCAAGAACAATAATATTGGTCTATAGCACACGCAAGTGTCCGTAGTCAAAACAAGTAATACAGTTGTCTTTTTAAAGATCGGGATGTCGAACCCAAAGGACTTGGTAATTTTTCACATTGTTAAGTTGATGAAGGATTCTGTAAATATTTATTTAAAAATTTATTATCATGAACTAACTTATGAAATATTGAAAACTAAAACAACACAATTATACTTAATTTGATTATCATGCTTAAATACCAATATAAATGAAATTCCGAGATTGTAACCTTATCGACGCTGAATTAGTTATTAAACATTGCACTTATGTTTGAGTTGTCGATTGTTGATTCAAAGGGTTGAAATTACTAAAATAGGGTCTCCACATCTCTTTTTAGCCTACTTTTAGTGTTTTCCTAACTACATCATTGAGCGGAGATAGACAATCCAATAAAAATACCTTAAAGTTTTCATCCTTTTTTTGGAATCAAGCAAGGTGTAAAGGTAGTTGTCACAATCCTCCAATGCAAAAATCAACTTATTTTCATAAATCAAACAAGCTTCTTATACTACCTATGTTCTATGCATCATAACATCTTTCAAATCCATGATCCACAATAAATTCATTTTCAAGGTGATCAAGCTTAAAAATGGAGATTTAAGGAGTATAAGAACAATCACAACTGATTCATAAATGTAAAAATTCACAACTAAAACATTGTCTAAGTTACAATCCCAGAAAATGGTGAGTTTAGCTACTCACCTAAAGAGTACAAACTAAAACTATATTCAAACTCATAATCACAACAAGAATTTGAAAGATATAACTAACCAAAGGTTGAAGAACGTGATTTCTTCTCCCTTTGATGATTTTCAACCAGCTAACACTCACCAGAACAGAATTACGATTTACAACACATGTGAGATCTCTTATAGTACTAGAAATTCTTGAAAATTTGGCTTTTCCCAACTTTTGTTCAAGTCCGCGTCACAGACTTGATTTATTTTGCCCACTTGTTATTTTTGTCGGCTGACTCAGAAAGCACCACTTTAACACTGGTCCGCTACTCGGACCAAGTGTTAAATATTTTTTTCTTAACTTTGCACCTTGTTAAAGTCTCCACTTGGTTCTTGTATCATTCCAAAGCAATGTTTTCTAGTACATATTCATGAAAACCACAACAACTTGGTGCAATTGCCCCAACATTAGCAAAATACATACAATAATTATAAAAAGACCTAAAATATTATGATTTCTTCCTCGAATGTTACTTTATTTATGAGATTTTTGACTAGTTAGGTGTATAAATATGCCTAAGATCACCACCCACACTTAAAGCTTTTGTCCGTTCTCGGACAAATCAAGACACATGCATGCAATACTTTCCTAAGTAGTATGTATAATAAGTTTTATATGAACAAATATTTCAAACCAAAATATACATCCTTCAAAACTTCTAGCAACATTACTCACTTTAAGCACTTGACGAATTAATGCAGACTAATGTGATAGTTCAGTTAATAGTATTACCTAGTTGCCATCCTTACATGATTATATACCCTCACAAGAAGAATTACTCAAATCACACCATTCAAACCTATAAGTGAACTAAAATTGGGTACAACATCAACTCTCACTCCCACAAATGAAGTTTCACATTGCTTCTAGTTCCTATAGACTTGCCCTTAATGTAAAGTTGACCTCGGAGGATTTCATTTGGAAAATCACTTAGGTCTTCTTGTTTGGTTGTAATGTAGGTTTAAAGGCTGAAGGAATTCAATTTCGGGATATAGCAAAAAAAGTTTAATCCCCAAGCGCTTAAGCTTACATTACCTTCTTTCAAATCCTTCCCATTATTTCCACTTAACTCAACATCTTTCCTTATTCACATATATATTTCACATCATTCACACTATAAAAAATCTGCAGTTTATGCAGTAAACTCACAATTCAAAAATTTTTATATATTTTTTTAATATATATATATATATATATATCAAAATATATACGTATATACCCTTCGTAAGATATTCCTTCAATTCAGCTTTTTATTTTCTAACCCATCTTCCTTAAGCGCTTGACAATTTTGGATCAACATGAATGAATTTCAAAGATAGGCTTGGCTAGAAATATAATGAATCAAAGAAAAGGAATTTAAAAGCTCAAATGGGTTAACTAAGGTGTTGTCATTAGATGGATAAAAAGGCTAAAATTTATATAGGCTTATCAAAGAATTGCCTGGATCCTTTCTTTCAAATCTAGCCCCCTTTTAAGTCATATTCACATACCGGGCAAGTTCTAGCAACTATAATCAATGCAAACTAACAATTTTCCTTACTATCACATGGTACACTATGAACATAAGGCAACACTAGGTTTACTGTCACTTAGTCCACATGAGTTCAAAATTAAGCATCTAAATCTATTAAGCACCACTTGTGAATTTAACTACTAAAAAGTCAAGAGTTAAGCTGTTTTAATTCATAACATCTGTATACAAAACTTATATGTACATACTACTAACACTCTAACATGAGTTACTCAAACTTGTGCAATTTCACCAAACATATTCAAATTCCATAACACTATTCAAGTTCCAAAACACAAACAAACATACTTTACTACTTTACTGTTTAAATCAAAAAATCCAAACACAACAATACTTAAAACAAGAGTCATCATCCAACAATGTTCAAACATAATCCAGCATAAACTAAAAGTAAAAGATATCCAAAGCTAACAATAAAAACACAAGCTATTGTCTTCAGATAAAATCAACTAAAACTAGTTTGAAGTATTAAAGTAGGTACAGATGAGGCTTTCCACCCCACACTTAGAATATAGCACTGTCTTCAGTGCTTACCATACATACATAGTGGAGGGTCGACCACCTATCTGGTGTAGCAGCATCTGTAGCCCGTACATGCGGGCCATAATGAGCTCATCCCGATGAGCTCTCTCAACTGTGGTCAAAACTGGTCCCAAAGTTGCATCGGCCCCCTTACCATGAGTGGAAGCATAGGGTGGGGCCTAAATGACTGGGCAGTAGTCCACCTCCTCCTCCGGTATGCCTGCACTACGACATAATTCAGTTATGAGGCCTCCGAATGCATACCGTCGAACCTTGTGGGTCTTTGCCTTTTTCATCGCAAGTCTAAAGACGGCCCTAAAGTTCAATGGTATCCCTGTCATTAGTGCATAGGTAAGGCAAACTTGATCCTTGGTGACGTTTGAGAAGTGTTACCCTGGGAAGAATGAGTGAGTCATTAGCTTGACCTAAACTAGTGCCTCCTTCATCATGTATCCAAAGGGGAAGGAGAGATGATAGCCTCTGTCAGAATGATAGACCAATCTAGGAGTGGAAGTAGGCCCGGTTAATGTATGACAGATCTCTCAATATGGGTTGCAGAGACAAAGACTATTGAAGACACTTGTATGAATCTCAGATGGGGTGCCAAGGACCCCGTTAATAGCAAGAGGAGAGAAATTTACCACCATGCTACGAATAGTCACCGATTGCACCTTTGGATCCTTGCTCATGTTAGCATAAAATTCACGTACCATGCTGAGATTGCAAGGCCTGGGCTGTTGAAAAAGAAATCCCAAGTGCAAGTCCAAACATCTCTCCAAGACCTGCAGGTATTCATTCCTTAATGAATCAACATCGATAGGTACATTTGGGTAGTACTTAGTCTCGTCATGAGACTGGTACCACCGCTTTCCATCTCTGACCACAGCTTTTGCTCCAAAGCGAGCCCTTGGAATTCTTCGGGTATTCTTTGGTACCTGTGGAACACCGCTGGCTCTTTTTCGAGTGTTGTAGGGTACAGCTCCTCAAATTGACCACTGCGACATGAGAGTGAAGACATGATTCCTGCAATAAAGTACATTCTCAATTAAAGATAAGGTAATCACATCATTGACCCTATACTTAAACCCAAACATATACAAGAGAAGGTACTCAGATTTTCCTTCTACTTGTCACCTATTTATTTCAAAATTTTCAACAGCATCTCCCCATAAGATGTATTTAAAAAAATACACATTTTAATTCAAACATCAATTAATACACAACCTCGAAATAACAAAGTTTCAGCACATATTTCACCCCTAAGTGTTTTATCTCATTCTCAGTCCATATTAAGCACAATGGTTGGTTCATGGCATACAAGGGATATAAGATTAACTTAAATCATCCTCAAAATTGAGTATACTATTCACTTGGTGTAAATGCATTTCAACAATCAAAAGTAAGAATAGTATACACAAAAAAAACTATTCCATCAACTTTAAACAATAATCCCACACTTAATTTAGATAATGAACCCTAAGAGTGTGTTACCTAGTTATTCCAATTTGGATCATGACTCAGTAATACCACCATTTTCCATTGCAAATAGTCATGGCAAATTGTAACTTGAATTTTTAAAGCAATTTCACCACAGAGGAACAATACAATCCCCAATTCGATTTTCTAGAATTCTCTTGCCAGAATAATACATGCCAATAGGATATATTTTTCAACATTTCAATCCCACAAAATACCCCATACTTGAACCATTACATGATTTCCACAATATTCATACAAAAATTTACTCAATAATAATATATCTTCAATTTTCCCAAATTTCTACATGATTTTCAACCTAGGGTTTCATATCCTCACAAATTTGGACCACAACGTATAATAACACGCATATAGACCAAAATTTATTCACACCCATTGATAATCAAACAAGAATTTATGCAAATACACTTTACCCACTTCAATTTGTATCTAACAAACCTAAGATAGTGTTCAAACTTAAATAAAGAGCAAGAGAGTACGAATGAATCACTTACCTGTGATGAGAAGGTGTTAGAATTGATTATGACTTGCAAAAATTGCCCTTCGCGATGCGAAGATTTTTGAAAATCGAATTTAGCGTGAAAGAGAGGAGAAAATTTGAGAGGAAAATGGAATTGGGATCGGGTTCTGGGAAAAATTTGGGAGAAAAAATGGGTTTTGGGTATTTATAGGGGTGAAGTCCACGTAAAATACGGAAATTAAAACACATCACGAATGCTCACTGTTTTGTGCTCCAAAAAATTTCATTTTTTTGTTCCGAGCCCCGTGAAACTCCCCGCACACCTAAAAATGCTTAAATACATCAAAATAAGTCAACTAAAACAAAAATATCCAAAAACTATTCAACAATCATGGGAAATGAAGATAAAAATTTTTACCCAAAATTGGCCAAGTCTGCGACGCGGAGCTGTCGCAGACTGGTGCTGTTTTGGGCAAAAATTTTATTTTCAAAATATCTTGTTCCGTGATCAAAATGCTTTCAGAAACACACTTTATTAACATTATTCAAACCACATAAAAGCTTAAATTCATGCTACCTAACCACGGGTTGCCTCCCGTGAAGCGATTGATTTAACGTCGCGGCTTGACGCAACAAAAACTTACTCATCTTTGGCCAATTCAATGGTCTCCTTAACTTTGGTTGTGTCTTTATTGTAGTAGTACTTGACACGTTAACCATTTACCAGAAATGTTTCGTTGGAGGTCTCGTCCTTTAATTCTCCGCTCCATGTGGTGTTACGGATACCACCACGTAGGGTCCACTTCATTTCGATCGTAGCTTACCTAGGAAAAATTACAAATGAGAGTTAAAGAGAAGTACCTATTGGCCCAACTCAAAAGTGCATTTGATTATATGTCGATTATACTACCGTTTGGTCTTTTCTTTGTAAAGTTTGGCATTCTCATACGCTTGAGGTCGGAATTCTTCTAACTCCTTCAACTGCTCCAACCTCTTTCTTCCGGCAAGCTCGGGATCAAGATTCAGTCTTTTGATTGCCCAATAACCTTGGTGTTCAAGCTCTACCAGAAAATGACAGGCTTTTCCATAGACTAGCCTATACGGTGATGTACCAATAGGTGTTTTGTAGGTCGTTCGATATGCCCATAATGCTTCATCTAACTTGGTATCCCAATCCTTTCGAGTAGCATTCATTGTTTTTTTGTAGGATTTGCTTCACCTCCCGATTTGATACTTCCATTTGACTACTTGTTTGAGGGTGGTAAGTCGTGGCGACCTTGTGTGTTACTCCGTACTTTGCAAGAAGGTTCTTCACTGTTTGGTTGATGAAATGTGTACCATCATCACTAATGATGGCTCTTGGCATACAAAATGAGTGAAGATGTGCTTTTTCAAGAACTTACCACCTTGGAGTCATTGGTGGGTAAAGTTGTTGCTTCCACCCATTTGGACACAAAATCGACTGCGGCCAAGATATAAGTATTACCAAAAGAGGGTGGGAATGGACCCATGAAGTCCATGGTCATACAACACAGATTTCTACCTCTAAAATATTATTAAGAGGCATCTCATGTCTCCTAGAGATAGTACCTGTCTTTTAGCAAGCATCACAAAATTTCACAAAATGTATAGCGTCTTTGAATATAGTGGGCTAAAAGAAACCTAATTGAAATACCTTGTGAGTGGTACACTCATCTCCGTGATGAACCCCATATGGAGAAGCATGACACCTTGATAGAATCTATTGCATCTCTGCTTTGGGCATACACCATCTCACCATACCATCAGCCCCTTGCTTGAAAAGATAAGGCCATCCCATATGTAAGCCTTTGCGTCATGGGCTAACCACTTGCGTTGTTGGTGGTTGGTGTCTGGGGAAAAAACTTCACTTACCAAGTAGTTGACGATGTCTGCATACCATGGTAGTTCCTCACTTCAAGTTCCAACACCTGCTCGTCCAGAAATTCCTCCTTGATTTGCATTTGTTCCCCAATGTGAGCATCATTTTCCAAGAGAGAGAGATGGTTGACAATTTGGTTTTCGCTCCCTTTTCGATCCTTGATCTCAATATCAGATTCCTGAAGCAGAAAGATCCACCTAATGAGCCTTAGTTTTGCATCCTTCTTGTTGAATAAGTATTGGACAACAACGTGGTCAGTGAAAACAATCACTTTGGTGCCCACCAAATAAGATCTAAATTTATCAAACGCATATACTAATGTGAGCATCTCCTTTTCCGTAACTGTGTAGTTACTTTGAGCAGAATTAAGAGTTTTGCTCGCATAGTATATGGAGTGGAACACCTTAGTCTTTCATTGTCCCAAAACAACACCCACCGCTATGTCACTTACATTGCATATAAGTTTAAACGGTAGATTCCAATCTGGTGGTTGCAAGATAGGTGTCTCAATCAACTTTTTCTTCAATGTCTCAAATGCCTACAAACATGAAGAGTCAAAGTTAAAGGGTACCTCTTTTTCTAGGAGTGCACAGAGCGGTTTGGCAATCTTTAAGAAGTCCTTGATGAATCTACAGTAGAATCCCGCATGTCTAAGACAGTTTCGGACTCCTTTGACTGAAACAGGTGGTGGAAACTTCTCAATCACTTCAATCTTTGCTCGGTCCACCTTTAAGCCACGTTTAGCTACCTTGTGCCCCAAAACTATCCCTTCATTAATGAGAAAATGACATTTTTTCCAATTAAGGACAAGGTTAGTTTCCTCACATCTTGCTAAAACCTTGTCTAGATTTTTCAAACACTTTTCAAAAGATTTCCCAAAGACTGAGAAATCATCCATGAACACTTCCACATATTCCTCAACTATATCATGAAAGATAGCTATCATACACCATTGAAAAGTGGTTGGTGCATTGTATAACCCAAAGGGCATATGTTTGAAGGCATACGTACCATATGGACAAGTAAATGTGATTTTCTCTTGGTCTTCCGGAGCAATGGTAATTTGATTATACCCAGAGTAACCATCCAAGAAGCAGTAATATTCTTGCTCAGCAAGTCTATCAAGTATTTGGTCAATGAATGGTACCAGGTAATGATCTTTCCGGGTGGCATCATTTATCTTCATGTAATCCGTGCATATTCTCTACCCTGTCACCATTCTTTTTGGTATCAACTCATTTTTATCATTGGTGAACACCGTCATACCTCCTTTCTTCAAAACACATTGAATCGGGCTGATCCATTTGTTGTCGGAGATGGGGAATATGATTCCCGCATTAACCACTTTATTACTTTCGTCTTCATAACTTCCTTCATAATTGGGTTCAACTGTCTTTGAGGTTGCGCCACGGCTTATTACCTTCTTCCATGAAGATGCGATGCATGCACAAAGCTAGGCTATTGCCATGGATGCCTGACATTTGTCACCCCATGGCTCTCTTTCATTTCTTGAGCACAACGACTGCATCTTCCACCTGAGCTGCAGTCAATGAAGCAAACAAAATTACAAGTAACGTATCATTATCTCCAAGAAAAACATACCTGAGATATGAAGGCAGCGACTTCAATTCCAACTTTGGTGGTTCTTCAACTGATGGTTTCGATGGAGGACCTAACACTCTATTTAAAGGTGCAACCCCTTCTTGAATATACTTGCGTTATTGTTCAACACACTCTCAATTTCGAGAACCTCTGCATCATCCATTAGCCCTTGATTTAGCAACACTCTTGCTGGTGGATCTTGAACCCCTATTTGACTTATAGAGGCAGCCATGTCTATTATCGTAATGGCAGCCAAATCTTCATATGTAGCTGGTAGTTTCATGGGCTTATACACATCAAAAACTTCCACCTTGTCATGGGCCCTCATTGTGAGTCTTCCTGCGACCACATTAATTAATGCTCCTCCGGTTGCCAAGAATGGATGATCAAGTATGAATGGAACTTCAGGATCGGGTTCAAAGTCAAGGATGACAAAGTCCATGGGGTGGATGAGTGATCTCACTTGAACTAAGACATCCTTGATAACACCTTCTGGCCTTGCCATTGATCTATCTGTCAATTGCAACACAATTGTAGTGGGCTTTGGTTTCCCAAGTCCCAACTTTGTAAACAACGAACTTGGCATAAGATTTATGCTTGCCCCGAGATCATACAATCCTTTGGCATTCAGACAGCTCCCGATTGTTACTTGCACCTTGAAGCTTCCGGGATCCTTCAGCTTAGTTGGCAATTGAGCTCTATTCAAGATTCTAGAGCTGCAAGCTTCAGTGAGTGCCACAACCTCATATTCTGTCAACTTGTTCTTGTTGGCAACAATGCCCTTCACATACTTTGCATAGTTTGGAATTCCCTGCAAAACATCAATAAGTGGTAAGTTAATTTGTACCTGCTTTAGGAGTATAATGAATTTTTTGAAAATATTTATCCTCTTTTTTTCCAGCTTTTATGGGAATGGAGGCGGTAACTTAGGCAATGAAATTGCCTCATTAGTGGACGTGCTTGGAATCACGGGTTTCTCATTTTGATTACCACTTGGTTCAATCACACTCTTCTTCTTAGGTACCAATTCGGTCAATGGCCTCCCACTTTTTGTGCTTATGGCATGAACTTGCTTGGGATTTTGATCTGTATTTCTCGACAACCGTCCTTAGGGTCTTGAGTTCATAGACCTTGCCAATTACCCTAACTGTTTCTCCAAATTTTGAAGATTCTGTTTGTATCTTTAGATTTCTTCTTCTTGGCATTTTTGGTTTGCCAAAATTTGCCTTAGAACTCCACTATTCGACATATTGTTCGGATTGGCCTGCTTCACTGGTTAGTACATTTGTTGATTGTAATATGGTTGGCTTTGTTGTTGTTAAGATTGTCCTTGATTTTGTTGGTTACTACCGCAAGAGAAGTTAGGATGATTCCTCCAATTTGGATTGTAGGAATTCCCAAAGCTTTGATAGCCACCTCGATTTGCATTTCCCACAAAATTTACCGCCTTTGGATTTGAATCGCAAAATTCAGCAGTGTGGTCTCCTCCTCCACAAACATCACACCAATTATTTTGTTGTTGTTATTGTATTACATTTACCGGTGTGGATTGTTGACTCATTGCTGGATTTTTCTGTTGTTGACCCATAGATAAATTGTTGAATTGGGTCGTCATCAAGCTTTGCATAGTAGAAATTTGTGCTTGCAAAACAGTGATGGTGTCAATTTCTAATATTCCAGCTAGCTTATGAACTGCGGGTTGACTTTATCCTCTATTCCACTCGGGATTTTCTTGAGCTATACGATTGAGAAGTGTATACAACTCATTGTATGTCTTTTTCAAAGCTTGTCCTCCTGCAGCCGAATCAAGAAGAATCTTTGTGTTTGGTTCTAATCCTTCAGGTATAGACCAACACTTCGTTAGAGTGACAATGATGGGGACAATTAATAATTAAACCTGTCCCATGCTTGATACAAGTTCTCCCTTGGTCTTTGCTTAAAACTTAAGATTTCACTTCTTAATTTTGCCATCTTACCGGATGGAAATAACCGAATAAGAAGCTTTCTAGCAAGATCATCCCACGAAGTAATAAAGTTTGGCGGCTCAATTTGCAGTCACCTGCTTGCTTCCCCCAACAATGAGAATGGAAACAAAGTCATTCTCACATAGTCTCGATTCACTCCTGTAGAAATAAATATATCAACAATCTCTAAAAAATTTTGGAGATGTACCTGAGGGTCCTCGTGTGGCAGCCCAGTAAATCATCCGGTTGAGTGTCGTAATTGGATCATATTTTGTTCAAGTTCCCATCTACCACCTGGCTTCAATTTGACAAAGCAACTACTAACATTTATAGTGCGTGGGATTGCCACGTCCCGAACCGGCCTAGGAGCTGGTGGTGCCAGTGCTTGTTGTGTGAGTAGATTTTCGTTAGCCATTTATATCTCAATGAGAACTAATCCTTCCTTACTGTCTTCTTGATTAACAAGCTCAACTTGAGGAATGTGGAACACAACTCCTGCTCTCTTCTTAGATTGACGAAAGTAAGATCCGTGACTTTCCATTTTAAAGATCCACTACTCACAACGAAGCAACACAAGATCAACTGCAGTAAACACTTAAATATAAACAACTTAGAAAGTTAACCAAATTATGTTTCAAGTCCCCGGCAACGGCGCCAAAACTTGTTGGCCTCTAGCACACACGAGTGTACATAGTCAAAATAAGTAATACAATGGTTTTTTTAAAGATCGGGATATCGAACCCAAAGGACTTGGTATAACTTGGTGATTTTCCAAATCGTTAAGTTGGTGAAGGATTCTGTAAAAATTTATTTAAAAATTTATTATCATTAACTAACTTATGAAATATTGAAAACTAAAAAAATACAATCATACTCAATTTGATTATTATGCTTAAATACCAATATAAATGAAATTCTAGGATTGTAACCTTATCGACGCCGAATTAGTTATTAAACATTACACTTATGTTTGAGTTGTCGATTGTTGATTCAAAGTGTTGAAATTACCAAACTAGGGTTGCACACCTCTTTTTAGCCTATTTTTAGTGTTTGTCTAACTACATCGTTGAGCGGGGATAGACAATCCAATAAAAACACCTTAAAGTTTTCATCCTTTATTTGGAATCAAGCAAGGTGTAGAGGTAGTTGTGACAATTCTCCAATACACAAATCAACTTATTTTCATAAATCAAACAAGCTTCTTATACTACCTATGTTCTATACATCACAATATCTTTCGAATCTATAATACACAACAAATTCATTTTCAAGGTGATCAAGCTTAAAAATGGAGATGTAAGGAGTATAAGAACAATCACAACTCATTTCATAAATGTAAAATTTCACAACTAAAGCACTCTCTAAGTTACAATCCTAGAAAATGATGAGTTTAGCTACTCATCTCAAGAGTACAAATCAAAACTATATTCAAACTCATAATCACAACAAGAATTTGAAAGATATAACTAACCAAAGGTTGAAAAACTTGATTTTCTTCTCCCTTCAATGATTTTCGTCCAGCCAACACTCACCCAGAACAGAGTTATGATTTACAACACATGTGGAATCTCTTTTAACACTAGAAATCCCTGAAAATCTGGCTTTTCCCAACTTTTGTTCAAGTCCGCATCGCGGACTTGATTTATTTTTGCCCACTTGCTATTTTTGTCGGCTGACTCAGAAAGCACCACTGTAACACTAGTCTACGACGTGGACCTGGGCGCGGACCAAGTGTTAAACATTTTTTTCTTAACTTTGCACCTTGTTGAAGTCTCGACTTGGTTCTTGTATCATTCCAAAGCAATGTTTTCTAGTAAACATTCATGAAAACCACAACTTGGTGCAATTGGTCCAACATTAGTAAAATACATACAATATGTCACACCCCTCCCTGGGGTCGTGACCAGTGCCCGATAGGAGCACATAATCACATACTAAGTCGGATTCCTTTATAATCATAGTCTAGAATTCTACCAAAATTTCGGCAGAGTTTCCTCTGTTTTATTGACTAACTACACCTGCAGCAGCTCCCAGAATACACA